>CM070504.1:63109105-63582213 GCA_036346375.1 Guadua angustifolia | reverse complement strand
GCGTCACCGCAAGTCGCCGGAGGACCCGCAAGCGCCCGCGCCGCGTCGTCGTCTTCATCTCCGGTGAAGCCGAACCCGCCGCGTCGTCGCCGCGTAGTCGAGCTTCATCGGCCGCCACGATCTCCATCCAAGCCGTGAGGTGAGTCCACGTCGCCCTAGGAAGCGATGAACCCCATCTTCTAACCTCCGCCGTTAGATGTAGATCTAAGAACAGCCCGTAGTCTGCGTCGCGCCTCGCATGCATGGGCGTGACAAAGCGGGCCGCATGTCGATCGCCGCATGACGGTATGCTGCGTATCGCGGCAACAGCGGACCCACATATCGGCCCGCGAAACCTTTATTCACACGAGGCGGCGGCGGCCGCGGGCCCACTCGTCGGCCGCCGCCTTTGTGCGGCGTGGCGTCTGCCCGGCGTCATGCGGCGTCGCAGTGGGACCCACTGTCGATGGGTTGGCCGAGTCATCTTGGCGTCATGATGGCGCCATCTTGGCGTCATCACGGGAGCGGTTAGGGTGGCGTCGGCAAAACCACGTGTCACTCTCTGGCGCTGACCGTGTCTGAGATGGCGCAATAATTAATTTCGAAAAAAAAAATATTTATTTAATTCGGTTTAATGATTTTAAAATGCAATTTAAAATTTCAAGCTTATAACTTTTTGCGTTTTAACTCCGATTTGAGTGATTCAATTTCTATAAATTTGTAAAATTATGATCTTTCTGTTTATGAATTTTATTTGAATTTTTGAGCACTGTATGTCTACTGTTTATTTATTTTATTGTTTTGTCTTTGCGTTCTGCGTAGGCGTTGAAAGTGCCGAAGGTTTCGAGGAGAGGTTCGACCGAGAGCAAGCTCGGGGAGCAGAATCGATTACTTTTGAAGGCAAGTTGTGTTTGATCATGTTGAACCTATTAGAAAATTATTTTGATTTAATTTATTGCATGCTAATTTAGTAAAAATTTGATTGAATGCATTTTGGGATTAGCTAAATGCCTAGTTCTTTGTATGCCACCTTATCGTAAATAATTGTAGGCCATGAATCATTTGTCACCCTAGGTTGTGGATTAATAGTTGGACATTATTTAATTGCCAACATGGGTTGAGTAGACCAAGTAGTATGCTATACCTTGCGTGGACAATTCATGATTTTGGAAGTACCAAAGTAAAATATTGACTTAATGAGATATGGAACTTGTTTTGTGAATGAGACATGTGTTATTGAGTTGATGATGGCACGTGGTGCAATGGTAAAAGCAGGGGTGGGAAAATGATTTAGGCGGGGCATGCGGCAAGATTGTTTACAGTGGGCCAAGAGTGGCAAGCTAGGCGGTCAATTTGGTTTTAATGGTTTTGATATGGAGATCACACTTGGTTAGTCTTGCCTCGGTCAACTAAGGACTTAACCTTGCGAGCATTTGAACTAAGTCTCTCGTACAACCACAAGCTCCGTAATGGGGCGGGCTTAGTGAGTAAAGGGAAATCTATTCTTGATCTTGTCGTGGTGGTGTGAGGCGGGAAGCGGAATGAGAACTCACATGGCGCAAGAGGGGCCACAGGTGTGGTAACCGATCCCTCGGTGTTGAAACCTTAGCGAAGCGATCTTGAGTTTAGATGGAACTTTGGAAAGGCTTCGTTACGGTTATTTGCCTTGGTGGTATTTGTTGTATCTTGTGGGTAAAGTGTATAACCTCTGCGAGTGTACAACCTATTGAATAGCCGTGCTCACGGTATTGAGCATCGCTCGGTGATTCTGATCAAGGGTTAGATTTTCATAAAAAATGACTTGTTGATGGAAAATGCTTGGGTTGGTGATGATGAACATGACTTAGGATGGAAAAGTGATTTCTGATTGAAATGTTTGTGAAAGCTACTATTCCTACTCTTGTTTCTTGCTTTGCAATCTATTCTTGTTTATCTTGAATCTTTGTCAGCTCATGAACCATAGCCTATCCTTTGTACTAAGCCATGCATGTAGAATATTAGATTTGCATTACATGCATGACTTCTTTGAGTGCTCAAAGTACTCACCCACAACAACACAACCGGTTGAAGAAGAAGCAAACCACCTTCGGGAGGAGGAGTATCGGGAGGCCAAGCGAACTAGGGAGCGAGCCCGATCGATTACTGTGGCAAATTGGTTGGCGCCACGAGTTTATTTTATTTCATTGCATTTGAATATTTTAATAAGTCTTACGCCTGCAGTGTCGTATCTTGTAACTTGACCATAAGGTCAATCAACTAGTTTGAGTATTTAATTAAAGTACTTATTATTTAGTTGGATATATGCGTGATATGTACCGATGTTGCAGCTGTGTGCACTAAGCGTGATCTGGACTAGTCTTTGAAACACGAGAGGGTCGGATTTGCAAATTCGGGTCCGACAAGACTCCACTTGATGTACATAACGTTGACCTCTTTCTGCCCATTCCTCTCCGTGAAGGGTTCATACAAAACAAAAGAAAGGCAAGGGCAAAGCAGAAGAAAAGAAAGGCAAGAACAAATCGACTATCCATCTGTTGAGTTGGCTAAACAATACAAGCTAGGAGAGCGTTACTAACGAAAGCAGCGTAACTTCATAGTATATCTTGCCAACAATTGCATAAGTGGTACACCCAAGAAAATTTGGAAAGCGAGGCGTGAGCGTACAACAAGTATCGGCGTTATGTTCAAGTATGAACATCTATTCAACGACTTCGTGAGGGGCTTCTTCACGGTCGATTTTACGGACTTTTCCATCTCTACAACCTCGGCGCCATCGGCGCCGCACTCATAAGATCTGGACCTTGTAAGTGTGTGCTATCACGGTCTACATTAGTCTAATAGTGATAAATGTCCTCCAATATATATATAATTAGCCTTTGTATATATAGATACATGCAACTTGAAGTGACACGGAAGAAACTATCGTCGGTTTCCTCGACCCACATATAGTCTCAAAGCAAACAATGGATGATGATATAAACATGGTGGGAATACGTCACGAAGGCATTGCTAGCACAAAAGATAAAGAACTCATACTTATACCCCATAACCCGGGGTAAGTGCTACCACATGCTATACTTTGAGTGCATCTTGTGCACACAACTCTGTTTCATTCATTGTCCATTGTGATATACTGTGTAGGTTTCATTGGGTTCTAATTGTAATTGAACCAGACCACAAACGGGTTAAGTACCTTGATTCATGCGTGGCGAAAACCACGACTTGGTACCTATCGCAAAATTACTCGGAGGTAATCACATTTCCTCCGTACATGGTCGTGTAAGTTGTTCCAGGTTTATATTGCTATTGGAATGGCTTAGGCTAACCTTTTGCAATCTTGTAGAGCGTTCAAACACGTGAAAGATTGGACTAAACTATAGCATGATTTGAACTTTTCGGTATCCGCTATACACAACAATTCTATTTCAAACCCCCTAATAGTGACTCTAGAACTAACCGTAGGTTTTATTTGCAGTGCCACCGGCAAGGTCGGAAATAACCTATGTGGATTTTATGTTTGCCACAACATGCAAACCATAAATCGCTAAAAAATAGCGGTATGGTTAAAAGCTGCGTTGAATCGAGTCGATTTGAGCAACATTAGAGGAAAGTTTGTTTCTTCACGCTCACGGAAGTAATAAATAAAGGCGGTAGCGTTCCACATGACTTTGATAACTTCTGAGTTGTACAATTGTCAAATGGTATTCATTAATTGGAAAATATGTCCAAAACTTGCGGTTATTCTTGTTTATGCGATTCATTTATTGTCATATGATATTATCCTTAATACATATTTGCTCATCTTGAATGCAACAACTTAACAATGTCTTGCTTGTTGGACCTAGATGTTTTCCCCCACCCTCAATGAGAACCTCTATTATTTATGGTTTGTTGTTTGAAATTTCCATCTACTTAGGTATTCTGCATCAATATTTACGAGACACGATCGATAATAGATGTTGTAATTGAATATCTGCACTTCCTATATGCATTGAGGCAACATTTTGTCCGTCGGGATAGACTTAAAATATAAACATTTGTAGCGCTTTTCTCCTTCTTATGATAATGTTGATGGAACTCGACTAATAAATCAACCCAAGACCCGCCGTAGCATGGCGAAGTGGCGGCAACCATAGAGTGCTTGATCGAACTGACACCTTTGGAGTGTGTGATTTGCTTCATGCCATCTGAAGTGGCCTTGTGAAGTCACCATCGTGCCACGGTCGCGAGTGCGAGCGGCATGCTCTTGTCTTGCGTCACCGTCGTGCCGCGGTGGGAGAACATGGTACTTTGAAAAATTTGTAGATTTAGTTCATAGATTACTTTAGTTAGGCTAATTAAAGATTGAACAAATGTGATTGCAAGTCGGGTCTTCCACATTTGTTCAATCTTTAATCTACCTAAATTAATCTATCAAAATACATCTACAAATTTTTCAATGTTCTAATTTGTAAGTTCAAGATAAATAATGGAGGTTCTCAACAATGGGTGGGGTGAACGACATCACTGACGGTTCTTATTTGTAACCGTCGTGATAAGTTTACATCACGAGCGGCTATTATTTGAAACCGTCGTGATATGTTAATATCACTGACGGTTATGATTTGAAACCGCTCATGATATTTAGCTATCACGAGCGGTTTTAAATAAAACCGCTCGTGATATAATTCAATCGCGACGGTTTCAAATAATAACCGTCGTGATGTAAATTTTCTCGAGCGGGTGGAAAACCGTCTCTGATGATCTCCTTCATCACAGACCTATTGTTACTGACGGTTCACAAAACCGTCTCTGATGACGTTTACGAACCGTCTGTGATGATGATTTCTGTAGTAGTGATGCTAGCTTGTGCGGTTGATTCGGCTATGTGGTGGATTTGATACTTGGTAATTTGTTGCCTTTTATGTGGAGCAAGTCCTTGGTGACTTTCCGTTCTTGGTTGACATGGTCTATTCTTGGCAAGGAAGCAGATTTTGTTGCTCTGTGAGGCTTTCATTTCATCTGGGGACTACTTGGTGAATTACCTCACTTGGTGGTTTGCGGCATTATATCTCCGAAAGTTTCGTCGGTGATTCTGTGGTAGTACAGCGGTGATATTGTTTTCTGGGATATCTTTATTGATGAGCCTTGCTTGTTACATTGATCATGAGTCGCTGCTCTATGAGTATATTTAATTTTCTGCCATTTTATTTATATTGTGCAAAAGGGCTAGACATTTATCTGTCTTGAGAACCTTGCATATTGGGGTGGCTATTGCTTTGTAAGGATTAAGCTTTGCGAGACAATTTGTGGCGACTAGTCAATTTACTATTTATACATAAAAGCTGAATCTTACCTACTTAGTATGCTTGTCCAATATAATTTATTTCACATGTTCTAAAGTTCAGTTCTATGTCAATTGCCTATTGTTTCTGTCAATACATGTTGTGTTGTTACATTTAAAATTGATATAGTTTGATTAGTAAACATATATACGTGTATATGTCGGTTGGAGTGATTAATTGATACTGATTCATATTAATTTGATAAGTTTGAAATATGAAATTGATAAGATTGTTTACAAAGATTGTCATAAATTAGTCTGTGATCCTGTCTCTAGTGCTGAGGGAGACCTGTTAATTCAGGCAGCCCGACATCTAAAAGCAAATAATTCATCAACTTGAACTATTTTGCTAGTTGCATGCCACTATTCATTGTCATTGGTCATGCTTAAATACTTGAATTATGTAACGTCCCAAAATTTGACCTAAATTTTAATTTCTGGAGTTATTTGAATTTTGTGAGTTAATTAAAATTTATTTGCATTTAATTGAATTTATCTAATTTTCTGGGATTTATTGGATTTAATTGAAATTATTTTCAGATTATCCTTTCTTGAATATTTAAATATCAAAAAATGTAATTATCAAAAATAAATGAAAATATTTTATTTAGGCTCAAAATGCTCTGAAATATTTTTTGGATTTTTTCTAGAATTTTTCGGGTATTTTTAGTGCCTTAATTAATTGCTTTGATTTATTGGATTTATTTTTATTGGTAAAACCGGAAAATACCGTAGCTACAGTATTGGGCCGGCCCAACACTATGCTCGCGCCAGTCAAAACCCTAGCGCAGCCGATTCTGGTCCGTGCGATCTCCATCGGACGGTTGTTATCAATCCGCGTCGTTTGCGCTCGGGGTTCGTTGGATCCGCCTCGCTCAACCGTCAAGATGCTGACGAGTGGCACTGCTCCGCCGAACCGTTATTCAATCAACGCCGTTGGATCGTGATCGAATGGTAGATGTGACCAAACAGTATCGGGAACGTGCGAACTGTGCACCGCCGTCGTCGGTTGGGTGCCGAGGATCGTGTCAGGGATTTTGCGCGAGTTCCAAGGCTTGTCGGAGCGGGTGATATACCCCATCGCATGCAGCACTTCACTCCGCTCATTTGCCCTTCTCCACGCTCGCCATCCACCGTAGGCCTCGCCCGAAGCTCGCCAGTAGTAGCTACTCTTCCCTTCTCGGTTCTTCATCGTCTTTTCGCCGCCGTCGCCGCTCTCCGCCTTGGTGAGGCCTTCACCGAAGTTCGCCGTGTCCTGCCGCCTCGACTAGACCACTTCTTCACGCCGAGAAGCCTCGGCGCCTCAAGCGCGTCGTCTTCCCGAGTCGGCGACAAGCGCGCCGCCTCTTCTTGAAGCCGCCTTCGCCTCAACCGTCGGATTCCCATCGCACGTTCAAGGTGAGGCCACGTGTTCATTTCTTTGAATTAGGCTGAAACGGTAAGGATAGATCTTGTCCGTTAGATGGTAATCGTGCGACTCTAGTGTAGCCACGTACGTCTGGTGAATAGGGAATCGCTCGGGTACTCTACGTCGTTGGATCTCCATCGCTCGGCTCAGGTAATGCCACGTCCTTCCCTCTGTAGCGCTGGATCCAATAGCCTCGGTGAGTTCCGACCGTAGGATCTTAATCTGACCACCGCCATAGTGCCGCGTAGCCGTAAAATGTTCTTCGAAAATGACCGTTAGATCTCAATCGGGCGACTCGGATTAGGCCACATAGACATGTAATAGGAAATCGTTCGGGTATCGGTCGCCGTTGGATCATCATCCAACCGCGTCGGTGCGTCCACGTAGGTGCGGTGAGTAGTGAACTCTCCGGGTAACGATAGTCGTAGGATTCGATATGAGTGGTGTGGATGTTGCCACGTGTGTAGGTTTGGCCGCGTATGTACCGACCGTTAGATTTGAATCCAACGGCCGGGAGATTATGTGTCTGCGTGGTTTGATGCTCGCTCGCCGCGTGTCAGCCTCTGGTTGGTCCAAGCACTGTTCATCGGGCCCACTTGTCAGTGGGTGGACTGCGGGTGTCGACGTCAAGATGACGTCACCCGAGGGCCCACGTGTCAGTGACCGAGCCGACGTGGATGTCTCTGGTGCTGACACGTGTCGCGCCGGAGAATTAAACCAGATTTTCAGTATAAAAATAAATCAATTAATTCAGTTTTTCTTTTATTTGAATTTCAGAAAACTTGTAATTGCTATAACTTTTGCGTTTTAACTCGGAATTGAGTGATTCCAGTGCCCAAAAATTTGTAAAAATGTAAACTATTTAATGGTGATTTTTATATTATTTTTAGTGATGATCTTGCTATCTGTTTTAGTATATTTATTGTGTGCACGTTTGTTCCGAGTAGACTCCGAGTTGCCGGAAGTCGCCGAGAGAGAGTTCGAAGACCCGTCGCAGATCTCAGACCAGGACCAACTACTTTTCGAAGGCAAGTCATGCTTTGACCATATTGCCCCTAGATTTTAAAATGTATTTCTATTCAATTTATGCATGCTATGTTGGTAAAAATGAAATTGTTTATGTTGGGAAAGGTAGCTAAAAATACCATTTTGATTATGCCACCTTGTTAATGTCATTGTATGCCCTGAACACCTTGTCACCCTATAATGCTAAATTATGTTGGTTGCTATATTAATGCCAACATGGGAGGCTAGACCGTGATTAGTCGCTTAGCCTGCTTGTATGCGTTGAATGTCTTTCAATTAGCAAATCGATACTGACTAAATAATTATGGAACGCATTTTGAAATAATGCGATGATGTCATGAAATGGAATTGAGGGTAGCGACCTGTGTGGTTCTACTCGTGCAATGAAGTGGGCATTGGCACATGTTGCATAAATGCAAGCCGGGTGGGAAATGATTTGGGCCGGGGCAAGTGGCGAGAAGGCTTCGTGCCGGGTGGGCCTGTGTGGCAACGGGATGTATGAAAGATTGTGAAGGCTGTGTGCCGAGAAGAATAAAATGGATGTCTTGCCCGGGATAGTTAAGGACTTTACCTTGCGAGCCTTTGAACTGAGTTTCTCGTACAACCACTTGTCCGGAATGAGACGAACCTAGTTTAGTAGGTTTCTAATATCTTTCTTTTGACACCTCGGGGCGACAGTTACACAAAAATGTAACGTGCACGGGGAGCGTACTGTCTTTGCGGCTTGGTACCCATCCAATCTGTATTACTGTTCTAAACTTTGGCTCTGTGTGAGGAAGTGTTAGAAAGGCAATACTGGAGAGGTTCACTGGTTAAGTGTTAGTCTCTGAAAGACTTTGTTGCAATCAATCACCTGTGTGGTGAGCGACTGTATCCTGTGGGTAAAGTGTACAGCCTCTGCAGAGTGTGTGTGTTAAATCTATTCGAATAGCCGCGTCCGCGGTATTGGACATTGCTCGGGGATTACAGTCAAGGGTTAGATTTTAAAATAAAAAGATGTGGAATGGGTGGCTGTGTGCCAAAAGCTGATGAATCAAACTAGGGCTATGTGCCAAACTCTTGGAAAAGAATTGAGAAATTAATTATTAATAATATTGGTTTTACCGCTTTTAATCTAATAGGATTACCTGTTAAAAAGGAATGCTGCTTTATCCAAAATAACCATTTAAGCCTTTCTTTTGGAATAAGCCATGCATGTAGTAATAGAACTGCATTTGTGCATGACTTGTTGAGTATGTTGTATACTCACCCTTGCATCGACAAAAACTTCAGAAGAAGAAGTTGTGCCAGCTTGGGAGGAGGAGTTCACCGAAGGCCAGGAGAATTAGGGATCAAGCCTAGTCAGTTGCCTGTGGCAATATGATGGGTTCATTGTTTTACTTTTGCTTCCGCTACTGATCTAATTCTACTTTTGGTATTTATCGCCCTGCGTGGCGAGTTAATGTAAGGTGACCATAAGGTCGTGTAACTCGTTATTATTCATGATTGAAGTACTTTATTATTAATTCCGCTGTGTATGATTGTGGTACTTCAACCTGTTTGCCTTATGTGTACTAGCGTGATCCTGGACTAGTACAGATTACACAGAGGGTCCGGAATTGCAGATTCGGGGCCCGACAAATTACATGAGCTGTCATTATGCCTTGATATCTATTAATATCATGCTCCTGTTTCTATGTATTTTATATGTCAATGTTATTTACTGGTTATTTATTAAGTTTGGAATTAAAGTAATAAGAAATTGCTAATACCACATTTACTACAACAAAATTTACAATACAAAAGTAGTCTGCAAATTTGGAGTGTCATGAAATTCCTATTCCCTTTCATGCCATATCATATCCTGGCCCCTACACGTGATGCTACTCAAGTGCAGATCATCTACAATGAAGGATTCATTATTTTCCGGATACGATACGAGTGTAATTTGTTTGGAGGGTTAACTAGAACCCATGTTAGTACTGCTGCCTATTTGTTTCAAGAAGATTGCACTACTACCTAGAGGAAGTGTGGTCAATCCATGTACTACTTTTGCTCTTCAGTTCAAACTTGATGGTACTTCCTGTTTTTCAACATGAAGATCTTATATGTTGATGAAATTTAGGTTATAGGACAAATCTGGACCAGTTAGTAGAAGTGAGAGCCATAAAGACCAACTAGCAATAATAGCGCGCTACGCTGCGCCGTTTTGTAGAGTCGATAGGACCCATCGGCGAATCCATGGGTTGCTATAAACCTTCGATTAAATCTAGGTTTTTTTTAGAAAACGGGAAATTTGGTTGAATTTTCGATCTCCGTCTATAAACCTTCGCCGAATCTGTGTTTTTTTTTGTGGTGGAAACATTTTTTCCGGGAAAAGCATGTTTTTTTGGTGGCGAAAATATTTTTTCCGGGAAAAACAGAGGTGATATGTTGCTATAAACCTTCGACGAATCTGTGTTTTTTGGTGGCGAAAACATTTTTTCCGGGAAAAGCGTGTTTTTTTGGTGGCGAAAATATTTTTTCCGGGAAAAACAGAGATCGGTAGGACCCGTTAGCGAATCCATGGGTTGCTATAAACTTTTGACGAATCCGTGTTTTTTTAGAAAACGACGGCCAAGACCCGTCGGCAAATCGATAAGTTGCTATAAACCTTCGACGAATCTGTGTTTTTTTTTGGCGAAAATATTTTTTTCCGAGAAAAACGTGTTTTTTTTGTGGCGAAATTTTTTTCCGGGAAAAACGTGTTTTTTTGTGGCGAAAACATTTTTTCCGGTAAAAACGGATCGGCAAATCGATAAGTTGCTATAAACCTTGACGAATCTGTGTTTTTGTGGCGAAAACATTTTTCCGGAAAAGCGTGTTTTTTGTGGCGAAAACATTTTTTCCGGGAAAAACGGAGTCGAATCTGTGTTTTTTTTGTGTCGAAAACATTTTTTTTCGGAAAAAACGGAGAAAGGACTCGAGCGTAAGAACCGAGGGACTGTTTGTTAATTTTTGAACACGTTCGCTATCACGAAAAATTAGAAAAGGGCTTACTTGTGATTTGTAATTAACGGGAGGTCTTTCCGTAAAATACCGCTCCAGGGACCCAAACGCGAAGAAAAAAATATATTCTTGTCTCACAAAAAATCACGAAGGACCTATTTGTAATTTGAAAGGACTTATCTGTAATTTCGAAAAACCGAAGGATTTTTTGCAAACTGGCTTGGGGGGCATGTGGCCCCCTGATCTCACGCCATTTTCTCCCGCTATAAAAGGTGTAACCATTTCCTTGTCATTTATTACATTTGCCCAGGCAGCTACTTCTGTCATATCTTCCATTACTACCCAAAGTTAGATACCTTTAAACTAAAGTATAAGTACTATATGTTGTTTTAAGTACTTGATTAATATATGCAACTCAATCTAGTGTCAAGGTGAACTGTTTGACACCTGCTTGGCTCGTTGGTTGAAAGTGTGATTTTTGAAACCTCTCGTAGGCACTGGTCATGTTGAAGTCTTAGTCGGTATGGTTGAGCATAAGTGTCACAGGAAGTTGCAAACTGTCAGTAGCATATGCTGCCGCTTTCTGACAGCTGAATCATTTGGTTAGCTTCTTTCCTTTCTAAATCTATGTATATATATAAACAACCAGTGATATTCAAGATATCTCCTTCGTTTTAAGGGTAAGAAAATCCCACAATAATCCTAAATTCTAGAAATTCTCATATTAATAAGGAAAAAAGAGAATGATTTCCACCACTTATATATTTTGGTGGTGTCAGATTATAACGGTGCAGATTAATCATATATAACAAATACAATTGTATTTCAATCATTAAAAGTAGAGCTGATATCAAAGAAAGGATCTCCACTACTTATTTTGGTGGGGCCAGATTATAATGGTGAGATTAATGTTGGTTATGATCTCGGCTAAATAACAGAATCGAGATTAATTAGGGGGCTAGGCCCACCTCTCTAGTGCCTTGATCGGGAGCGCTCCAACCATCTTTGGTTCGGTCTTGTCAGCCTGCATGAGATTAAAAGGGGAAGGCCGGCACTTACTTAATTAATCTACTCTTGAATTTAGCCCTTCCCGAAATCATCCGATCATCAGCTCGCGCATAGGCTAACGAAGACTCGTGACCACCACCGAGAGGATCTCGGTGCTCCTTCTTCTTCATGCATCTACTTCATTAATCAAGCACTGATCGACAAGAACCCTAATGGTTGCTGACCACCATTGAGAGGATCTTGGTGCTCCTTCTTCATGCATCTACTTCGTTAATGAAGCAACGACCGACAAGAACCATAATGGCTACTTCTTCTACACTGGGTTAGTTCATCTAAAGTTTTATTTCCTCATTATGTTTTGGTGATCATGTCTTAGGATTATCATGTATTAGTTTAACCTAATGCTAACATTTGGTATTAGAGAATCCTAGCCTAATCTTGATCCCTTTTAAGCCCGGTATGGATCTTTTTGGGTCGGTTTAGGGTTGTTTTGGCTCGGGTTAGCATTTAGAAGGAGATGATTTAGCAAATCCTGAACCCTAATCCCATTATTTTTCCCCAAATCAAGCAAATCCTAATGATCTAAGAGCAGGTTTCGGGCTTACCTTGTTTGGTGTTGTCTCCGCCGTTCCACTTGCCGTCGCGGGCCTTAGCTTTGCCCTCGCGTGCACCGGGGCTTTCGGCTCTTCTCGCTAGAGCTGCGTGCGGCATTAGCTCACAACGCATGTGCTCATCATCGCGCTGTGCCACTGGAGCCCCGCTCGCTCATGCCGCTTCAGCTTTACTAGTTCGTCTTTCACTCGCTTGTCGTCGCAGTGAATTTTTCGGGGCGAGGGAGCCAAATGAGTTAGGGTTTTTCTACCGCGTGCTGTTTTGTTCGGTCCCGGTGTCATCTGAGTTGTGTGTTCGGATGGGTGGCGAATCATCGCTCTGCTTGAGCAGCCGAATGGTGAAATTTGCCGGTAGTGAGTCGCGTTGGCGTCGTCAGAGTGCGAGAATGTGGCTGGTCGCTTCGCTCAGGTGGGTGTGTTTCTTGCACCGATCCTTCGATCAACGCTAGTGCACACAGCTCAACGTTGGCAAGTATCACACCATATACAACGATAATAATAATAAGGCTCCATTTATTGATATAACTAAGTATATAATCTTACGACCAACTTACATTATTAAGCCATGTAGGGCTAGACTTGAGAATGAAGACTAAAACAAATGCAATGGAAAATAGAAGACGCTGATGACTCGTCAGTTCACCATAGGCGACTGACAAGGCTTGAGCCTAGTAACTCACATCCTTTTGGAGTTCCTCCATCAAAGGCGACGATTCCTCAACTGTTGATTGGTGAGTGTTGGCAAGGGTGAGTACATAAAGCACTCAATAAGTTGTGCACAGAATGTAATTCTATATAACTATATGCAAGGCTTATTCCAAAAGAAAGGCTAACAATGGTTATTTTGCAGTAAAACAGTATTTATAAACAAGTACCATAAATAGATTGCAAAGACAGTAAAACAATATCGATAGTAAATAATTTTAACTTTTCCAAATGAACCAAGTTTCCAATCCTAAGTCATATTTCCAATCTTCCATATGGCAACCTTCCGTCCCATCCAGTTTCCATTTTATTAAATTAACCCTTGACTGTAATTTCCAAGCTATGCTCAATACCGCGAGCATGGCTATCTGAATAGATTTACACTCTACAGAGGTTATGCATTTTACCCACATGATACAACCATACACCACACAGGCGAGTGATTATGCAAAGCTTTTACAATGCACCACCTTAACCCGATACTATTCGCTAAGGTTTCAACACTGGTGGATCTGGTTACCACATCCAGGGCCCCTCTCTTGCGCTATGTGAGTTGACCATAACTCATGACTCACACCACCTATGATAGTACCAAAGCTAAGGCGTTGCAAATTAATTAGCTAGGCTGTCCCATACCAGACATGTGGTTACACTTGCATGATTGACTCAGGTCAAAATCTTGCAAGGTTAAGTTCTTAGAATGATCAAAGCAAGATTTCCACATACCCTTTGGCCTTTGCCCATCGGGCCCACCTTGGCATACTTGCCCCTCGCCATTTACTCCAATCTAAGTGAATACCGACCTAGTTAATTACTAAGCACCACATGCTATCCACAATTCAACATCGTTGCGTGACATCCCTCGCCACAACATCTCAATCTCATCGTGTAATCACACATGACACACAAGTTCATAACATTGTTTCATATTCCATTAGTCAAGATTAAACATTAATGATTCGAGTACATGTGACGATGTGGCATGGCTAAGCATAATAATACATTCTAACCAACCTATGTTGATTTTAGTATTAACCAACTATAGTGAACCAATCTAGGGTGACAAATAGATTATGGCATACAAATGACAAGGTAGGGTATAAATCAATTTGGTATAATAGCTAAGTCCCAATTTAATTTAAAACCTTTGGTATACGTAAAATAGTATGCAATAAGTAAAATATGGGTTCAACATGATTAAAGCATAACTTGCCTTTCCAAAGGTCCTGATCTTGCTCTGGAACTTGTTCTTCAGTCGACGGATATTCCTCTGAGGCATTGCACAACTCAACGTCTACGTGAATCGAGAGAGAAAACCAAATAAATATCAAAATAGAGAGCAAATGAACTCCAAAAATCAAATAAAATTTACCATTAAATATATCTCAATTTTAAAATTTTTTAGAAATTTAAATCACCTCAATCGGAGTTCGTATGAGGGAGAACGAACTTGAGGGAAATTCAAAAATCATAAAAAATTGAAAATTGGAAAAATCAGAATTATTCAAATTATTTTTATAAAGAAAATTTGCATTATTGCGTTATGCTGACATCATCGCCACCTGGACCAATTGCATCGCTACATGTGGCCTCAATCCATGCACCCGGTCCACAGACCTCCTCTGGTTCACCGTGAACCCGGTGCACAATGCTTTGATGCCTAAGCTTCCACGCGTTGACACCCGATTGGCTCGACCAGCACTACGATCCGATCCACTCACCACCGATCTAGCGACTAAAAGCCCTAAGTCTATGCGGCGAAATCCTAAGAGCTTACCTTTGATATAATGGTTGATGATATCGGATGGGCTTCCTATTAACGAAGCGACGTGGCTCGATCCGAAGCGTTGATAGAAGATCCGGTGGCGAACAATCTTCGATCCCGACGATGATGGCATGGTGGCGTGGTCTCACTGGTATTGGGGAGGAAGACCTCAGATGCGGCGAAGCGGTGACCTCCGGCGACCAACAAGTGGCGACACTGATGCGTCTTGATCTGGCGAGTTTGGATTTGGTACCCAAGCGGTGATTCCTCAGCTCGACGGTGGTAGAAAGTGTAGAAAGCGAACAGCTGCTCCTCGGCATTTACGATGAGCTCACACGCGCAAACAACAGCGACACAGGCAGCAAGGGCTAGGGTTTCGGATGTGCAATGAGACGGCAAACCTCAGCTTCTACCCTCCCTTTAAATATCCTCTGCAAATGCGCTTAACTCGGAAACCTAATTCTACACGGCGACGCGTCGTATCGGCGGCAGATTCCAAGTCCCGCTTGGAAATGACAACGGATAGCCGCCCGATCGATGATCAACGGCCGAGATATATCCAACGAGATCTAATCCTAACCGCACATGCATCCTTTCCAATGGCACAGATTCGGCGAAGTCCTGAACCGACACGCCTTGATTCCCATCGCACGATTCCAATCCAACGGCCACAAGCACTCGACTCAAATAGGAAACTTCATCTTTTAATCCTAGCCGTCCGATCACGATCCAACGATCAATGAGCCGACTCCAGAAGCTGGGCTAATGGGCCGGCGGTGTGAAGCAATCAGGCCGCACACGTCGGGCCACACGCGAATAGTGTTGGGCTTCAGCCCATCACTGCTAAAGCCATTTTCCCCGGATTTTTATTTTAAAATAATTCTAAAAATTAGTTTAATCTGTTTTAGTCAATAGAAATACCAGGAAAATTCCAAGAAAATTCTCAAAAATACTTTAAAACATTTTCAACTCAAATAAAATATTTTTAGCAAAAATTTATATTAATTTTATCTATAAATAGCTAGTTTTCAACAAAAGGTCAATATACTTAATTTAAAATAAATTCAAATAAAATCTAGAAAAATACAATAAATTCAAAAAATCACCAAATACACAAATAGCAATAAAATAATAATAAAAGAAAATTTTGGGATGTTACAGTTATTTGAAGTAATAAAATTTAGCCCTTTTAATTTGTTCATTCAATCTTTAATTTCCAGCAATTAGCATTGTTTAATTTCTTTTTCCTGAGCATTTATATTATGATTAATTTTCTAGACTAATTAATTAATGTGGCAATTAATTTTTATGTGATGATTATTTATGAGCATTATCTCTAATTATAATGGAACCAACGGGAAGTTTTGATTAGAGATTATTGTCTAATGTTGAAAATTGGGATTATGTCATGACCATGATCATATACTGACCAACGTTGTTTATGAACATGTGTCACCCATAAGATAATTTAGTTCTTTTTTGTTTCTGCTGAATGGTGATGCGAATTAGAACTTTAAATTTTTTCTGTCATTAGCATGATTATTAATCAGACCAATATAGAGTTAATTTCCATGCAAGACATCTATTTTTCAATGTTTATTGATTATATTTTATTTTGATTCAGCCATGAACAACACTAATGTTGCCGCTTACTTGAACGGCATTGAGCAGCTAACTGGGACAAACTTCTGTTGGAAGGAGAGGATTTTGATTGTTCTTGGAGTCATGGACTTGGATTATGCCTTACGTGAGGATGCTCTCATAGCTCATTCCGTTGATGATTAGAGTTTCACTGAAAAAAGAAACTCTATGACCTATCAGTGAAAAAGTGGGAGCGACCCAACCGCATGTCCTTGATTATGAAAAGCACCATATCTGTAGAGATAACGGGAGCAATCCCTGAATCCGATAATGCTAAGTAGTACTTGGCCTCAGTTGAGAAGCAATTCAAGGGATCCTCAAAAGTATATACCAGTATCTTGATCATGAAGATGCTCACCACTAAGTATGATAGCTCTAGCAGCGTACGTGAGCATATCATGATGATGACTGATATAGCTGCCAAACTTAAGGGCATGGACATGGCCATTTCTGATGGTTTCTTGGTCTATTTTATTATGATCTCACTCCCTTCTGAGTATAATGCATTCAAGATTAATTATAACACTCAAAAGGAATAGTGGACTATGAGCGAGTTGATCGCTATGTGAGTCTAGGAGGAGGAGAGGCTTAAGGCTGAGAAGAAGGACCAAGTTTTCCATGTTGGTCATGGAAAAAGGAAATTCCAAGGGGAATATAAGTCCAAAAGAAGCTACATTTCTCCTCTAAGACTAAGTCAAGCAAACCAAAGCCAAAGGAGAAGGCTCCTGCTACATCTAACTCTACTTCTGATGGGCCCATCTATCACTTCTATAAGAACGGTGGGCGCATACAGAAGGATTGTGTGGGATTTATGAAGTGGCTTGCCAAGAAGGATAACAACATAATTTCTGCTGTTGATAAAACCCCTTTTGCTGATTTTTCCCCTAATACCTGGTGGATTAATTCTAGTGCCTCTGTGCACGTTTGTAATTTATTACAGGGATTCCTTACTGTGAGGACACTAAATTAGGAGGAGTAAAGTCTTATAGTTGCTGATGGAAGGGGGCTGAAGTTCAAGCCATTGGCACATTACCATTAACACTAGATAGTGGCTTCACCTTCATTTAAATAATGTTGTTTATGTTCCCACTATGAGGAGGAACCTTATTTCTATTTCTCTTTTAGATGATGATGATGGATGCATTTGTATTTTTGAGAATAATAAATGTATTGTGAGTTTTAATTCCAATAATGTTGGTCTCGCAACTCGGCTTGACAAACTCTATATGCTTCCTCTCTCTGAATTCCCTATGTTAATGAATGTATGCGATGCCACCAATAAACGAAAGAGAAGTTTATGTGATGAGACTTCATCAAAATTATGGCACTGTTGTTTAGAGCACATTTCAAATGGGAGAATAGAGCGTCTCATCAAAGAAGAGATACTCTACCCATTAGATTCTCTTACTCAGACCACTGTATTGACTGTATTAAGGGAAAATATATAAAACAAATTAAGAAAAGAGCCAATCGAAGCACAGGAATCTAAGAATTAATCCACACTGATACATGTGGACCATTTTCTGTTACTTCAGTGGATGGGTATGACTCCTTTATGACATTCACTGATGACTTCTCCCGCTATGGTTATATTTTTCCCATTCTTGACGATCTGAATCACTCTATAAGTTTAAAATATTTAAGGCTGAAGTAGAAAATTAGTATAATTTAAATATTAAGTTAGTGAGATCAAATCGTGGATGAGAATATTATGGGTGACATGTTTCTTATGAATAAATTTTAGGTCTATTTGCTAAGTTTCTTTTAGAAAATGGCATAATAGCCCAATATTCAATACCTGGTGAAGCTCAACAAAATGGAGTAGCTGAAAGATGCAACCACACCCTTATGGATATGGTGTGCAACATGATGAGTTACTCCAGTTTACCAGTTGGTTTGTGGATGAAAGCATTAAAGACAGCCGCACATATACTTAATCGGGTTCCTAGTAAATCAGTGCCTAAGACACCTTACGAATTATGGACTGGGAGAAAACCAAGTCTAAAATACTTACATGTATGGGCTTGTCCTACTGAAGCTAAAATCTTTAATCTACATATTACGAAATTAGATCCTAAGACAATATGTTGCCATTTTATTGGATATCCTGAAAGATTTAAGGGATATCGATTTTATTGTCTAGATTGTATTGCTAAGTTTGTGAAAACCTGACATGTTGTATTCTTAGAGAACAATGAAATCAGTGGGAGCTCAGATGCCAGGAAAATAGATCTTGAGGAGATTTAGACTTATGTAACATTACCGATAATCCAAGAGACTATTCTTCCTGTACCTCATACAGTTACACCTCCAGCTAAGAATCTTGGAGTTGAGCCCCCACCTGAGGATTCTGGGATTAACAGTACAACACCTAATGATGAGCCTCCACAGCCCCTTGTGATAACTAATGAACCGCTAAGAAGATCACAACGGGACAGAAAGTCTGCCAACTCGAATGACTATGTCGTATATATGAATGAAAATGTAAATGATATAGGAAAGGTAGGCGATCCCACCTCATTTAAGGAGGCTATGATGACTAAGGATTCACCTAAGTGGCTTGAAGCCATGCAGAATGAAATAAAATCTATAAGCATTAATGACGTCTGGGATCTAATAGAAATTCCTGATGGAGTCAAAACTGTAGGCTATAAATGGGTCTACAAAACTGAGCATGACTCTAAGGGAAGTGTTGAAAAATTCAAGGCAAGGCTTATAGCAAAAAGGTTTACACAAAGAGAGAGAATTGATTATGCCGATACTTTCTCTCTCGTCTCAAAGAAAGATTCACTAAGAATTGTTATGATGCTTGTTGCTCATTATGATTTAGAGCCGTATCAGATGGATGTTAAAACTGCATTCCTTAATGGAGACTTGCATGAGAATGTTTATATGGCTCAACCGGAAGGTTTTGTCGTAGAAGGTAAGGAATATATGGGATGTCGACTTAAGAAATCCATTTATGGACTAAAACAAACGTTTAGACAATGGTACCTTAAGTTCGATGAGACCATAAGAAATTTTGGTTTCAAAGAAAATGAAGTAGACAATTGCATATATATTAAGACTAAGGGGAGAAAATTTACTATCCTAGTACTTTTTGTGGATGATATCTTATTGGCTAGCAGCGATAAGGATATGCTGTATGAGATCAAGAGATTTCTTTCTGCTAACTTTGACATCAAAGATCTTGGTGATGCGCCCTCTTATATTTTGGACATTGAGATTCAACAAGATAGGTCCAAAGGGGTATTAGGCCTATCCCAAAGGGCATACATTGACAAAGTGCTTAAGAGATTTAATATGTATAACCGCTTTGCCACGCTTGCTCCTAATGTTAAGGGCGATAAGTTTGGAACTTTCCAAAATCTAAGGAATCAATTAGAAGCTGATCAGATAAAAGGGATTCCTTACGCTTCAGCTGTCGGAAGCATTATGTATGCCTAAGTATGTACTCGCCCTGATTTAGCATTCGTAACTAGGATGCTTGGCAGATATCAATCTAATCTAGAGTTGAACCACTAGAAAACCATTAAGAAAGCTTTGCATTATATGCAAGGTACTAAGCATTTTATGCTCGCGTATAAGAAGTTTGATACCCTTGAGGTTGTGGGTTATTCAAATGCTGATTTTGTAAGTTGTGTTGATACTAAAAAAATCCATATCAGATTATATCTTCACACTTGCGGGAGAAGCCATTTCGTGGAAAAGCTCCAAATAATCCCTAACTACATCATCAACGATGCAGGCTGAGTTTGTAACATGTTATGAGGCTACTGGGCAGACTATATGGCTTAAGAATTTTATCCCAGGATTAAGAGGCAGCATATATAAACCACTACCTTTATACTGCGATAATTTAGCCGCAGTTTTCTATTCAAGTAACAACAAATCAAGTGGTGCTGCAAACACATTGACATTAAGTATCATATTGTGAAAGATAGAATCCAGGATCAGACAATTGATGTCAAGCATATAAGTACTGAGTCTATGCTTGCAGATCCACTTACTAAAGGCTTACCACCCAGTCTCTTTCGGGAGCATGTTGCTGGTATGGGTTTATTGGAAAGCCTCTGATTCTGGAAATGAGGACCATCAGTATGAAACCAACTCCCGTTAAGAATAAGTAATTATTCTATCGAGATAGAATGATGCACTATAGATACTGGGGTTGCAGTGGTGTTTAAATTAATCGTTGTAATACTTTATCTTGGTGTGTTGTTCTGTTGAGTGTGGACTTATGATATTAGCCTTACGATTAAGTGGGATATTAGCCTTACGATTAAGTGGACTTATGATATTAGCCTTACGATTAAGTGTTGGTTATGATCTCGGCTAAATAACAGAACCGAGATTAATTAGGGAGTTAGGCCCACCTCTCTAGCGCCTTAATTGGGACCGCTCCAAACATCTTTGATTCAGTCCCGTCAGCCTGCGCGAGGTTAAAAGGGGAAGGCTGGCACTCATTTGATTAATTTACTCTTGAGTTTAGCCCTTCCGAAATCATCTGATCATCAGCTCGCGACTGGCTAACGAAGACCGTGACCACCACCGAGAGGATCTCGGTGCTCCTTCTTCTTCGTGCATCTACTTTGTTAATCAAGCACCAACCGATAAGAACCCTAATAGCTGCCTGAATGTCTTCTCTGCAAGTCTGCATCCCGAGACAAACCATACATGGCATGGCAGCATGGCCCCATCAGAAGGCATTGAAGCCATGTGATGTGTGCGAATGCACCAACTCGTCCTACGCAATCGCATACACCGGCGCATACGGAATGCAATGTTTGTACGTGCTCACCATAACAAGCCATATCTCTTCTTCAGGAACAAGCAGACACTGGCACAGTTTGGCACTGTCTGTTGCCACTCATGTTTCCATGTGAGCTAACCCCCCTTTGCGGCTTGATGCATGCAAGAGAAGCGGCTGCGAGAGAACCATCAAAGACAACGGCGGTTTTTGGCCGAAGTGTGTGGACCGGTGAACTATAGATACTTTTGTCATGGGATATATGAACACTCCATCATCTTCATGGACAGTGTCTCTTCTCTTTATGCCTTCTTTTGTTGATAAATTTGATACCACTGTGGTGACAGGTCACAAGATTTTCAGGCCCTTCAGGAAAAAGTGCTGCTCCACTTTGATATGAACTAATGAATATGGTGGCTGTAGCTCACATGACAACGGTGATTCTTGTCCTTCCACAGGCAGGCGTAGGAGAGACTGCCATTTTTATGAACATCATCTGGGAAGTTATGAGGTTTTGTCATTTGCTGACAGATCAAGCTGGCAACTGCACTTCTGTTGGAAAAAGGAAAAAAAAAGAAGAAGAAAAATATAGCAATGCCTGTCGTATAGTGCATAAAGTCGCTAACAGTACTCACCGCATTTGCATGATCATCCATGTTATAGCTAATGGATTTCTTCTGTCATATCAGTCCATGATTAATTTGACTTTGGTCTCCTAGTCATCATAAATAAACTTAGTAGTTTAGACCATGATCTCCTGCCGCCCTGCAAATTCCCTACATGATCAGAGGTAAGTTTCTTACCAGCTCTTCCATTTCTTTATCCGTTTTGTTATCGACTCCCTCCATTTGTTTAGTTGATTCGGCCTAACAATATCCATGCTTCCATGTCCAGGCCAATGATTAGGCACATGGGAGTTGCTAAGGGTACGGTGGAGTGGTCTTCAGTCTTCACCATATAACCGAACAGATGATGGTGCTATATCTAGTCTGATACTAGATGGATATCGTTGGATCGGAAGGTGCTGAGTGGAGTATTTTTAATGTCTCAGCCAGACAGCGGACAGCCACATGCAGCCCCACGGCCCCCACATGCTCTTGCTCTTGCTAAACTATAGACGGTATATAGCTGTTTATTTATGCAGAATGCCACTTGCGTCTTCAGAAAGAGGTAAAAAGAATGGCGAAGAATGCAGGGACCTCTCGTAGCTCGTCAGTTAAAACTTCAAACGTCTTGTTTATATCATGTGATGCAGGACGGCGTGAGGTACATGTACAATTTCTGTCAAGGAAAAGTCGAGAAAATTCGAAGAGACTATTTCCTATTGCACAGCTCGTAATTTTTCAAGTTTAAAAGAAGTCAATGTGAGAGCGCATGCTTCACTGTTAGCCATTGCCCATGCGCGCTCTTGAAGAACATCTGCTGTCGTTCCCCCTCATTGTGTTGAGTACAAATAAAAGTTGGCCAAGTAGCCTGCACTAGGGTTCACAAAATCGGCGATTTTCGATTGAAAATCACGATTTTTCATATTTATTGAGACGGCTAGGCAATAAAAACCACTCAGTAAACCGGTCAAGTTCAAATTCAAATTCAAAAAATTTAAAAATTTACCAAAACATGTTAAATTTTTTTCAGGAATTGAGGTAATAATAATGATGCTGTAAAATTTTTAGATCATTATCAAATATGTTTATTTTTTAAAAAAAATTCTAACAGCGCTACTATCTTTGTATATGCTCTTCTGTTTTTTATTTTCTAGGGGTATTACGTGAAGTCTAATATTTCTGATTTTTTTGTGAGGTTCTTAGAAAATTATAATGATTATGTAAAATTTTTAGATGACTATTAGACCTATGTAGTTTTTTAAAATTCTGACAGCGCTACTGCCTTTTGTATATGCTGAAGTCTAATATTTCTAAAAATTTTACTATATGATCATTGGGAACTATTTACGATTCTAATAAAATGTTAGAGCATGATAAAGCTTGTAAATGTTTTTAAAAAAATCTGACAATGTCTCTGTTCCTTTTCATTAATTTCTATTTTTGATTTTCCAGAAGCACTAAATGAATTCAAAATTTGTTGAAATTTCTCTGAGGTATTTTATTGATTAATTGGGATTTATTCAGATATTTTGAAATTTTTTCCTATTTTTATTATTTTTTAATTTTCCTTGAGTGTGCCAAAAATCGAAAAATGCTCGAAAGTCGGTGAAATTTGTCGATTTTTTATTTGTTTCAATGAAGTTTGATTGTCGATTTAAAAAAATTGACTTCACACTTGTTCGGTTTCTACCAGTTTTTGAGCGTTTTTTTGCCGATAATCGAAAATTGGCTTTTGTTCAAAAACAGTTGAACTGATTTTGTGAACCCTGGTCTGCACAACTAGTCCAATTTCCAATTAATGGTTAAATTTTGTTCACTACACACTTTCTGCTTCGTTTCCAACTAAATATTAGAGTTCATTTCACAAGAATTTCCTTCTCAACTTAGAATAACCATTAGACAGGAACATCAAATAGTTATTAGATAGTATCATATCAATTTTATAGCTATTAAAATAAGGGTAGTGTGGCCTTAAGGAGAGTTTAGAGAAAAAAAAATAACCACACAAATTTCATGTTGTAGAAATGTATGAGCATGTGGCCCATGGACCTGTATATACTCATGATACATACTTTGGGCTTCAGTGAAGATAGAGTTGGAAAGATGCTGGGCCTAAACTTGTATTCAAGAGAACAGGATATCACATCTCTGTTTCTTTTTTCCTTTCGAGGGGAGCAGGAGAACGCTTCTGCTAAGAACTTAATTATTGCAAATGTTGAGCACTACGACATGTGTGCTTATCAGAGTTGATTACACTGCTTCATCGTGATAATAATTATCAGCTTGGAGTTATTTCTTGAAGCTGTTGGCCTACACAAACAGCTTTCATCAGCTTGCTTCCCCTTACAGTTTGATCAGAAACCCATATGCAGCAGAAGCTGCAGAACTCGTACCATTTCAAGTCCAGCGTGTGACCTGTACTATGGCATCTTAACAAGATCATACTTGCGTCCTTCCTGCAATTGCAAGGGCAGACAACGGGAAATGGGCACGAACTCTGCCGCTGAACAAAGTTCAGAATCTTTTCATCAATAGCTCAGAAAAGAAAAAAGATGCTCTCCTAACAAAAATCATATAAAAAGATGCAGGACTTGTACTGCGAGTCCATGATGAGTTCAACGCTGCTGCCTTTAGTACAACAAAACAAGTTCACAAAGATCATGAAGAAACAGACATGCAAGTGCTCTGAATCCTGGAAAGGGCGCCAAAAGGAAATGGGCGTGACCTACAAATCACAATAAATGTAGTCGTTGAAGTGAGGTCATGTAAAGTGACCAATACTTGTCCTCTTGCGCTCTCCTTCATGAGCACCTGTCACATTATGATGTCATTCACCTGTTTGTTTACAGTGGTAAAAACAAATATTCCTTGACGATTCCTGTTAATTTAAGTCGAGAAGAACAATGACGATGGCTACTTGCATCTACCCAATTGATCTATGCATGTTTAGGGCCTATGATTATGATTCCCACCAGTGTAAAACTAACTGTGGTCACCCCTAATTATCATTCAAGCACTCTCTTGGAGAGGTTGGAAGAGAAGCTCAGGGTTATGAGGTTTTTGGAATTTTGCCACTAGTTTGGTTCCATGCACTAGTTCACATACAAAACTATGTGTGCCGCACAAACTTCATACCAAAATGATAAGACACTAGGCCAACCCTGAAGAGGAGAATCTTTCCCCATTTCTCAAAGCGCATCACCAATCTGTTGATTGGTGACATTTTTGGGCCGATGATGTGATATCTGAACCAAATTCTCTCCCATCGGCAATTGAATTTTACTCAGTGTCCCAATTGCCGATTGGGTGTGAAAGGTGTTCCATCTAGTTGATGACTCTGCCAGGCAAAGACCTTGCAAGAGCAGTTGCATGATGGTTTCAGAGTTTCAGTGCAGCTAATACTAACTGTTGTACCACCGTTATCCATGGCCGCAGGCCGCCTTTCTATGGAATCTTACTACATTTTCAATAAACTTGCCCAGTTTCGTCAGAAGTTACTGAATCAGAGGCCCAAGTCAAGAAGGTAACAGAGAAGAGTTGAAATCTTGGCCGTCAGTGCCTTAGTGGTATAGAGGTGGGCATCTAGACTGGACCATTTTAGACTAGCACAAGGCACGTCTAGCCCAGCTCAGTCCAGGACCTGGCACGACACTGTGGAGATCGGACCGTGCTAGCCTGGCACGTTTGCTCCGATCGTGTCGGGCCTGCCAACCGGGCACAACGGGTGGCCCCACACGGTATGGCACGGCTCGCACAGTTCTTCGGGCAACACGGTGGCACACCGACCCGCCAACATGTGGTAGGGCACGTGGCAGGGGCAAGGCACACGGTCGGGCACACGCCGCGCCGAGCCATCGAGCCGCCTAGCCCACCTAGCGTGCGCTGCCTCGCACAGTTGCCTCCCACGCAGCCTTGCACGTGCCGGGCCACCGAGTCACCTGCCACGCCTCACGTGCGGCCACCTCCTTGTTGCCTCGCGACGCGCCATGCCACCGAAGTCACTGCCCACCTCGCATGCGGTTGCCTTCGCGTCGCCTCGACCACTGTGGGCCACCTCGGCGCTGCTCTCGACGGTTGCCTCACGCACCATGGCCGACGGGGAGGGAGGAGAAGGGCCATGATCATGTAGGGAGGGAGGAGGAGGGCTGCAGCCGCGTGAGGAGGGGAGGGGTCGCGAGGAGGGAAGGGAGTTCGCGGGGAGGGAGCTGGCAGGGAGGGAGGGGGTTCACAGGGGAGGGGAACGGGGAGGGAGGGGCCGCCGACGGCCGGCTGGGAGGGATGGGAGGCCGACGGTCGGTGGGGAGGGAGGAGGAGGGAAGAGGGAGCCATGCGGGGGCGACTAGCGAGGGAACCAAGGGGGTCTCGGCCTCTTGGGTGAACTGATGAAGGAATCAAGGGGTCTGGAACCGGGAGAGAGAGGGGGGCAGGGCGGGAAAAGAGATATATGGGGTGGGGTCCCCCGCGGGAACCTGAAAAACAGAGAGAGGAGGGAAACGGTCAAGGGTCTTGAGGCTTGAAGGAATCATGAAAAAAGAGGCAAGGAATCATGCATATGATGTATTTGATTTGAACGTAAGACAGCGTGAGGCTCGAGGGAATCATGGGAAAAAGAGGCAAGGGACATAAAGATGCGCCTAATGTATTTGAAGTTTTGAACACAAGAGAGACCGTGATTGAAATGGGACAGCGCATCAATTCATTTTCTCCACTCTTTAGACAGTGTCTGATGCACTAGTTCAATAGGACATAAAGATGTGCCTAATGTATTCAATGTCTCCCTCGGTCTCTCCACTCTGAGACAACATGCGGAGAAAGAGATGACTAAAATAGACGTAAAGTATTGAAAGACATAAAGCTGCTTTATCATATTTGTCCCGCGCTCTTCAATTTTTGTCATACACAAGCGCGCAGCCACGCCTCATTTGAATTTGCAACATCTTCAGACAGCAATGCGATGCATGACATGAAATGAAATTGCTCTCAATTTTTCATCCCGCTGCTCGCGCCTGATTTCAATTTGCAACGGGCAATTAGAGAGGCACGCAATAAAGACAGGGGACACCTCTCATTTGTTCTGCACGTCTCTCTTGCACTTTCTCTTCTTGCCCATTTTTGCTCAGCACATTCTACACATCAGCACCTCTCTCTCTAATTGCTTTCTTTTTTTTTTGCTCTTCCGTCATGGAATAAAATGTTTCGGCAAGAGCAAGAGCAGGAGAGCACATCCGCGCTCTCCAAGTCCCCCTCGTCATAATCAAGATATTGATCCACACCAACTCTCCCCAGCATAGGAGACTACAATATAGATGACCATCATTTGGACGACACGCACGGCATTAAGAATGCCTCATATATTCTGAATGCACTGAGCTCAGATGCTACTACCTCGGTGTATCCGGGATGGGTGTCGGTATCCACACCAAACACGTAGACCGACATATCGATGCATCTAGCACGGGCGTCCATATCCTGCAGTCAACGCACGCGGTGCTAGCAACATATGGACAGAACCATCAAAATTATGGATGGATGTGAGGTAGCATATACTATTTGTAAATACTGTCAAGCTAAACTATCTGCACATTCATCTGAAGAGACACACGGAGAATTGCTTGAGGAAGATATCAGCCGGACGGACGCCGGGCAAGGGTGTGTAGACATAGCTCAACTTCAACACCGACAGTTCAGTAAGTACAAGGGTATACAACGCCGATGTAACTAGAGATGTAATTGCATGTTACATAATTACGGAGGATCTTTCACTTAGAATAGGTAAGAGCTCTAATTTTGAGAGAATGGTGCAACGAGGTTTTTACCCACAATACCAACATGTTAGTAGAAGAACAACTACACGTGATATTTATAAAATATTTATAAATAAACTAGAAATATTGAAACATATCTTCATAACACTTAGTTTTTCCTTTACATTAACATCAGATATATGGACTTCCTCTCATCAAAGAGCTGCCTATATTAGTGTTGTTGCGCATTACCTAGACGATGAATACGTACTAAACAAAAGGGTCATAGGGTTTAGGCCAATATCTGAGTCACACACCAGAGAGACTATCGCTACTTGTATACTTGAGGTTGTTAATGACTTTAAAATAGAAAGTAGAATTATTTTCATCACTCTTGACAATGCATCAGCTAACATGACGACTATAGAGCATCTCTCACCGCACCTGGAGACTTATGTTAGAGATTTTGTACTCCACCAGAGGTGCGTATGTCACATTATTAATCTCATTGTGCAAGCAGGTTTGGTTGTAATAAAATCTAGTTTGGAGGGCATACGCAGTGCTATCCATTTTTTTACTAATTCGCCTGTAAGGTTTGCACAATTCTCAAAGTACTATAGGGCCAACAACAAGGAACGAAGAAGATTCAACCTTGATATAAAGATTAGATAGAACTCAATGTATACTATGCTGGAGCGTTGCAGAGACTACGAGCATATTATCACTGTCTTCATCAACTGCAATAATGGTAAACCCTTGGTTACTAAAGCGGAGTGGAAAATTACTAGTCATTTTCATTATTTTTAAGAATTTTTTTACAATACAACTACACATTTATCTAGTGTGTACTACCCAACTTCTTGCTTAGTCATTAAGTGACTTTGGACTATTGTTATTGCTTTTAAAGAAAATAGAGATAATCATATTTTACATCACATTATAGAACCAATGGAGCAAAAAAAATTAAAATATTTTCAAGTTATTCCACATCTGTACTGTTTTGCTACTATTTTGGATCTTCGGAGAAAATTACATGACTTGTAGGGCGCCTTTGAAGGAATAGATGAGGCATTCGATCTTGATTTCTCCGAGGCCTATACTAATATTTATAACCAGTTTTTCAAAGTTTTCAACAAATATTAAAAGAAGTTTAGCACCAAAAGTGAAGCAAAAAGATATATTCCAACAACGGAACAAGCACGAGGCAGTTCGGCCGCTTCAAGCATATGGAAAAAGCTGAAAGGCAAGTCGTCTAGTTCATCTTCCGAAACACCGAACAAGTCATAATAGAATGCATGGGTAGAGATCAACCACTACCTTGACATGCCTTTCATGGAGACCGAGCTTGACATGGACAAGAAAAATCAACTCAACTTGCTCTTGTGGTGGAAGAATAACCAACGTATTTACCCTATGCTATCCTATTTCACACGGGACGTACATAAGGTTTCGGTGTCCACTGTCTCATCGGAATCCACTTTCAGTTTGGTGGTGAGAATACTTGAGCCGAGGAGGTCATCTCTCGGGCCTAATATGGTTGAGGCAATTACATACCTCAAAGACTGGGAGCATGCAGATGACATGACACAACATCAGCTTGAGGATCTGGAGATCACGAACGCGGTAGCCGACTTTGACAATCTCAATCTCGGATAGTCTATGTATATAAATGTACTTATTGTACTCTTTTCCTTACTGGGGGTAACCCACACAGGGGTGTAAGGTTTTTAACGAAGCAGTAACTTTGTACATATTCAAGATTTAATAAAATTTACTTCTCCCCCCCAATATTTGTGTCCATTATCGCTGATCTCATGCATTTAAATTGGCGGGGTATCTGTGATTTTTTCTTTTTCTCTCACTTCTCCCGCTTCCCATTTCTTGCTGTCACTTTTCAATCTACAATTAATTTTGTACTTTACAAGCTTAGGACATGGGAGCACATTTCAGTAACCAAATTATAATGGAAATCAAGAGCATGAAAGCGAATCCAGCTCATCAGGAGCATGTATCATCAGGATTCAGCATTTCGTTTCCTTGTGTATCCAAATTCTAATGATGTGACCCTTCCAAAAAAAGATCAATTAATGTCATGAGTAGTAACGGTTAGTAACTTGTGATAAGTTCTTTTGCAACAATACTACTAATAACATCTTTCTATTTTATGATGATACTACTGGGAGTTTATAAGGCATATTTTTGTGTACAATCAACTCTGTGAGTCTTTGGGTCCTTTTCTCTCGTCGCAATAGTATAAATGGGCTGGGCCTGGGCCGACATGGCATGAAGCGCAAATGGACGACGCCTAGGCTAGCCGAAGGCGAGCTGGGTCGGCAAGGCATGGCATGGCAAGCACAATGGGCTGTCGTGTCCCGGCACGGTTTAGGTCCAAAGCACAATAGGTGCTGTCGAGCCCGGCTGGCAAGACGAAGCCCACCTCTAGTGGTACAAAGCACCCACAAAGTCTCTCCTCTTTGATTGCCCGTGCTTATGCAATAACCTTAAATGTTTACACAGTAGCGCACAAAACAACAACCCCCTCCTCAATTCTCTCATGTTAAGTAGACACAAAGTCTATTATGTACTACAATAAATATATCTCTACAGTTCATAGCACTACTACAGAAAATATTTGTACAGTGGTGGTAACCCATCTTCTCGAGCGTTTTGCACCCACCAGAATGAAGGTCTGTGGAAATCGCTATATTTTGCACAGCGTTTCTAAGGACCGCTGTAAAATGCATTTTATGAAGTAGGAAGCTTAAGAAACACTTTGTACAAATAAGAATTTGTACAGCGGTTCTTAAGCCACCACTTTGTACAAATGCATTTGCAGTGGGCGGATTTAAGAACCGCTTTGCACAAATGCTTATTTATACAAAGCGGTTTCTTAAGTCACCGCCTAGATAAGTGCTATTTGTGCGGTCGGGTGGCTTAAGCACTACCGCATAAATAAGCATTTTCACAAGCCCGGGCTTAAGCCGTCCACCTGTACAGATCCAGAGAATCTTTTTTTAATAATGTTATGTTAATTATATTATAATATTAATAAATGCATACATTCTATCAATCACATCCTGCTCAAAGACAAATCCATACATAACAATGACAAGGTTATATATACAAAGCACATATAAATCATAATTGCATTATGTATATATATATATACAAGGTTATATACACAAGGTTATATATACTCCTCTAATATTCTCCTTGTAAAACTCTCCAGGTGCAGTATCCTGCGCCATGTACTCCTCTGATATTCTCTATCTAATATAAATTACAGCCCTGCTGTCTTTCAAAAAAAAATATATACACAAGGTTATTATATATATACATCAGTGTTCACGGTCCGTCTATCCTCATCTCCCAATTACAAAGTCTAGGATGCTTCGCCACTTCACCTCCAGAGTAAAAGAAACTACCTCTCTCATGGATGACTTGACGACGAATGAATTGGCACATGTGCTTTTGCACATTGCAAAGGTCATCATAAGTGAGTGCCAAAGTGGTCTTTGCAATCTTCACCTGGGATAATAAAGTAGGCAATAAAGAGGTTAAACAATAGTGAAATTGAGAATCAGACAATAAATAATCTTGAATCACCAATTTGTATAGGCTTACGTCCTAGGGGTTGCTTCTATACCTCGTTGATCCTGAGGAACTCACAGACATAGTATCCACAAAGAACACTGCCTGGAGGTTGCTTGTGGCACTTCAAATCAAATAATAATGTATGGAATTAGTACAGTTGGTAATACCCTTCCTCACTAGTGCAATTATGTTGAAGCATTACAAGTGTCTTCTTACCCATGGGTGGACATAGCAAAGCATCTTATTTGACCCCTTCGTAGGATCATGTTGCCCCCCTTTTTGGTCGTGTAATTCTTAAAGCCCTACTTGAATGTCAACAACAACAAGTAACTATCATATCATAAAACAAATTACGTTATGTTATGTATGTTTGTGTATATATATTTCTTACGATTTAAGACGCGGGTGAATTCATTGTAAGATTCGGTGGGGTTCGGATGAGTCAAGGACCATATATCCGCTTTCGCTTCGCACAAAGCATGAAACAAATGAAGTGATCGTTTGAACGAAAACTTATGTAAGTTTCACGAGTGATTATGGTGCAAACTAAACTTTTAGCAACGATTGACGAATGAGAAGATTACTTAAAATTGTAGGGAGCCATTATGACGCCCTTGTCTTGCATCCGAGCATTGCTTTTGATATGTATAGCCCCACATCTACTTGGCGATCTTGGGTCGGGGATCGCCGCTTTTCTTCTATCTCTGCTTCCGTCATCCCTTATCCTTCAACGCCTTTTCATTGAGTACTGACTCTTAAGCTCGGTGGCTAATCCGTCTTGGGGTCAAGGAACCCGACACGTTTTCCCATCTTTTAGCATCGGTATATTGCATTCTACATAGAAGACAATGGTCAATGCGCCAATTTATATGCTGAATGCTGGGAAACATGACATTTTGGCAAATATCATATTTTGGCAAAATGCATCTTGTTCGACAGATTTGGTAGAAGTTAACTTTATTTAAAAGAAAAAACCACTAAAATCGGCCAACTTACGATTTAGTGAAAATTATATGGATTCTGTCAATTTTTGAATGATCTAACAAGCCATTACTATAAAGAGGAACTCAACTTGGCACTCAACTGCTATACATTTGAGGTTTTCTTTATTATGCTATCAGAATGCAATATAATGATATGCTGTCATAATTTGTTATATCGGCACTTGTTACTGCAAGAGCCGATATAATTAACAATGTAGGGGTAGGTCAATGGCCAACTTATAGGCACCACACGCTGATCATGTTGATGTCGAGTTTTCCAAAATGGAACATCTGTTGCAAGTCACCAAAATTGATCCAGACGTAGTGAGTATCCTCGTGTTTGTAGATATCCGGAGGACGGCGGCTTGAATGCCCTTCACCCCAAGACGAGATGCCCTCAAGTACCGACCATGGAATCTCTTCAACTCCCATGGTCCTTTGTTGATCTGCTCCATGGGGAGAAATAGCTTGCCATGCTCATAAGTCTCTAGTGAAGGCATGGTTCATGACCGAGTGGAGTTGGCACTCTGCTTGACTTGGTGGTACTCCGCTGATTGCAATCTACTTCTTTGTTTTTTTTGCAACCAACAACATCGCCAAGATGAGGCGCTTGTGACAGTTAGCAACGGAGGTGATGCATGCGGTGCACAAGGCGCCGGCGACGAGATGCGCTTGCTGGTGTGGTGAACCGCAACGAGATGCGTATTTGTGGTGAAGACGCCGCTAAGCGGAGAAGATGCGCCATTTGTGGTGAAGGCGCCGACGGCGGAGAAGATGCGCATTGTGGTGAAGGCGCCGCCGGCGGAGAAGATGCGGTTTGTGGTGTAGGCAATTTTGGAAGAGGTAGGACGTCTTGACTTGCTGTTGGCGTCTTTGACCTCTCTTGTATCAATGCAATATCTTCCTTGGGCCATACAATAAATGACCCAACTGCATCTTGGATGTTCTCTACGTCATCAGGGGTGCTGAATGGTAGCTTCCACAAGCCAAGGCACGGAACAAGCACGATGTCCACTTGCACCTTTGCGTGACCAATCGGGACAAAGTTGGTTGTGTATCACGGTGCGGATATGCCATGCCCTCCATAAGCTCGACGACCAAGCCCCTTGCTCCGGATGTGCACGAGCTTGCACTTGGTTGCCTCGTGATATCATCCACAGGATATCGAGGCGTTGGGATTGGCGCGGACCCGACGCTACTCCGGATGTGGGTCGGGCTCGGGTTGTCATCCGACCGCGCTTGTAACGCCCTTTCGCCTCCCTTCTTCCCGATCTTAAAAACTCTTGTTGGGCGATTGTCTTATTGTATCGGCCATGGTCCTCTTATATCTTTGACGCGACTTGTATTGGTCTTGATATTAGGGAACCCATGCTTGAAGCCCACTCGACTCCGATGCCACGAGTGCGACACAGGTGTTCCTTGGTTCCCAACGCCATCGTTAGGTCGTCGTTCTCCTGTCGCACGAAGATCCCTCCGCTTGCTAGTGTGAGATCTTCGCAGCTTGGCGAAACTTCCAGACCGCAGGTCCACCGTGCTTTGTGACCCTTCTTGTGTTGGGTTGGCGAGTTAGGACCCAACTTCGCCTCGCTTCGCTTCTGATTCGTCAATGGGTTCTCTATCCCAAAGACTTCCTCTTCTTCTTTACTCCTCCACTCAACAATCTTAGGGGCATACCCACTGTGCCTGTAATGGGGGTACTTGTTCTTCTTCGCGAGGGCAATTGTGACACCTCGCTCAATGCTACGGCTTCGCTTGTGGTCTTCTGCCGGACAAACTCCGCCCATTTACCCCCGGTGATTTTTTCATATTTCTGGAATGGTGTCCGCTCCGTCTTCACAAAGTACTTGTTCAGCTCATACCTCCAGTTCCGGAAGCTCTTCCCCATCACGTCCAAGGCATTCTTCTTAGCGATGGCCTCATACTCTGGGGGAACCTTATGATTTTTTGCAGCTCGGTCCACAGGTGCGCCTTTGTCGCGTCGGCCACCTTTGTCTAGTTATCAATCGTGATGGAGACATTGTCCTTGACAAGACAGCCGCAACTATTTCGAAACTTGGATAGTGCCTCACGAGGTGCTAGGGGCTCTCCTAAAGGACCGACCTCCGTGATATACCAAGTCCCTGCTGGTAACTTGTTCCTACTTCGTTCCCCCCGTTTTCGTGCTGCTTATGCGAGGTCGTGGTTGTTGCAGCAGAGGAATCCACAGAACATGCCCGAGGTATCTTCAATTACCTCTGAATCGCAGCTAGTCGGCGTGATCGCTTTTCCGGCCTCTTCATAGAAATAAACACGAGGAATACGCAAACATAAGGAAATGCAATTATGTCCACGCCAAGCTACAAATAAAACAAGCTCACTCTTCTTAATACCTCTTCATTGGGATCGTAGTCGGAGTCGATTTCCCCACATCGCCATTCTGGTCGTGGGCATGGAACTGGGCTAGGGCTCTTGTACGATGATGAGGAACCATCGCTGCCCAAGGACAACGATGGGCTCGGTGTTCTTTCCAGCCGCGTGGCTGCATCATCATTCTCGGCCAAGTCTTGCAGCCTTCGGCATCGCCCTCCTCTTGCGCAACAGATATTAACCGAGCTCGCAGCGTGCTCCTCTTACGCGCCTTCTTGGCGAGCAATTCTTTATCTCCCATCTTACTACAAAATAGATTGCCATTACAATTGCCATTACAAAAGTAATTAGCATCTTTGGCATTAACAGAAATTTTGGACTAGTAATTAGTCCAAAAAATACTACTAATTCTGCAACAAAACCGCTCATTCCTGGTAAGGCAAGAGAAGCCATTGAAAAGCTACTAAATGTGATAAAAATTTTCGGCATTGGGATAGATATCCCCCCCAGTTCTTCGAGATAATGTGGATATATAGGAAAGGAATCAAAATCTGCCGAATCGCTCATGTCATGATCTTCTACATCCTAGGTCTCCGTGTTCATTATCCGCTTATGTTCTTCATGTAGCATTCAGATCGAATGACTCTATGAAATTACGCCGATACTTCCACATATTATGGGTAACGAGGAGACATCCCTATTTTCCCCGGGGTCTTAATTACCATCGCTAGCTTTCAATTCACCTCGACCATCAAATTAAATGTGAATAACCCGTTCTCCTCTCTTTGAAACAAAGGCGCTTCCTGGTTACGTGAAATATGAATCGGAGATCAATCTTGATATACCCGAGAACAATACATTCTTGTTACCACGAGATGTATTGGCCGCTACGGATCATTTGATTGGAATGAAATTTGGAACAGGTATACTTGACGATGACGATATGAATCACTTGAAAAATAAATGTATTCGTTCGGTTGCAGATCTATTACAAGATCAATTCAGACTGGCTCTTGATCGTTTACAACATGCGGTTCAAAAAACTATCCGTAGAGTATTCATACGTCCATCGAAACCGACTCCACAAACTTTGGTAACTCCAACTTCAACTTCGATTTTATTAATAACTACTTATGATATCTCAAAAGAATTGCTCTATGTTCGGGCAGTACTATATGGAACTTACGAGCAAGAATTGCTCTATCAATCACCATCTACTTTAGACATATCTTCCGAAACTTTTTTCACAAAGATAACAAGATATAAGAGTGGTCGGATGCACTTGCCTTGCTAGGCCGAGCGAGGCGGCAGGGCGGCGTCGGCAGGGGAATTTGGGCTTCGGCAGTTGACGACTCGGTGGAAAGTTTGTCGGAGGAGCGAGGCCACGGAGAGGTCACCGAGCGAGGCGACGTGGATGAAGGGGGCGACGGCGCGATGGACGGTAGTCGTCGGCGCGAGCCCGCGGAGAGGTCACCGAGCGCGCCGGAACGGTTGTCAGAGGTGCGAGCCCGGGGGGATGTCACCGAGGGCGGCGGCGTGGACGCGTCGACGGGGGAAATTTGGCTTTGCCGCTTTGGACGGGGGGAGCAATTCGATCTCCCGCCTAGAGATTTTAGGGGTTAGGAATTTCCACAGGCGGTGCACAAGATTTCCACAGGCGGTTCCAACAATTTCTACAGGCGGCGTCGTACATCAGGCAAGACGATTCCGCAGTCCGGATGGTCCGTCCATAGTTTGGGGGAGAGATTTGGTTATTTGCCACTTTAAACATGTGGCTTCACAAAATTGCCACTGGACCTACATTTCATTGACTCATACGGTCCCATATTTCATTGGCTCAAGTGGCATCATATCCAAAAGGTCAAATCTTTAAGTGGCAAATAGACAAAAAAGCCTTCGAAATGCGACCTCTCCCAATAGTACATGTTTAAAGTGGCAAATAACCAAATCTCTTGGGGAGACCGCGAATTGAGGGGAGAATTCGAGTGTCATTTTCTGAAATTTCAATTCTATTGAGTACCATGGGAACAATGCAATGCACATAGCATTAACAAAATGTACATCCAAAAGGGGCGCCAGTACAACATCAGAATTATGCGCCAAATAGATACCTAGCTAAACTACTCTATCTACATCCAGAAATCATCATCGTCATCTTCGTTCGACGAGAGCAAGACGTGGCCGGAGGAGGAGGAGGTGTCCAAGCGGTAGAAGACGGGGATGTAGTCGCCGGCGTCCTCCTCGCTAACGCCGTCGTCGTCGCTCCCTGCCGCCAACTTCGGCTCCTCCTCCTCCTCCTCCTCGCCTGGCTTCTCCTCGTGGTCATTGCTGCCCTGCCGCCGCTGCCGCCGCCCTTGCCGCCTCTCTGCTGCCTGCTGCCGCTGCCGCTGCCCTTGCCGCCGCCGCCTTGGATGGCCTCCTCCACCCGATTGCGGCTCCTCCTCCGCTCAGAATCGGGGACCCAGATTGTGACGCCGATGATCGGGCCGATGGCGACGGCGATCGGAGTCGCGGCCGCTTCCTGGCGGACTCAGTCTACGCCAACATTGCGGAGGAGGATGAGGACGAGGAGGTCGACATTGCCGAGGAGGGAGAGAATACGAATGGCTTGGGGGAATTTGTGAACACGAACGGCTCCCTCGGCGGTTAATATAAGAACCGGAAGGCGAAGGGACGCCCGCGCGTCTAGCACACCAGATCGTCCGGTAAGTAGAAAAGCAAGTACAGGATTCTCCTGTCTATGTAAATATGTGCACATCGGATCGTCCGGTCGGTAGAAAAGCAAGTACAGGATTACACTGAAAGGAACAACTACGAGTGGTGCAACATTCAGATAACTCGTCCTTACATGAAGATCCGACAAGAGCTAACACCACTACAATCAACTCAGCACTACGTGTCCGTACGTTCTCGGCCGGGAATGCCTAAAGATCGGAGTCGAGTGGATCACCCTCGCAACAGAAGTCGCCGCAGGCTCGTGGAGGTCACGATATTGAAATGGTCTCTACTCGTCACCATCGGATTTCAAGGGCTAGCGGTGATGTCGTGAGGAGCGAGCTATGGGTCATGGGCTTGGGGGTCTCCGGAGTTGTCTCTGCCAAGACTAAAAGGGTCCACCCTCGGACCCTAAAACCCACAAGAAACTTTATTCTCTGTGGATCATAGCAATCACAAAGAAGAAGTGATTGGCGGAGACCAAAGCTCTACACATGTTGTCTAGCTAGGTGCTCTCCTCAAGCACGGGAGCCGATTCCAAACACCGGACGATCCGGCAGTGGTTAGGATAATGCACCGGATCATCCTCTATGCGTGCAACTTTCGCCGTGGGCTACAACGGAACAACAAATCAGGATGATCCGGTATGTGTAAATATATGTATACCGACCATCCTGCGGCATAAAGCCTTCAAAGTTATCTTGCGTGTCTTAACTCCAAGTTTAAAGAGGGCAACGAAATGGCCATACCGTTCGTATGCAGATTTAGTGTTGAAGTAATTAATCACCCGCACGGTCCTAAATGTTCACATCGTCATGGGGCGCTACATTTCACATGGATCGATCGATTACATCGAAAGGAACAACTACGAGTGGCGCAACATTCAGATAACTCGTCCTTACATGAAGAGCCGACAAGAGCTAACACCACTAAAATCAAATCAAGACTACGTGTCCGTGACGTTCTCGGCCGGGAATGCCTAAAGATCGGAGCCGAGTCGATCACCTCGCGCTCGCAACAGAGTCACCGGCAGTTCGTGGAGGTCATGATGTTGAAATAGTCTACTCTCGCCACCATCGGATTGATGGGCTAGCAAAGTGATGTCGAGGAGCATGCTATGGGTCATGGGCTTGGGGGTCTCCGGAGTTGTCTCTGCCAAGACTAACAGGTCCACCTCGGACCCTAAAACCCATATGACCTTTATTCTCTGGATCATAGCAATCACAACAAGAAGTGATTGGTAGGAGACCAAAGCTCTACACATATTGTCTAGCTAGGTTCTCTCCTCAAGCACGGAGTGATTCCAAACACCAGACGATCCGGCAAGTGTTTAGGATAACGCACTGATCATCCTCTATCGCATAACTTTTGCCGTGGGCTACAACGAATTATAAATCAGATGATCCGGTTTGTGTAAATATATATATACGGACCATCCCATCGCATAAAGCCTTGGTACAAATTGTCATGAAAGAGTACAAAGTTAAATAAAATTGTCATGAAATGCATCGCTCCAATCTAGGCGAACACAAATAAATCGAATACGACATATGAAGCAAGTTAGAGTGCATAACAACCGAAAAGACAAGTGGCGCAATAAGCAAAGAACTACTCGTCCATGCTTGGACTAGTACCAAAAGATCGAAGCTAGAGCTGGAGTCTTCCCTATCGACCTCGCTACCAACACCGTTCAAGTCGGGGCTCGTCGAGGTTCTCCTCCCGGGACTTTGTAGCTTTAGTCTCCTCATCAAGGGCACGTGAACTCTGTTGGTGAAGGGGTTGAGCAATTGCTTGGTCACCGGCAAGGGGTCCGATGGGCCTGCTCGTGCCGCCACTGTCGAGGTTCGGAGGTCGATCCACAACACCAGACAAGAATATTCTCTGTGATTTGAGTAATCACAAGCAGTGTGTGTTGAGTCCGAGACCGATGTTCTGTACATGTTGGCGCAAAGTGTTATCCTCATCAGGGGCCTTAGGGGCTGTAGGTGAACTCACAGGAGCACACTCGGAGGCAATGACTGGATCGTCGTCAACTTGAGGAGTCGACACCACATCGATAGGTGTGGAACTCAACGATACTACACTCTAAGCGGCCATCTCGTCAGTCATGTCAGCATGCACGGACGTATGTTGATATCGATCGAGCACGAGGCAGGCATGGTCGGCGTGGGTGCATCCGCTAAAGTAGGTGGAGTAGTGGACAGCGAGCGGATGCCTTAGCACCGCCGGTTCGAGAACATCCTGTCAAGACCATAGGTCTTTGGTGGGAACGTTGACATGGGAGTGGGCAGAAGCCCCCAAAGTAAGTGGGGCAGCAATGCCGGTGAAGCGGGAGGTGGAATCGAGGTGGCAGCTCAGTCAGGTAAGACCAATCGCATTGTACAACCGACCAAAGCACTGAGAAGAAAGTGAACATCCGAGCCACTTGCATCGACCTTGTAGCAAAGCCGCTGGGTCGCTTCATCGATGCAACCTCATCTCCTCTAGTAATTGGGTTTGTGTCTCCATTTGTTGGGCAATTGAAGCCGCCGAGACTTCGCAACTCAACAATCGAAGCAATTACGTGAGTAAGCTCGGAGGGTCGAGAAACAAGCCGCGATCACGGTGTCACGTCAGAGTCGCTAGCGGTGCGGTGAGTCATCTCGGTCCTCGTCTGAGCTCGATCCACCCGCCTCGTGGTCGTGGGCTTGGGTATTGAAAGTACTCAGGTCTTCCTCCTCCTCGTCGTCATCGAGTCAATATCAATGATCCACGCCAACCCAAAGATACTCCTCGGCCTCTGCTAGTGCTCGGTCCTCCCTTGAGCGGTCTCTCTCGGCCTCAGTATCGCTCTTGAGCCCTCCTCATGGAACGCTGCCTCGTGATCTGTCGTCAAGAGATGGAGGCATGTATCGACGAAGACTAACTCGCTTCCATGTACTCCTCACGATGCTCGTCGGGAGCGAAGGTACTGCATATATAAGAAATTATATGCGCAAATGGTTGTTGTCTGGCCAAACTCATAGCATCTGCAATAGCATCTTCAATCTCACAAATGATAATGTCGAGAATGTCGAACGGCTCGTGAGATAGGATCGAATAAAGTAGCCACTGCTGCAAACTAGTGATCGTCTCGACATTCCCAATCCTCGGCAACAGTGACTTTCTCAAAGCCATGTGGACCGCCTTTGCCTCAGGAGTGAGACGGTCTGGATGGCGAAGGGATCCAACGCGGAACGACTACTGGAACAGAAAGTGAATCTGGTCATCTGTCGAGAAACACCCTCCGGCCTTAGCACGATGAGGCAGTGTGCTGTCTGTGTACACCACCTGATGCAAAGTTCGGGCCTCCTCCTCAAAACCAAACAACTCAAGCAAAGTGGACCTGTACACCCTCTAGGGTTCTCCGTCGTCCATGAACTGAATGTATCTGTGCTCTGGGTGGATCCAAACTGTGGTGTAGAAGTCTCTAACCCACTTTTCCACTACCGTGTCGAACTCATCCTTGACTGGTAAGACCTTCAAATGGTCAAGTGTCTCTGAACGCCCACCCTACCCGCCCTCTACAAAGAGGCGAGTTGAGCGTCCCTGCATGCTCAACAGACCTCGAAGCTCTCAGACGTAACATAGAAGCTCTGTTGAAGAACCGCCCGTAACCTCCTATGAACTCCAAATTCTCTGGCTACCGGAAACCAAACATTGACATCAGAGAAACGAAGGCTCTTTACCCTTCGGGATTAGAGGTTCCGAAGGTCTCTAAGTCTTATCTCAGGGTCACGATGTGGCACATGGTACTCCTCGTCCTCTTCCTTTTCATCGCCAGTCTCCTCCTCATGCGGAACTATATTGGGACGAGCACGCACCTGTCTAGCAGTGTGCTCGGAAGATGTCGAACCACCACAAGTGTGAACGCGGCTAGAACAACGAGGAGGTGCCACACTACCCTCTGTGAATTGAGTGCCCCCTCCCTCTCTGACCCCTCTGCTATTGACTCTGTGTGTCTCTAATCTGCAATTGGCGGCCATGCCCGCATGCCTGAGCCAAATTCGCATCTGCAGCCATCTCAGCTCGCTCAGCTGCCTTCTATGCCTTGGACTTCTTAGCCTTCTCAGCTCGCACAACAACTTCTTTTCCCTTCCTTTTTCCTGCCATCTGCAAGTTGCACGGTTGAATGTCAAGAACTTGCGTCGTATTCATATGCATTTGAATGGAGTCCAAAGAAACCAGAGGGATGTGGATCTCACCGCTTACAAAGTGAAGGAGAGTCGATCGCCAGCCGAGGGCTCGGATTTATTGGCGGCGACAAAATGGGTGGCGCGAACTGGCATGTGGCGACACCGAGGCGGGTGGAGGATTGGAGTACGGCGTCGCAAGGCACGGAAACGGGCTGCGGTGCAAGGCGGCATGGAGGCGTGGAGAGAGGAGTAGTTAGGTGCGGTCGATATTAAAGCTCCACAAGCGGTTCTCTAAATGTTTTTGGATTAGGTTAAGATCAACAGACCAGATGGTCCGGCCACCTGAGGAAAAAAGAATCGAATCATCTTGTCTAGCGGTGTGCTAGCACCTAGCAGAGTCACAATAACAGTGAGCGCGGACAATACGAAGACCGGACAATCCATATAGGAAAATATAAAGACGCTCTCGAATGCAGACGATGGAGGCCTCGAAGCTAAGATTCACATACCGGACGTTCCGTTAAGTCGAGAAAAAACCGTACCGGATTATTGTCGGACGAATAGTGCTTAGCTTCCTTGGGCCTCTGTTGGCTTCAATTTACTGTGATGATCCGCCTAATAGCGAATTACGTCCGTACCATCCCGCACTTTCACGCAATAGCTTTTACTCAAGTCCAATAAAAATATAAGTTCTATTACATATTAAGTTTTTACACAACGTGTCCCTATTTGCCTTTAACAACTTTTCCGACGCAATCATCACGCATATATGGCATCATTGAAATATCGAGGGTTTCTTCTACAAGTTTGATCCTCTCCGAATCTCCGAAAAGCGGTAGGTCGTCGAACTGATTGTATTCTGCCTCATCGTGCACATTGTCAACTCTAACGATCCTTGGTTTTCCAGGAACAACTATGTTCCTTTTCTTATTACTGGGGTCAGCTATGTAGAAAACTTGCGAGACTTCAGAATCTAGTATCCAGGGGTCAATTTTGTGGCCAAGATTGTTGAGGTCGTGATTGCCAGAACCCATAGTTGTCCACCTCCACACCATTAGGATGTTTGACCCATTCTTAAAATAAATACGGGTATCTGCATATCCCTTCCATAGTCGAGTTCTCAAATTTCTTCAATGATTCCACAAGAGGTGTTCTTCTCCCTGTCACATCTATGGCTTCTACCCGAACGCCTTTGCTTTTGGGCCATCGCCTTCTTGTCCTTTTGAATGGTATAAAACGTGTACCCATTGATGTCATACGCTAGCCATGATGTTACCAGACTTGATGGGCCATGAGCCAACATTTTCAATGTTTCTATATCTTCGTCCTCACCATTTGGTATGTTTTGGTTCTTGAACCATGTGGTAAACATGCGCTTATTCTCTTTCAGGATCCAATCAACTTGGCGTCCTGGATTTTCTCTTTCAAGCTCTTCCAGGTGTTGCTCCACGTACGGCTCCACTATCTTTAGCTGTTGCAAGACGGTGAAATGTGCTTGGTCCACATTCTTATACTCATGGTCGATGAATCTTTTCTTTCCCTTAGTCCCTTTACAGTCAACCTCCCCTCATGTCGAGGGACAGGCACACCAATCGGCCTTTCCGTGGGCACGAAGTAATCCATGCAACACTCAATGACTTCCTCAGTATTGTAGCCCTCAATAATGGAACCCTCGGGTAAGCACGATTCCATTGTAAGCTCTTAAGCAAGCCCATCCACCTCTCAAATGGAAACATCCGAAGGTAAGAATCTGGTCACAAGATTTTACCTCCTCGACAAGGTGAACCAAGAGGTGCAAAGATGATATCGAAAAAAGATGGAGGGAAGCACATCTCAAGTTGGTTTATAGTCTCCACTATGTAGTTCTGCAGATAGCTTAGCTGTTCATCATCGATTACCTTCTGTGAAATCGCATTGCAGAAATGACACAGCCGTGTAATGGCCACCTTTACAAATGTTGAGTTGATACCCCTGATTGCAATTGGAAGCATTTGTGTCATCATGATGTGGCAGTCGTGAGACTTCAAACCACTTATCTTTAAATCTTTCATCGATACTAGGTTTTTGATGTTGGATGAATAACCAGACGGGACTCTGACCCCACGTAAGCGCTTGCACACTGATCTTTTCTCCTCACCGTGTCGAGAGTAGCTTCTTCGGGGAAGGTAATACTTTCCATGTGTTCTTTCTTGAGGGTGTAGTTCTTTCCGATTTTAAGTACTACTAAGTCTTTACGAGCTTTAAGACCATCCTTTGTCTTGTCTTGAATGTCCAACAAGAGACCTAGCACGCTTTCACGACATTCTTTATGATATGTATGGCATCGATGCTATGGCGAATTTCCAAGTCCTTCGAAGAGGGCAAATACTTGTAGAAATTGACATCTTTTGAACAGACAACAAAGAAGGAACCTCCTCATCGGTATTCTTCCTCTTTCAACCCCTCTTTTGGCCTCAGACCGCTTCTTCCAAAACCACCTTGATGTTCGGACCATTTCAAACACTTTTTTCCCCTTCTGGCGTTTTGGAGCCACACATTCCTCAACCGTATTGTCAAAATACTTGCCCATCTTGCGGTATGTGTGAGCTTTCAGTAAGAAACGGCGGTGCCGCATGTACACTAACTTCTGTGAGCATGGAAGGAACGTCGACACAGTTTCATCTATGCATACTACACAAGTTGTCTTCCCTTTAATCTGACCCGATAGGGCTAGCAGGGCGGGGTAATCACTGATGATAACAAAAATAATGGCTTTTAGTGTGAAGTACTGTTGTTGGAACTGATCCCACACCTGGACCCCATCGTGCCGCAACATGGCCATATCTTCCATCAGTGGTTCGAGAAACACATCAATATCTACTCTAGGCTGTCTCGGACCTAGGATAAGAATGGACAACATTAGGTACCATCTCTTCATACATAGCCATGGAGGAAGGTTGTAGATGGACAGGACTACTGGCCAAGTGCTATGTGTGGCATTCCATTCACCGAAAGGATTCATACCATTGGTACTCGGCGAACCTTACATTCCGGGTTCGTTGTCAAATCTGGATACATGCGATCAAAATTCTCCATTGTCTACCATCTTTGGGTGTCGAATCTTTCCATATTTTCCGCGCTTGTCGGAATGCCAACCCATTAGTTCGAGTTCCTCTCATTCAGTACAAACGTTTCAGGTGCTAATAACCGCAAGTACCACATCACCAACGCAGGATTCTTTTCTTCTTGTGCGTGCTCAAGAAGTGTCTTCTTCGTTATTACCAAGAGTACTATTCTTGTTCTTCTTATTCTTCATAGTCTTTGGCTAAAGAATCATCGCCGCCGTGGGAGTCATCATTCTTCTTATACCGCTCGCTTTTGCACACGGGCATTGATCCAAGTCCATGTAATCTTTACGGAAGAGGATACAGTGGTTCGGACATGCGTGTATCTTTTGCACATCCAATGACATCGGAGTGATAAGCTTCTTCGCGAAATAAGTGCTCGTTGGCAAGGTGGGCAATCCATTAGCCTTCAGAAGTATTTCTGCCAAGAGCCTCAATAGATCGGTGAAACTCTTGTCCGACCATCTATTGCTAAACTTCAACCGTAGAAGCATCAGCACCGTATGCAACACCATAAACTCGAGGACAACCCTTGATTCCTCATATAACGAGATCATTACGCTTTGTGTAATGCATCGACATTATCTAAACCTATCATCTCCTTTAAAACCTGTGGTTCGGCATGGCGCAACATTTCCTCTACATCAGCGATGCGACCATCATCTAGCAAACGAGCATGCACGTGAGCTTCATCTCCCAAACCATCAGTGTCGCCTCCGGCACTTCGATCATCCACGAGATCGGGATCAACGTCATCGGTTGTTTGCGATGTACGTTGCTCGCCATGGTTGGACCAACATGTGTAATCCTCTATAAAACCTCTCATGATCAGGTGTGTTCTGATTACACTTAAATCACCCCACCCTACATTGTTCTTACAGTCTTTGCATGGACAAAGTATTTCCGTTTCCTTCTTAGTGCAAAGGCCCTTCATACGAGTGGCTTTAATAAAAGTTTCGAGCTCTTTGAGGAATACACCCTTATTTCTTGGGGCATTGTACATCCATGCCCTTTCTATCTTGAACCTGAAATAGAAAATCAGATCAAAATGTCAATTATTTAGATAGAACTTTAACAAGAGAACCCTAAGTTAAATACTATAAAATGATTTTATTAAAATCACGAAAGAATGTAAGGTCCTCTCCCTCCAGATCTAGAGAGGGGGAATGTTCTCTCCCTCTAGAGAAAGGGAAGGATACAAGATCTGTCTACAGATCTAGAAGGTGAGGGCTTCAACCCCTCTCCCAATGCACGTGAAAATTGGTTATTTGCCACTTCAAAGATTGATCCTTTGATTATGATGCCACTTAAGCCAATAATATATGGGACCATCTAGGTCAATGAAATGTGGGTCCAGTGGCAAATTTGCGAAGCCACATGTTCGAAGTAGCAAATAACCAAATCTCTCGCTTACAGTTCTATCTACACTACATCTTCCTCTCCACAAGATATATAAACCTCTACAAATGTCGAGAATCGATGCTCTTACCTTAGAGAGTTAACTATTCCAAGGATTTCAAGTTCAAAACCTAGCTCCCCCTTGTTTTCACAATTTTGGGGCCACTCGAATCGCCGCAGATAACGATCTGTCGGAGCTTTAAGCGAAGTTTCCACAGGCTCCCTAAGACAACGACCGCAGAAAAATAATAACGATCAAGCAAAAAAAGACTACGGATGATCCGTCAATGGGCAAAAGAACCATACCGAGTATTTTTTGGACGTTGATTTCTCTCGTAGTGCCGCCAAGGTAACATAATGGATGATCCGGTACATCAATACAAACTCATACCGGAGTATTATCTGAACGTTGGATTTCTGTGTTTTGCAGGTATTGTAGAACAAAGGATGCTCCGGTACGTACATGAAAACGCATACCGGCATCTCCTTCGTCACAAAATTTGCAGACAAGCATTTACAAAATTTGGACATGCGGTTTGTTTAAGAACTACACCTTTAAAGACTTAAACATCACCATAGGGGGTTCATTAATTAATTAGACCATTAATATAATTAACTAAGGCGGCTTGCTTAACATACCGCTTTGTGGAAATCAAGCGCTACGATGCGGCTTAGTAAGAAAGCCACTGTAAAGATCGCAATTTCCCAAGGCGGTTCCTTAAGAGAGCCGCCTGTGAAGAGTATAGTTTCCTCAGGCGGCATCTAAAGGGCATCGCCTGTGAAAATATCAATATTTTCACTGGCGATTTCTTAAGAGAGCAGCCTGTGAAGATACCTTTACACAGGCGGTTCTTAACCCCAAGGACCGTCCGCAGTCATTTGAGGCGGCTCTCCTTTTAATCCGCCTGTGGAAAGAAATCCTTGGTGTCTAGGAAAATCATTTCTGTAGTAGTGTAGGAAACGTAAGAGCTTCATTGTAAATATATGTTCATATAGTGAAATTGCCTTCGTATGACCGTGGTTTTTCTCGAAAGGATTTTCCCCATAAAATTCCTGTATTCTATGCCTTTGATCTTATATTTTTGTTAAATCTATGTCTCTAGCAACAATGCAAGAACCCTATAGCAACAGGTGTGAGTGACTGTAGAACGAAGTGATAGGCCATGTAGTGGCACTGTGGAACGAAAGCACGGGGGCTTCTTCACAGCGCAAGAAGGAGAGATTTTTTTTACAAAAAAAGAGGGAGAAAAATTTCAGAGATTCTTTTTACGTTTTCTTTTGCATAGCGACTCTGAAGTACGATCTTCTTGTTAGATTGAGACATAAGATTTTCTCTTTAGCAAGTTAAGATATGGGTTGTTTTTGTACAACTTGATTTGGATATACTCTTTTGGGGATTGACAAGATGTCTGCTGCATGGTCCCTAAAGGAGAAGCAACATAAAGATTGTAAGGCTTTATCTTAGATTTATCTTCATCTATCAAATAATATTTTGTAGAAGGTTTTGAAAGAGAAGATCATTGCCGCATTATGGTTAAAGCTGGAGCGGATTTGTATGACCAAAGATTTAATCAGTAAGATGCATTTGAAGCAGAAGTTTTATTCGTACAAGATGGTGGAAGGCAAGTCATTATTGAACCACCTAATAGTATTCAAAGAAGTAGTTTTGGATCTCGAGTTTATGCAGGTAAAATATGATGACGAAAATTTGGCTTATTCTTTTATGCCTATTACCTAGTTCATACTCTACATTCAGATATATAATTCTATATAGCCAAAATATTCTTACACTTAATGAAGTGTAAGAAGCACTACATGTGAAGAAAAAAATGAAACTCATGGTCCCAAAAAAAAGTTCAAGTTCACATATAGAAGGGCCGATTATCCGTGGTAGACAACAAGAAAGGTTCAAACGGTGAATCAAAAGGTAAAAGCCTAAGCAAAAATTACAGAGGCAAATCAACATCCAGAGAAAGGTATAAGTTGTGCAAATATTGCAAGAAAGATGGGCACGACATATCTAAGTGCTGGTGGGTAACTAAAAAAGAGAAATGAAATAACAATTCCAAAAAAGTTTAACAAGATGATGAAGCCAAAGCCACCAATGTTATTAAATAAGATTCTGATGGTGATGTTCTGGTTATCTTTGCTAGTGATTCTAGAAGTGGCAACGAGTGAATTCTTGATTTAGCCTATAAATTCCACATGAGCTCTAACCGTGAGTGGTTCATTGACTACGAAGCTACACCAAGTGGATTTGTGTTGATGGTTGATAATACACCATGCAAGATTGCAAGCATTGGTTCTATCCACATCAAGATGTTTGATGGCACTATCAGAACTTTATCAGATGTTCGACGCATCCCAAGTTTAAAGTGAAGTCTTATCTCGCTAAGTACTCTTGATGCTAAAGGGTACAAATATTCAGATGAAGGTGGAGTTCTAAAGGTTTCCAAAGGTTCTCTTCTTGTGATGAAGGATGATATGAAGGCTACCAATGTATATCATCTGTGAAGCACTACAATTTCAGGTAATACTGTTATCACCTCAAACAAATCATTGGATTCTGATGCTACTAATGTTTGGCATATGCGTCAAGGGCATATGAGTGAAATTGGCATGATAGAATTATGCAAAAGAGAACATCTTGATGGCCAGAGCATCGACAAGTTAAAGTTTTGTCAACACTGTTTCTTCGGTAAGCAAAAGAGGGTGAAATTCAGCATTGTAACTCACTATACAAGAGGTATATTGGATTTTGTTCACTCTAATTTGTAGGAAAAATCCTGTATCCCGTCGCTTAAAGGTTCTAGCTACATGTTGACCATAATTAATGATTATTCAAGAAGAGTTTGGCTTTATTTTATAAAGCACAAATTAGATGTATTCAAGGCATTCAAGGAGTGGAAGATTATGATTGAAATACAAATTAGCAAGCGTGTAAAGAAGTTGCATACTATAATGGTTTGGAGTTCTATTATAGAGAATTTGAAGCTTTATGTAGATAAAAGGGTGTTATAAGACATTACACCGTTCCTAGTACTCCTCAACAAAATGGTGTGGTCGAACGCGTTGTGGCGACCTGCATAATTAGCCTAGGGTAACGACAGTAACATCTCCATTACTCCAAGATAATTACATTAATCTCGGTATATTAGCTAATAAAATATCGAGTGCACCCGAGACTTTATCAATAATACACTGTGTTCGAGTGTTATAGCAGAATAATAATTAAAGACTGAAATGAAAACTTATTACAGTTCATTGCCACATAGGGTTACATGTCCAGTATACTAATTATGCATAGGATTCAAGTACAAAAATATAATACAAAATTATTAATCACTCCAAGACTATCAAGGTTGATGTACGGTCTCCCCAACATTCTACCACTCCTAGTAGTCCACCACCTCGTATATTTGATCCTACGGGTGACCCTTACTCCATGCCTCGTAGGCTAGCCCTTTGGGATCCATATCCCAATCATATACTTGACCATCGGAGCTATTCTCTAAGAAAAGGAGTTAAGCAAGAGTGGGTACAAAAGTACTCAGCAAGCACTAATAATAGAAATACATCATATAAATTTTCCCATCATTCATCACATATCTATCTCTCTCTCAAATCCATTTTTAGGAAAATAAAGTTTTATTAGAAAAAGTGGGCTTTCAATTTTAATATTTGAAATTGCTACTAGCATTCGTAAATGAGGCAAACTTAGCCTCTATATCCTCCAATCTAGGAGATAGACATAAATTCATGATTTTACCCTATGTAGGTTTGTACTATTTTACCCTAGTAAACCCAACCCCAGCTGAGAACCCAAAATATTTACCACTTATCAAGTATTAGATCTCTAACCTACTAACTCGAGCTGTGGACACCTTCCCTAGGCTATCCCGCCAACTCACAACTAACAGTTGTACTCTGACTAACAAGGTAGTACTGTACTCCAACTAAAAATGGTAATCTGATTGATTGACTTCAGCATGGTGATCTTCTGTCCTTCACTGGGACTCCCGTTGTACCTAGCTCCACACTCCTAATTATCTATTCATACCTAATGTAGAGATCATAACACCATCGTAGAACAACCTTTTCTAGTCGTTTCCACACACTATGATTGATATGAATTATACGGCTCATTACCCAAGTGTAGTGGTTTATCCTTATATTATAGCCTATGTATAGAGCCCCTCAGCAATGCACAACTCTATGGCACTCTCTACCCACATCATATATATATGACACAGGCTCCATTCATTGGATAAGCCATTTCAACACATCAATAATCATCCACTACCACAGCAGTTCATCAATAAATCAACATATCCATAATCAATTACTACCTCAGTAGTTTATCATCAAACTATATTTCCAACCACACTTGATTTAAGGTTTATTTTGAAAGATATTTTTTCCATGCATTGATGATATCTAAAAACATTTAAAATAATTTCACAAATATGGTCAAAAGAAGCTTGCCTGGATTTTGGTACAAATAGTCGTCCTTACCCGAAGGTTGCTGAAGATCATTGGTTTGATTTGAATTAATTCCTGAAATTATAAAACACCACATCTTATGTGGCTATTAGATTTTTCAAGTTTTATGGTGTCCAAACCTTTATTAAAATTTATTATTTAATTTACATATAAGTTCTCTTTTGAATTTTTGGATAATTTAAATTTTATTATATTTAGTTAAGGTATGACAACTTGTTTATTTAATTTACTGTGTTTTAATCATGTATTTAAAATTTTTATGTTACAGGGGTGTAAATCACATTTTTATCTCTTTTTAGAGTTTTCCCCTTTTATTTTTCTTTTTTGTCCACCTGCTAGCCTTATCCCTTCTCTTTCCTTGCTTTTTCCCCATCCTCCTCTCTTCTCTGGCCTCTCCTTGGCTCTCCCCAACCGGTGCCTATGCTCCCTCCTACGGCTCCGACTGCCTCTCCTTCCCCAACCTCCTTCTCCCTTGGGCCGTGCCCCCACTTTGTCGGGCCTCTCTCTGGGTCACACGCTGGCCTACGTTTGCACTGCCCCTGCCTGGCACCACTGTCACACCTAACTGGGCTGCCGCCTCCTCGTCGACATCGGGCCACCTTGGCCTCCCTTGTGCTAGGCCATGCCCGTGTTGGCTCCGCCTCTGCCATGACCTCTCTCCCACACCATGGCGCCTCCACTGGTTGCTCCCTCATAGTTGGGTTGCCGCTACCCGGCCCTCACCCTGAGCTACCCCTCTCCTTCTCCTCCTTGGCCGGTTCCCCTGGCATGCTAGGGTTTGGGGGTAACAAAGCTTTTCCCCTTCACTATGCTTTACTAGTGATTTTTGCATTATTGTTTTATGTGATGATACCTGATGAATATACATTTTTATTTTGGGTCGATGATGATTATAGGGATTGTCATGGATTTGACGGTGTTGTGACGACACTAGGGGACCTTCTGTACACTAGGGAGTGTGGTGGTCTCCGAGCACGCGCAACACCATCTCTATAGCGATTCCTATTGAGATTACTAGCTCATATACTGTCTTTAGTCTCTGTTCTAGTTTTTGATATTGTCATCCCTATATTTGTGCTATGGCCAAAAATGTGGGGTTACATGCGATATGGGAAATGAGAAGAAATGCAAGGTTGTGGATGTGATGGTGCTGGTGAGGCTCCTTCTTGCTCCTGGGGCTCGTGGTGGCCTTCTGGTGGTCTTGGTCCTCCTTGTGCTTCCTGTGGTGGCTTCTTGCTCTTAGGCTTCCTGGCTTGTGGTGGCATGGTCTCATGTTTTTGTGATCCTAGGAGCTTTGCGCTTGCTTGTGCTTGAGAAGTGCTTCGAAAGGATAGCTTGCTTCTTGTGGTGTGCTCTTGGAGATGTGTTGCTCCTAGGAGCTTTGCTTGCCTTGGGGGTTTTTCTCATGATGGCTTTGGCTTTGTGGCTTTGTGGCTTTGTGCTTCCTGAGGCTTGTGCTTGCTTATATGCATGGAATAGATAGCTTGGTGCTCTGGGGATGAAGTGCCCTATAGAAGAATGTCATGGGGGAAGATGGTTCTGGCTATAGGTTGGAATGAGCTGGGGTTGGTATGTGCTTAGATGGCTAGCTCTCTTTTAATTGGGCACTATCACCTTTTACCATGTGGCTTTTATCTTTTTACTATGAAATATTTGGGTACTATTTATGCAAGGCTATGGATACCCGGTAACTACAGGTTTGTGAATTGCCGGATGATGAAACCTTAACTAGCGAGAGGTGCCACTGGCCCCGGATAATTAGACATTTTGTTAATGAATAAAATTGATGATTAAACTTTATTGGTTAATTTAATTATAGATGTGATTAATTTGTGTTGATGATCTCATTTGCATGATAATTTTCCTAGATTGTTTCACGCATGAACTAAATCATCATGGAAAAGGTATGTTGTGTGTTATCTAACTTTCGCTTACTAGGAGTTATTAAGCTAAAGCCGCTTCCATTGCTTATTATTTGATCAATCGGTCATCAAACCTAGCAATTGATAAGAAGATCCCGATTGAGGTATGGTCTGATTCTCCAGCAGATTATTCGAATTTCAGAATATTTGACAGTCCATCTTATGCTCATGTTAATAATGGTAAATTAGAGTCTAGAGCCATTAAGTGCATTTTTCTTTGTTATAAGTATGGTATGGAGGTTTATAAATTATGAAATTCTAAAACTAAAAAGGTAGTTATTAGTAGAAATGTTACCTTTGATAAATTTGCTATGTTGTATGACAAACCATCTATTAATGTTCCCACTGAGGAGCAACAAAAATCAAGCATGTATGTGTAACATGTTATTAATTGAAGATCTACACCAGAAACTAAAAAGAAAATGTACAAAATGTTCCTGTTATTGTAAAACCACTGGACGTAGGGTTATTATCTCCGTTGTGAAAGGCCCGAACCAGTATAAACTCTGTGTCCATTCTCCTATTGTCTAAGAGCATCTTCAGACGCAAACCCTTCATGGAAAAGGGACCCGTTAATCCCCCATTCAATAAGTAAGCTCGGCGGGGACTTGTTTCCTAAACGTCAACAACTTGGGCCATCCGTGGGGATCGTTTTTAGCAGATTCCTTTCGTGAAGAATCCCTGAAGATGCCCAATTCTCAGGATACTCAAGACCTTTGTGCCTTCGATAGCGCCGAGGATGATGACATGTACTAGCTGATGAAGGCGTAGCCAGTGTTGATGACCCAAAGGGTCACACCGAGCCCAGGAGTCTTTCCCCAGTGGCTGCAGCGTGAGAGCGGTTCCTTTGTTCTCAGCGTGATACCCTCACAGATGATGAGGAGTGTGATGGTCACTATGATGGTTTGGACATTCCTGATCATTTTGAGTTCGATCACGAAACTGCATCGCGAGGAGACACCATTATGTCACCTTCACGATCCTCGCATTCCCACGATGTCAACATGGTGGAAGGAGAGGAAGATCCTGAGGTTGAATCCTCGGGGGCTGCCCGTCAACGCCGCTATGAAGCGGCCAAAAATCACCAAGAAGCATCCTTAAACAGGACCTTGGCAAGCATCTGCCACCAAGCTCGTGAAAAACCGAGCGCATTGGCTGAGACCCCGGCTCGCGAGTTTTCCCGTGAGCACATGCGCGATCATCAGCCGAACTCGCCTCCTCTCGCTCCCTAGAGCGGAGAGTGACTACAAGATTTGGCGGTGGTCGTGTGCGATCTTCGGAATTTCCCCGGCCAGGTGGACCTGGAGGCAATGGGCACCGTCGTAGCTGAAGGCCTGGAGAAACTCGCCGCTGACATGAAGCTTTCAGGGTCACCTCGTGACAAAGTGCCCAGAGAGTTTCCCAGGAAAATCGACATCATACCCCTGTTCGCTCCCGTCATGGTGATTCTCGGAGTCTTGCTCGGGAGGGCCGCGGGAAGTATGACTGGTACTGCGAGGACTCTCGGAGTGATTCCCGAGCAACTTCATGAAGTCAAAAGTATGCTCGTCATGATCATAGGCATACCGAGTACTCTACCTCAGATTGATCCCCGTCGCGCCAACGTCGAGAAGTCTTCTCTCGTCTTGGTCCGTGCATCGGAGGCTATCATAGCGATGATCGCCGTGAACACCGTGGCCGAAGAGACCGCCACGATGCCCCAGCTTTTGGATGTCGGGCATTTTCGGCGTCCCTTCGCAATGTCTCGTTGCCGAGCAAGTTCAAGCCTGGCCACATCGAGAGCTTCAACGGACTCAGAATCCGGATGAGTTCCTCTCTATTTACACCACGGCAATTTTAGCAGCTGGGGGTGACAAGGGAGTTATGGCTAACTTCCTCCCTATAGTCCTTGACGGAGCTGCTCGGACATGGCTCTTCAATCAGAAGGAAGGGTCAATTCGCTCCTGAAGGCAACTTAGTAGTGTGATCCGAGCAAATTTCCAGAACTGCTATACCCGTCCGGGCAAAGAGCACGACCTCGAGCGCTTGATCTAGACGGAAGGTGAGTCTTTGCGACATTTTGTTCAAAGGATCATTCAAGTCCGGATTCGATCCTGAATGTTTCGGACGAGGCGGTCATCCGTGCCTTCAAGTTTGGGGTCCGAGACATCCGCTTCACGCAGGATTTAGAGATCAATCCTGATCTGACGGCCAGTGAGCTATTTCACATGGCCGATCGGTACGCGAACGACGATGAGGCAGTCCAGTGGAAGAAAATACTAGACGAAGGCAAGCTGCCACCTCAGCCTGGCTTAGAAGGCTCCACGAGCAAGAAAAATGCAGGCTCCGTGGAGAATAAAATCAAGAAGAAGAAGAAAATGTCGTCTGTACCGGGCATGGTCGCGACTATCAAGCAGCATCAGCCGCAAGCTTCATAGCCGCAGCAGCGAGCGAATTTTGGCGGAAGTGGCAGGGGTCGACCACCCCAGCGCCGCAACGACCAAGGCAGTAACGACCAAAGTCGTAGCGACCAAGGTATTCCTTTGAACGACCATTTCTGCCCACTCCACCAGGCATATGGGCACGACCTCCGCAATTGTCAAATCTAGACGTTTCACCTGGAAAAGTTCTACAACGGTAAGGGGCCCATGCCTACGCTCCCAGAGAAGGGTGAGAGCAGAAAGAGTAAGGGCAAAAAGCCCACCGACGATGAAGATGATATGGTTTACCAGGAACCCAATAATCACATTGCGGTAATAATCGGGGGCTCCTTAGCCTACAAGTCCAGTCGGGATCTGAAAGAGGCGGCATGGGAGGTGCATCATGTTGCTCAGGGCAAGCCCCCCGTGCAGCAGCTCAAGTGGTGCGACCTGCCCATTACCTTCTCCAAGGATGATTGTCTCCTTGCGTTGACCAAGCCTCAGAAGCTGCCAATGGTCATAAATCCGACCATCAGCAACACTACGGTGGGGCGGGTGCTCATCGACGGCGGAAGCTCTCTGGATCTGATATCCGCCAAAGTCTTGGATGAGATGCAAGTCTCTCGGTCCAAAATCAAGAGCATAGCGGTCCCCTTTTACGGGATCGTACCGGGCATCTCGGCCAAACCCCTTGGTCAGGTCATTTTGCCCATCACATTTGGAAATCCGAGCAATTTTCGGACAAAGATGATCACCTTTGAGGTGGTTGATTTTGAGTCGGCCTATAATGCCATCCTTGGCAGACCGGCTCTTGCCAAGTTCATGGCCGCCACGCATCATGCGTACCAGTGCTTGAAGGTTCCTGGCCCAGGTGGAGTGATCACCATAAGAGGGAACCAAAAAGCGGTCTTGAGCTGCGATCAGAAGGCACTGGATATGGTCGGGCAATTGCTTCATCGCGGCCTGACCAAGAGCAGAAGAATTCCTGACCGAAGGTTGCCCTCCAGCCCGGAGGAGAGACCAAGGCGGTTCCTCTAAGCGACGCAGAGTCGACCATGGTCGTGCATTTGGGATCCTCCTTAGATCCTAAATAGGAACTCGAGCTCGTTGCTTTCCTTCGAAAGAATGCTGATGCATTCACTTGGGAACCATCTGATATGCCTAGAGTCCTAAGGGAAGTAATCGAGCACATGCTAGCGGTTCGACCTGACAAGAAACCAGTGTAGCAAAAGCTCACACGATTCTCCCTGGAAAGCAAGCTATCATCCGGGAAGAACTCGACAAGCTCCTCAAGGCCGGCTTCATTCGAGAAGTCGAGCATTCGGAATGGCTAGCGAAACCAATCATCATCAAGAAAAAGGGGGTCAAATGGCGTATGTGTGTCGACCATATGAGCTTGAATGCTGCCTGTCCCAAGGATAATTTCCCACTGCCTCGCATAGACTAGTTGGTCGACACAACAGCGGAGTCCCAGGTGATGAGCTTCTTGGATGCCTACTTGGGCTACCACCAGATCAGCATATCGCCTGAAGATGAAGAGAAGACTTCCTTCATTACCCGCTCGCACGCTTACGCTACTACGACTGTGTCCTTCGGTCTTAGGAACGCTGGAGCGACCTTACAGCGTCTCATGCAGAAAACTTTCCCAGATCAAATAGGTCGTAATCTGGAGGTCTATGTGGATGACATAGTGGTCAAAAGTAAGCTCGCCTCGAGTCATGTCTCCAACCTTGAGGAAACTTTTTGTAACCTCAACAGACATCGAATAAAGCTTAATCCATAAAAGTGTATCTTTAGTGTGAGGGCGGGCAAGGTGCTTGGCTACATGATTCGTCCACAGGGCATCGGGGCAAACCCGGAGAAGATTGAAGCCATCGAAAGGATGCGACCTCCCAGCTGTGTAAAGGAGGTCCAAACCTTGACCGGACAAATGGTGGCTCTACGTCATTTTATTTCCCGGTTAGGCGAGCGTGGGTTGCCTTTCTTCAAGGTACTCCACAAGCATGATGGTTTCACTTGGACAGAAGAGGCGAACCGCTCTTTCGAAGAGCTAAAGCAGCACCTGTCCAGACCGCCCATCTTGACCATGCTAAGATCAGGGGAATCCTTGCTATTGTATTTGGTAGCGACCCCGCAGACAGTAAGCGCTGTCTTAACTGTGGAAAGGGATGGAGCGCAACGACCAATCTACTACGTCAGTGAAGTCTTGCATGGACCAAAGGAGTGTTACCCTGAGGTCCAGAAGCTCTTGTACTCGCTGTTCATGGCCTCTAGGAAGCTGCGACATTATTTTCAAGCCAACAAAATTGTGGTCCCGACCAATTTCCCGCTTAAGGAGATCTTAAGGAATCAAGACGCCAATGGCTGTGTCGGCGTTTGGGTAACAGGCCCCTCACCGAGCTTACTTGTTGATTGAGGGATCAACCGAACCCCTTTTCCTGTGGAGGGCTAGCGTTCGAAGAATGCCGTGGAAGGAGGTCGAGCTACCAAAGGGGCGGTGAGCAAAGGGATTTTTATACTGGTTCAGGCCTCTCACAACCGAGATAACATCCCTACGTCCAGTGCTTCTTTACTCGTTCTCTTGATGCTTACAAGGGCCTGGCAGGATTTAGCTTTGCCCTATGCCTGGTTAGAAAAGAGTATTGCTATTACAGAGCCTATGCGCGCTTTTCGTTTCTGCGTTTTCTTCTCCTGGCGTGTGCGTGTGTCTGTGTCCTCTTTTCTTGGCGTGTTCTGAGGAGGTATTTATAGGGGGTTCAAAACGACCTCATCTGAATATGACGCCCTTACGTGTCCTCGCGGCGCGATCGTCCTTGATTTCCTCCACGCGGCGTCGTGGATGTGATGGGCCCGAGTCATGGTGCAACGGCTAATGCAGCTGCCGCCACGTCGCCTTTACAGCCCGAGCATAACCTGCGGGGCATGCTCGTGTTTCTTCCTTGGTCGTGACCGACCACCGCCAACCCAAGCAACCATGCTCGAAGGGCTAAGTCGTATGCTCATGACGGTATGGCGGCACTGGTCCGTTCGAGGATTTTCCTTTGGGACGACATCAAAGGGGAGCATGGTCGGCCGAAGAAGGGCTGTCGGGGGCACGATGGTCCTTATGGTAATTTATCCAATCCCCGACAGGCCGAATTGCGAAATGGGCCATAGAGCTCGCCGAGTTTGAGATCCAATTCTCAACTCACACGGCGATCAAATCTCAGGTCTTGGCAGACTTTGTAGCGGAGTGGACGAATCCAGCGCCACCTACTAACAAGCTTGATAGATCTGAAGAAGGTCGTTGGACTATGTACTTCGATGGGTCTCGTGCCTATGAACGCTCGGGGGTTGGGGTTGTGCTAGTATCCCCCCAGGGAGAGCAACTTTGGTACGCCATTCGATTGCACTTTGCCGCGACCAACAACGCGGCAGAATATGAAGGCCTCTTGGCAGGACTATGAGCATACAAAGCGCTCGGAGTCCAGTGACTGACTTCAAAAGGAGATTCATAATTGGTCGTCAATCAGGTTAACAAGGAGTATTAGTGTTCCGATAACTCAATGGCGCTTTACCTAGTTGAAGTGAGAAGATGGAGAAGTACTTTAGGAGTTTCGAGGTACTCCTTATCCCCAAGAAGGACAATTCCCTAACTGACCATGTCGTGCCCCGAATTTACAAATTCGCGCTAGTGCACACAGACTAAACAGGGTATAATATCACATCATACACAGCGGAATATTAAATAAAGTACTTCAATCATTTAAATAAACGAGTGTACGACCTTATGGTCATCCTTACAATAGTTATGCCACGCAGGGCTTACAATAATCAGAGTAACATAGTTCAACAGCGGAATTAAAAATAATCTTCGTGATGCTCCATCTTTTCCATGACGACCGACCGAGGCTTGATTTCCTAGTTCTCCGGCCCTTCAACGAACTCCTCTTCATATGCAGGCGTAGTTTCTTCCTCTCGTAAGTTTGTCCGCAAGGGTGAGTACACACCGTACTCAACAAGTCATGCACAAATGCGATCTATTTACTACATGCATGGCTTATTATGAAGGAATGGCTTTACCAGCTTGTTTTGCTTTTGCATCAATATTTTAAACTACTATTTATTTAGATTGAAAGCATTGAAACCATACTATCAATATATGTCTCAAGTTGTTTTCCACAATATTTTGGACACACAGTCCTAATCATCTTTCTTTGACACACAATATCCCCCTCATTTTATTTTCAAACACTACCCCTTGATCAGAATCCCGAGCATTGTTCAATACCGTGGACTCGGCTATTGAACAGCTTTTAACACTCTGCAGAGGTTGTACACTTTACCCACAAGATACGACCAAACACCACAAAGGCGAGTAACAGAATAAAGCTTTTCAGAGACTTCTATCTTATCCTAAGAACCTCTCAGGGTTGCCTTCGCTATCACTTCCTCACTCAGAGTCAAGTATAGAACCGACAAACACCGCTGGATCGGTACCAAGTCGTAGCACGTGCACGCTCCTCCCATACTGATTACCCCATGTAACCGCCACCCGGGTATCAAAGGTAAGACATCGAATCCTACTACACTAGGTCATCCCATTCTGACATGTGGTTGTACGAGACTCGAGTCAAAGGCTTGCAAGGTAAGGTCCTTAAGCGACCAAGGCAAGACATCCTTCTCTCAATTTGGCACACAACCCTCACCACACTCAACCCAACCCCATTTGCCACACAGCCCACTCGCACGAAGCCTCGGTCCACTTGCCCCAGCCTAAATCAATTTCACCCCAAGTTGTTAACAAGGCAACACATGCTCATATTCATCTTTCATGTAGAACCACACGTGTCTCTACATTTCAATGTTAATACCAACATTATTCCACATTTCATTAAAAAGCATTCACTATTCTTTAGTCAAGTGTTGATTTTATAATCCAAATAGAATGGTTCACGACATGCATGGCTAAGCAACTATTCACGGTCTAGCCTCCGTGTTGGCACAATATCATCAACCAACTAATATTACCAAACTAGGGTTATCAAAGGAATCATGGCATACAAATAATATTAACAAGGTGGCAATAACAATTAGGTTAACTAGCTAATTCACCCAAAATATTTAAACCATTTTTAGTTGAATTAGCATGCATAGTTTGAAACAAAATACATTTCAAAATTTAGGAGCAACATGGTCAAAGCATAACTTGCCTTCGAAAAGCAGCGAGTCTTGGTCGGGAGCTTGGTCCTCGAATTTCGTGTTCTCACATAGCTCAACGTCTACGCGTAACAGATAAAGAACCAATAAACACATAAAATAATGTACAAACACACATTCGGAAAAATACGACAAATCAAACTAATTCGTAACTTCATGAAAACTTCCAGATAATTAGTTTAACATTTTCTAAGATTTATAAAATTTATTTTGATATTTTTGAACGTATAGTTTAAGAGCTACAAAATTCATAACTTTGAACTTTCCGTGAATATTTTAACAGTATAAATTTAATTATAAAATTTCATAGAAATTACTGTGGCTAGGTATTAATATTTACTAATTAACAAAATTTGTTGCACACTATTCGGACTTAAAACGAATTTGTAGCGAAAAAAAACAAAATCTGCAATTTGGTAACGAAATCACGTACAAAATTTAACTAGTTATCCCATGCATGGTACTGTTCATAGTGTATACGCATATACTTCTTCTCACAATTTTCTTTGGTTTTCGGTTCGGTTTCACGCGAGAGACCAGGTAAAACGGTTTAGCCGAAAGCGGCGTCACGGATGTCGGCGTCGATCCATGACGATGATTTGGCGGCAATAAGCGTCAACGGCGCCAAGATGTGGTCGTCGATGATCAAATCGGCGGATCGGCAGCGGCGCAAGATAGACGATGTTAGCATTAATCTTGACTAGTTAGTTTATTTGGGAGTTTGCATTAGTTAGTAAGCTACACATGTGTGTCATGAACGTGAAGCTGCAAGTGCTTTAGAGTCTTTACATGGAGTAGGTGTATTCTCGTATAGGAATTATCTAGTCTGTTGAAATCGAGAGCTATCGCTCACACTATGCTGCTGCTCAGATTTGTCGGCAAGAAATGAAAACAGTAATGTAAGACTAAAACTACGACAATAGAACTTCGAAGTTCAATGATTTGGAAACAATGCGAAGGATGTTTGGTGTCGCGGTGATATCGGCGTTTTACGCTTATCTCTATTTATAATAGTCACCAAATTTGTTACATGCTTCAGATTATAAAAGATTCGCCGATCCGCTGAATCGCTCCTCAAAGGACCGCTTCAAGGTTCTGCTGATAACAAAGGAACTATTCTCGGCTGAATACTTTCACGCGCTTATATGCTAGTCAAGCCGAGAACTATTATGCATAATAAAACAAACTAAAAGGACCGAACACTAAATCTTGGACTCAACTAATAAGCAACATGACTATGTCGACATAGTTGTTGCTCGCACTAGCTAGGATCGGTGCATGCAAGAGAGATAAAGGAGTATCTACCGACAAAGAATGGCGCCGATGAGAGGAGCGCTGGATCACGGACGAAAGACATTGTGTGGCCGGTCGGTAGCTTGGGTCGGACGGCGTGGTCGACGGCTTGGCGCAGAAGAGACGAAACCGCGATAAGGACAACCTGCAGCGCTTTCCTGGAAGCGTTGACGGTAATGAGTTTAGAGAAGGCTAAGAACATTCCATTAGAATGGGATTTGACAAGAGAGGACTCACCCTGCCAATCAACTGCGCAAGAAAAGTGGAACGAACGGAGTTTGCACAGGAGAAAAAAAAATGAGATGGTAGAAAGGCAAGGAGACTAAAGAAGGAAGGAGGAAATCGTGATCGACTAAAATCAAGGAAAGCGTAAGAACGACATAATTGGAAACGGCCGAAGCTCTTCATTGCATGATTTAGTGCGAGCAGAGAAACGACTAGTTAATTGAAACGTGCTTGCATGCATGGTAGAAAAACGGCCAAGAAATTGAAACGGCCGTAATTGAACATACTACCGGTAGAGAAAACGCTCATGTGTGTGGAGTGAATGGCGCTTCAATGGAGATGAAACGGACGTGGAAACTGCAGTGATTAAGGAGCTCCAAAATGTGTTAATGGCGGAAGGGAGAGAAACAGTTGGCTCTGGACATGCACGAGTGAAAAAGACGATCTACAGTGCATACGTGTGTTATTTTCCGTATGTAATTTTGAATAGTGCTGAGAGGAAAAGACGTTCAAGTTAAAATGGTAGAATGGTCCCACAAATCTTGGAAAATTCTCTAAAATACTAGGGAATATTTGGAACTTAACGAAATTATTTTCGTGATTTTTCAATATATAGATTTTCTGCAAAAATTCTTTTAGTAGATCAGACACTTTGTACAGTTATTTATAAAATCGTCAAACTAAATCTATAAACAAGTTTTTGAGGGTATTTGAAAGAACCATCCTTATTTTTCAAATGTTATTATTTAAAACTAAATTTGAAATTTATGCGTATGCGAAATGCATGATCGTTATTTTATACAATTAATCCGATAAAGCTTAGATTCAAATTAATTCCAAAAATTCCAAATGAACTTCAGATATTCCTAAATAATTCAGAATAACATAAATACAGTTAAAGCAAATTTCAGGATGTTACAGACCAGCTTTCAAAGCTCAGTTTCTCCCAAATTTCTACTCCGGTAGGAGTGCTCGTCGAGCACTTATACAAGCCCTCCATTCCCTCTGTAAAGGAGGCATCAGAGATGTGCGGTAACGTCTCTTTTCTCAAGCATGGTGCGAATTGGATGACGCCATTCATCCAGTATCTTGCACATGGGACACTGCTTGAGGAAGAAGCCGAGCGTTCCCAGCTTATAAGGTGATCTTCTCCCTACAAACTGATTGAAGGCACCTTATACCGCAAAGAAGCATTGGGAGTTCTCTCCAAGTGCATCTCTCAAGAAGAGGGCAAATACCTTCTTAGAGATATCTATGAAGGAATGTGTGGGGCTCACTCGTCCTTTAGAACATTGGTGAGCAAGGCCTTCCGATTGGGTTACTATTGGCCAACGGCATTAGCCGATGCTCGCTCAATCGTGATGACTCAAGGTGGTTACAAGCGAAGTGTTTTACAAAAGAGCGCTAAGGAAGCTATTCGTTGCCGAGTTTCGCCTCTCTGAGGGCTGAGAGTTCTTCCCTCACCTCATCAAGCTTGGTTTCGAGGTCGAGGACTCGCTGCCGGGCTTCGCGTCCCTCGCGGGCTTCCTGGCGGAGTCGCTTCATTTCCTCTTTGCCTTGGTTGACCAATTCAGTGGCCTCCCGGGCTGATCAGTTTAGCTCCTCCACTTTCTTCTCCAAGGCTGCATTGCTGCTCTTGCTCGAGCTTCAGCTCGCTTTGGAGGATCCGCTCCTTATATTCCATGGCGGTCTTCTCAGCTTGGCTTTGCACCTCCTCGACTGAAGCCTTTAACTCGGCCAGCTTGTGCTCGAGCTCCGCTATCTTAGCGTCTTACTCGGCATTGTGGCTAGCCACAACCTCAGGGGGCATTGTTGCTGTCTCGAAGTCTGTCATGGTTGCATCTAGCACCTACAAGGCAGAAAGCTTTAGCTCTTGATCAGTGCAAATGAAAATACTCTAGAATACAAGTGGCCTTACCCAACTGAGATGATCGCGCAAGTTTCCTCGAACGGCCTCGAAGACATCCTCCGACCGAAGGTCAGCAAATTCTTCTGTGGTGACCTACAGCTGGGGAAAATCCCCTTTCCCCCGAGCATGCACTTTGCTCGGGGGCTCACCATCTTCCTCCCGAGCATGTGTTTCGCTCGGGGGCTCCTTACCCTCTCCCCGATCGTGCATTTCGCTAGGGGGCTTTGCGCCTCCTTCCCGAGCAAGTGTTTCACTCAGGGGAGCAGGGTCTTCTTCCTGGCCCCGAGCAACTGTCGTGCTCGGTAGAGCAAGGGGTTCCTCCGAGGGAAGTTCTCCCTCCGGGGTATCAACGCCCAGCTCCAAGGCTTTGGGCTGCTGTCCTTCTTGGGGATTTTGTTCCTCCAGGGAATGAGGCTCCACAATTTGCTGGTCGTGGGAAGCTTCAGTGATGACATCCTCCGCCATCACGAGGTTGGCAATGCGGGCGAGCTCATTTTCCACTACATAGTCGAGGATTTTATCAGCCGTTCCCCCAAAATCCATAACACCCCTATGAGCTATCACTCCCACGTCAATAGAGTGGGGTTAGCTTGGATACACAAAGCAAAGCAAGAGAAGAAAAAGGGGAAATGGAGAAGAAGGAACAATACAGTTACCTTTGACAATCATCTTGCCTTCATTCCCGTCATCTTCGGCCTCTTCTGTGGAGGTCTTGCCCGCGGAAGCTTGGGCCCCGACCACGAGCTTGGACATCTCCTCGGCTGCGTGGCTGGCCCTCGCCATCAAGGGGTCGACCTCGTTGTAACATCCCAAAATTTTAGTTTTGGTATGTTTAAAATCAAAAATAAACCCTTTGTATTTTCCCGCAATTAATTGAAGCTTAATATGAATTTTCCAATAATGAAAAGATTTAATTTGATTAATCTATGCATTAAACTAAAGGTTTCAGTTTTATTGGGTTCCTTGTGCTTCAAGGAATTTTTCAGTATTTTTGGAGATTTTTCTGAATTTATTTGCTATTTGTTTGAATTTATTTGGATTTATTTGAATTTCGAGATTTATTGAAATCAAAAACGAATTTATAAATCAAAAGGGCTTTCGGGTCAATCCTTCACGCCCATTTCCTATTCATGCGCCCGTTCACTTCTTGGCCTCATTGCTCGATCGCGCCAGCGTGGACGCTTGATTGCCGCCACGTCGCCGCGCCGTACCAAACCCTAACCCTAATCCTCTCCGGTTTCTCGCGCCGCCGCCCGCCTCCTCGGTTTCGAGTTTTCCTCGCCTCGAGGCTATTTAAGCCGGCCACGACCGCCCGAGGTTCGCCTCTCCGCGCCAGATCCGCCGCCCCTATCCACGCTTCGCCGAGACGCAGACTATCGCCAGAACGAGCTCGCCGGTTCGCCGCCCTCCCGAGACCTTCCGCCGTTTCCTCCTCTCTCGGTGGGTCTCTCGCCGGATCGGTGGCACCATCGAGTCCGCCGCGCTCTCCTCTTCCGAATCGCCACTTCATTCGCCCGATCCGACCGTCCTTCGCCACGTCCGGTGTCGTCTTCTCCATCTCCGGTCGTTAGCGCCGCCGCCTCGCCGTCGCACTCCCTCCTTCAGCGTCGTCCGCCCGATCTGTCTTCATCGGTGCAGATCTCGCCACGCCGATCCGTTCGCTCCATCACCTCTTCGCCGTCGATCGTCATCCCGCGGCCAAATTCGTACACGCCCCGGTAAGCCACCGCAACCCTACTCATTTCTCTGCGTGGCGCCACGTGTGAGCCACGTGTGTGCCGTCACCGTTAGTGTCTCACGAGCGCCTACATGTCCGCCACGTAGACGCCGCTCACCCCTAGATCCGAATGGCGGTCCCGGTCGCCAGAGTAGCGCCGAAGTCACCGCCGCAGGCGCTGCGTGCCGACACGTCGTCGCCGCGTCGTCACCACGCCGCCCTTTAGGTCCACGTGGCGCCACATCGGCGCCACGTCAGCACTAGTTTATCCGTGGGTTGCCAAGTCGCCGCCACGCCATCGCCACGACACCGCCAACTCGCGCCTAGAACGCCGCGTGGCCGCCACGTCATCAAGCCTTGCCACGAACCCTAGAGCTATTTCGTGAACCCGGTTCACAGTGGACCGTGTCGCCGACACGAGGGCCCCACCTGTCAGGAGCATAATTTTTCCGTTTCCGATTAATTTCCGAAAGTTTGAAATTCCAGCCAATCCCGTGCTGACACGTGTCACTCCATGGGATTTTCTCTGAATTAAATTTTCCGAAGGCCCGTTCTCCTTCGTCCGAACTCCGATTGGAGCGATTCAAATTTCTAAATTTTTGTAAAATCAAGCTCTACATTCCAGAGCCATTTATTTTCAATTTTGAGCTTGTTTTCTCCTCTGTTTTGTATTTATTTAGTTTCGTTGCTTTATTTTTCGGTAGACGCGAATCCCGAAGGAGCGAACAGAGACTTTGAAGACCAAGAATCAGCACTTGAACAGCAAGGCAAGTCGTAGACCTTTGATCATATTGAACCCATGTTTGCAAAAGCACTTTGTCTTATACAATTGCATGCTATTTGTGTAACAATGCTAGTTTATGGGAGTAGCTATTTACTGTTTGAGTATGCCTTTGATTATTAGAATGCCATGTATCCATTGTTAACCATAGGTTGGGACATTATTAGTTGGACATAATCATAGTACCCAAAGATTGGGTTATCGTAGCTATGCTTAGCCATGCTTAGTTGTCCGATGGGATTCATATCACCGTGAACTAATGTTAATCTTGACTTAATGAGATATGGAATTGTGGTCATTGACCCTTTGTTGTAAAACTTGTTGTACAATGGCGGGGATGCCATTGGTTTGGGTTGAACAAAATGTTTTCCCTCGGGCAATTGATCGTGCGAAGAAAGGGGTGCTTTCTAGCACATTGGGATGTGGTTGTCTTGCTCGAGACAATTTAAGGACTTAATCTTGTGCGCCATTGAACTGGCCTAACCTGCAACCACAAGTCCGGTATGGGACGGACCTAGCTAATTAATTTGCAATGTCCAGACTTGAGTATTGCCATTGTTGGTGTGGGGTCCAAGATGGACGGGTAGACCCACATGGCTCAAGAGGGGCCCCGAGGGCTAAACCTTAGAGGGCAAGATCGGGTTTAGACATGCATTGTAAAGGCTTTGTAGTGATCTCTCTGCCGACACACCAAAGGAAGTGTGTCCTTAGCGCTTGGCATTAAGGGATGATCATGTCTTGTGGGTAAAGCCGCATAACCTCTCGCAGAGTGTCAAACTATTGAATAGCCGTGTCGCTGGTCATGGACAAGCCCGGATTTCACACGGGTATAGAGTAATTTCTTGAAATGGGGAATTGTTGGAATGTGAACGGGAATTCACCGTTGTTTTGTTGTCTCAAGCTATACCGTTGAATTGTGTGGTTGATACTTGTTTCAATGATGTAGGGTGATGCCTCGTCATTCTGCTCATGTTGTCTACCATTGATTTACCGATTATTTATTATTGTTTTATTAATCGCCTTCAATCTATTTATCAGTATTTCAATTCAAGTTATTGCTTTACTTAAATGAACCATATTATGCCTTCCTTTGTTTAAGCCATGCATTTAGTTACTTGCATTAAGTTTCCGAGACTTGCGAGTATGTTGCATACTCACCCCGCTTTTTATTATGGGTGCTTATTCCATAAAGCGATGAAGACATTTGTGGTGAAGACTTTGATGAGGAGGAATACTATGAAGACTACGTGGACTAGGAAGGCGTTCCCAGATTTATTGCTCGTGGCATGTCGTAATGGCCTAAAGTTTTTATATTTCGCCGCAATGCTTTCACTTGTTTCTTAAGCCAAGAGGCATTGGTGTATGAACTTTGACCATAAGGTCGTTTGCTTTATTCAATAATAATTTGCTTCTTCTTAGTTATTTCGATGTATGGAATGATATGTCATCTATGTTTCCACTGTGTGCACTAGCGTGATCCTGGACTAGTGCAGTATACACAGAGGGTTTCGGATTTGCATATCCGGGTCCCGACACTCGTCTAGGTCGACCGCCTCTATAGTCGGGTGCTTTGGTGTTGCGCTCGACAACTTCTGGCGCCGCACAATCAGGGGCATCGAGTCTTCTTCCTCTTCCCCAGACCCTTCCGCGGTAGAGCCCGAGGTTACCCGTGCAAGCTTGGCCTGGAGGGCAGCAATCTTCCCCTCCAGCTCCTTGCTCGAGGAGCCCTCCGCCGTTGCCTGTGCCCGCTTCGCCTTCTCCGCGAGCTGGTACAAGCGAGCCATCAAGCTCGGGTTTTTATTGGTGTACTCCTTCAACCATATCTTCAACTCTCTTACCTCCATTATGTCGGCATATTCCAAATGCCATCGGGGAGGACTCCTGCTCGAAGTCGCCCACCTCTTAGAGTGCCGGGCAGCGGACGACGGGGGTGGTAGTGCTCACCGCTTGTGAGCCTTCTTGGCTTTGGCGGTAGGAGTGAGCTTCCCTTGGTCGCGCGTCAGTGGCTTAAGCTCAGCCACTGCGGCAACAAGGGCAACCTTCTCCTGAAAAATCAAAAGAGACATGGAAAGCTAGAAATTTCGAGATGTCTTTCCTCGGGCATGGTTCGCGAGTTGACTTACCGCCTCGGTGCGCTCGAACACATTGCTCGGAATTTGTCGCCCGTGCTCGAGCTCCTTTCCTTTGGGGGTACCAAACATTTCGCTAACCCGCTTCTCGACCCAGGCTTTGCTTGGGGCTGTGGTCCGACTAATACAAGCGTTAATACAAGCAAGCTAATTCTAAAGGGCAAAAGTTACTTGTGCAATTTCAGAAATTTACCCGAATTAGCATCCCGGGTGAAGTCTTGCCACCCTGAGATCTTGAAGAAGGGATGCTCCCTCCTCTTTAGTGGGGATACTCAGTTCCTAAGGAAGTCCCGGGCAACGTCTCGACCAGTGAGCTCTAAGTTGGTGAGCTCACTGATCGTCATTAGCACTCGCTCCTCCTCGGCTTGCACGGGGGGATGCAGGTCTCGATCTCCGGAGCCACCACTCTGGTGTAGCGGAGAATGCTTCTATCTTCCTTCTTCAGGTAAAACCAAAAATCAGCCCAGCCCAACACCGAGTCCTTGAACGTGAAGCTCGGATACTCATATGGTCGGTTGGACTGGAGGCGAAAATAGATACAACCAACGGGAGAGGTCCCACCGGTGCGGAACAAGGAATAGAAATAAAAGAAAAGACTTGACGTGGGCATAGTGCCCACGTATCCCTCGCAAGGATGTGAGAAGATTGCCAAAACAATGATGGAATTAGGATTAAGACTGGAGATTTCGCACTCACACTAAGCGAGTACGGATTTAAGGAACTCACTCTCAGGCATTCGTAGCCCGTTGATGGAGTATAGCTCGCAGGAGACGATCTCTCCTTCCTGCGGCGCTAGAGCTTCCTCGCCGTCGGGAGCGCGCCAAGAGTCCTCATCTAGATAGCCAAGTTGAGCAAGCATCTGAAGCCTCTCCTTGCTGATCTTGCTCGCTCCAAATTTCGCCATAGATTCGGTGGAGAAGGATGCAAGTACAAAGCAATACGAGACTTAAGAATTTCTAAGGGCTCGGGAGCACAATGCGGGTGAAGGGTTTCTCGCCGCTGCTGTTGCCCTATTTAAAGAAACGAAGAAGCTGGACAGGCACGACCATCTAAAAATCGCTCCCGCCTATTCGTGAACCGGCGCGTGTGAGCGCAGTTTTCAAAACCGTCTAAAAAAGGCGCGGTTCCCAAAAGATTGTCCGAGTCACTGCCGCGAGGCTTCACGAAGAAGGAACCGACACAAATCTTTGATCTTCACTTGCCCGAGCTTCTCTTGGTTGGGAGACAAGCTAATAGCTTAGCTCCTATCGACCATGCTCGTCCGCGAGCAGGACATGCTCGAATGCTGCAGTAGCGTTTTGCTGCAAGATTCCAATCCCTCCTTTGAGTGTGTAGGCTCAAGGGGAAGGCCCCGCTAAGTAGTATTCCATTTGAGCCTCGGGGCCTAGCTGTCGGCGATTGGATAATTTCTGTAAGGACTATTATACCCCAATAGCCAGTTTCGACCGACCATGCATGCCCTTGGATAGTGTCCCCAAGGAGGATCCTTGGATAATCTGGCTGGTGGGTCCGCCCCGACCATGTCCAAGCTCGTCCCCGAGCATCAAACATAATCCTTGAGCATGCTCGCTCAGGAGTGCGCAGCGGTCGGACAGAGCTGGGGGGAATTCCCAAGCATGATCAAAAGATCGTGTTTGCCCCATAACGTCTACATGGCGATAATTATGCCATGATCTAGGACCATTACACCACGATCTGAGACCATCATGCCCACGATGGAGCGTGGCGGGAATTGAGGATGCAGTTACAGCCACGGTTAATGCCGTAATGGCGCATTATTCGGCTGCGGTTATTTCAATTATCCTGTAAGCTATAAGAACCCCACCGGTAGATCGGTAAGGGGGAGAAGCAAGGTTAGACGAAAGCTAGACACAACACACAGATATACTCAAGTTTCCCTGTAAGGAGTTCGACTGCAATAGTGAAAACCACTGGACGTAGGGTTATTATCTCCGTTGTGAGAGGTCCGAACCAGTATAAACTGTGTGTCTATTCTCCTATTGTCTAAGAGCATCTTTAGACGCAAACCCTTCATGGAAAAGGGCCTGTTGATCCCCCATTCAACAAGTAAGCTTGACAGGAACCTGTTTCCCAAACGTCGACACTTAGTATGAAAATTACTAGAAACAGATGGTTTGAAAAATTATACTTAAGTTACAAAATGTATATTGATAAAGTTCTTCATCGTTTCAACATGGATAAAGCCAAACCGGTGACTACTTCATTAGCTATACATTTCAAACTATTCAACATCATGCCCACAATCGATGATGGAGTTGAGTACATGTCTAAAGTTCTATTTGCCAGTGTAGTTAGCTCATTTATTTATGCCATGGTATATTCTCACCCTAACTTATATCAATCATTGAGTTATGTTAGTAGATACATGGCTAATCCTAGCAAAAAGCATTGGAAAACAGTACAGTGAATTTTTAGATATTTGCAGGGTACTTCTAATGCTTGTTTGCAGTTTGAAAAAACTAGAGATAGACTTATGGGTTACGTAGATTTAGATTTTGCTGGAGATTTAGATAAGAGAAGATCTCTTACTAGTTATATATTCACTGTTGGAGGATGTATCGTTAGTTGAAAGCAAGTCTGCAAGCTACCATTGCCTTATCTGCCTTGTCTACTACAGAAACTGAGTATATGGCTATTTTTGAAGCTTGCAAAGAAGTCATTTAGCTGAGACATTTATTTACTGAGCTTTGTGGAAATATATCTTGCATAATAATACTATGTGACAGTCAGAGTGCTATTAATCTTACAAAGGGTCAGATGTTGAATGAATGAATAAAGCACATTGATGTCAGATATCATTACATTCGAAGTGTCATCGCTCAAGATGACATTAAAGTTAGCAAGTTAGGTACCCATGATAATCCAGCTAATATGTTGACAAAGCTAGTTCCGACAGCTAAGTCTAAGCTTTGCTCAGACTTAGTTAGTATCACTTAGTAGTTCTTTGAACTTTTGACACACAAAGTGTTCATGATGATTTGTTTCAAGGGGAGGGTTACATTACATTTTGGCTACAAAAGAAATTCGTCTCAAGATAGATATTGTTGAAGTTGAGGGTGATACGAATTTATTTCCTACTCCATTTCAAATCATTCCTACACAGAGTTTGCTATGTATCACTATAAAATAATTTCGGTAGTACATAGGAAAAGCATGAGATTCATTGTAAACATTTCCTCATATAGTGTTCGCCTTCGTGCGTCCGTGGTTTTTCCTAGCAAAGATTTTTCACGTAAAATTTATGTCTCTTGTTACAAAAATCTTAAATCTACTCCTATACGGAGTCTGCTATATATCACTATAAATATGTTCTTGTAGTCCATATGAAAAGTAAGAGCTTTATTCTAAATATCTCCTCATATAATGACCGCTAGTGCACCCGTGTTTTTTCCAAAAAGGATTTTCATGTAAAATCTCTGTCTCCTATGCCGTTAATCTTATATTTTTGTCATGTGTTTTATAACATTTCCCATTGCAATTGCAATGGTTGGCCCCTTCTCCCTTTTCTTATCCGCTTCAATGGGCAAAATGTAGCCTAAAAAGGTTCCCAGTTTTAGCATCTCCTTGCGCATCGCCATGGCAAGAAGGTGTCCGTTAGTTCTTGAGATTTAGCTTATAGGCTACACATCTACGTGTATACGTGGGTGGCGGGACAACGAGATATCAAGAGTGCCAAACAATGCCATCGCATGCATTGTAACGCCTCCATTCATCCATGAGATGAGGCCTTTAGCTTATATGGCTCTGGTCACATTTTTTTATCAGAATTAGCCCCCTTACATATGAATTTACATATTTAGCTCTTTATTGGATCATGCAGCAACGACACTTTTCTAGCCTCTTCTTTTTTTCCACAAAATTGGCTCTCTTTCAAACAAATTTGTAAATATAACCCCTCATCACGAAAGGCATAGCAGGTAACGCCTGCCTCCTGCCCTGCCTAGGAAGCGTGGGAGCCGCCGCTGCTACTCCTAGGGAGTGCGGTAGCCGAGCGCAAGAGCGGAGGTGCTATGGAGGGGAAGCGCAGAAGGTGTTTCCACAGTAGGGGAGTATGAAAGGTGCCTTCCATGGTGAAGAGAGGACTAGATTTACAATTTTATTCGGGAGTAAACTAATTTTGCAAAAAAAAAGAGAAAGTAGACTAGAAAAGTGATCAATTCGGAGACTGGGCTCACCAACCTACTGCGACGGGGTAATAATGCGGCAGGACCTTTTACGCTAGGGACCGTGGCAAGTTAAGCAGCTACCGTCCCATGCCTCCTTTGGTCCTTCCCTTAATCGATGGATGCATGCATGAATGAATAATGTCATTTTTGCTACCGCGGTATGCCTCCTCCCCTTAATAAACGAATGATTGCATGGATGAATAATCTCCAAGGAATTTTTTAATGTAAAAACCTGCACGCACATTTGCATTCTTGTTAGTAATGTTGTGTGGAATAGTGTGAATGTCTCATTTCCAGCGTAGAGTTTGGTCGTTCAGAGTGACCGTGGCAGGTGTCTATCGTACTCATGGATTGTAGCTTATTCTTGTTGTGCATAGGTGCCATAGTTCAAATGTAAAGTCGAGGAGACCGATTAGAGTCGGTGAATAGGCGGTTTTAAAATCCAATCATATTTTATACGCGAAAGTGTAAATTAAAACAGTTTTGCCCAATTAAAACCTAAATCAATTAGTCAAATAAAGTGCACCAACAGTTTATATCTAGATCAAGGTTTGTAATCATACGATAACAACCAATCAATTCAATTATAGAAATGTAAACTGCAAGAATATAAATAAGCCAAAAAAAGCAAACCAAAATATGACACGCAATCTTTTTACCATTGTGCTTGGAGACTTACTAGTCTCCCCTAATCATGTTGACATAAGCCCAAATGAATTGGATCGACTTCACGAATTAAGCTAACCACCTTAAATCCATTAGTGGTAGCTTTTTTCCCCCTCCGAATAGGTGAAATCCAACCTTTACAATACATTAAGCCTTCTCACCAACTTTTTGAGAAGATCACTGGACCATGATTCCTCCATAGAAGATCATTGGATCATGATGCCTCCACACTGTTTAGGTGTCGGCAAATACCAAAAGTAACAAGTCAAGCCTCTTGCTTGACTCTCACCAAGTACAACACATGCATAAGTATATACTCAGTCCACCTCTAGAAGCAATACATGTAACTAGAGTCTTTTTTCCTTACTTACAAGGTGCAACACATGCATAATTGAGAGAAACTTACACTAGCTCAATAGAGTGAAATGGGATGGCAAGAGTATACTAAATGACAATACAAACCATCCTTATACAGCCCACCAAACAAACCTAGCCATTATTCACTCCAAATTTCTCATAGAGCACTATCTAGACATGTCCATACATAGGCAAGTGTTTTGGTTGGATATGTCCATCTACCTTTCAAACGACTAATGCATTTAATGCGAGAATATGATCGTTGGGGGCTAACTTAGGCTCAGGTGGACATGTTCATTGCCTTCTCTGTTGGAGAAACCAACCAACCACTCTACTGGATATCCTCATAGACATGTCCACCAAACTCTCTATCCATAAAAGAATTCAACAATAACAAAGAGGACAAGGGCATAAAAGGATATGCATAAAACAAAATTAAACAAGGCTCACCACATGCATACTAAGGATCTCTTATTGAGTCTAGCAATGATCCATGCATGAACTTGAACAATTTGCAAACTTTAGTCATATGCTACAAAGAGTAAGTGCATGAGCTTCAACTATTTGTAAAACACATTCATAAATAATAGCACCATGTAACAGTGAGCTAGAACAAGCAGGATTGAGGTATCAACATATGATGAGACTTAAAATACTAGACAATATATATCTTAATATTATAGCAACCTACACTAGCAATTTGGCCTCCCAATCAAACACCAAGATCGGTAAATGGCTAGGAATACATCATTAGCATATGCTAACTATACCTTTGCCTTGCGTGTCCACATGGAGTTTTTACTTGATGATAGCCATCTTCTCTCCAAGTGCGGGTCATTGTCTTATTCATCAACACATGATGAACTACCTCCATCTCAAAATCTTATCGTGATGCTCATCAATACATGATAAAATTCTTCATCCAGAATCTTGACTTGATGATCATCAACATATGATGTCATCTAAAGTCTTCATCACCATTGGACTTAACCTATTTTACCAACTCATAGAAAATATTAGTCCAACACATCTAGTTATCATTAATCATCAAAGCACACCATTAACACATAATGGAGGGTTTAGGTTCTTTAATCTCCCTCTTTAGTGATTGATAACAACCCAATTATAAATAATTAAATTTAAATCAATATGAGTATATTATAACCATAAAAGCTTCATATACTAAAGGATGTGTTTCAAAGTAAAGATTCTAAATATATGTGGATAAAAAGAAATGGATCAATACTAGTGAAACCTCAAGATATAGAATGAACTCCCCATAAATATACATATATATGAATTGGAAACAATATGCATATATTCAAGTTGAAACTTTTATAGTGTTCACCTTATATTTTGAATCCAAAGAATGCAACAAGATATAATAATATGACATTAGATGTATATCTTTAATATTTCCATCTTTCCATCCAATTGAGACTAATCAATGCCATACTCAATAAAGGAATTAGTCTAACATTTAGATTTGTCATTAATCACCAAAACCAATGTAATGGCGCTAGTTGCAACAAAGGGAAATGAAGGGAACAAAAGAAGAAATGGAAAAAGGGGAAGCAGGAGAAGAAGAAGAAATGGAAGAAGAAGAAGTAGAGGTATGTACTTACTGTAGATGGAGTAAACTGTTGAGAACATGTCCTCATTTCTTCCTTGCAACTACCATGTATCCATGCCTACCAATTGGCAAGAAACATGGTCAATAGTCTAGCTAGGCGGTTGTGGAGGCAATTGTTGGCAGCATTGTGTCTTTGGTAGTTAGCAAGGGTGCAACATCATAGAGGAGGACGTTGACGGTTGTTTCAGCATCGCCAGCGGAATTGGAGTGGACAAGAAGGCAACGGTGGGAATATGACTGGCGAGGTAGTACTAATGTGAGGAGGGGCCACCGCCACTCCATAGGCATGATTCACCACCTCTGTCCACCATCTCTGCTTATGCCTCGCCATGGCGCTCAAAAGATCACAACCTCTAGCTCCTGAAGCTAGTGCACAAGCATAGATAGGCTCATTCTCCCCATAAGAGCGTAGGAAGGTAGAAGCATAGGTGTAACACCATATCCCACCATGGGACGGTCTCACGTATGAATAGCACCCCAATTATACTTTCATCCTCACTATGTTTGGATCCAACAGGCATTATATACTACAACAACTCATTTTAGGTAATTAATGTGGGACTAATCCCACCACTTCTCTATATAGGCCTTCACATTAACGGGTCGAGATAATACACTCACCCCCTTAAAGGCAAATACCTAGAACCGCCCATTAGTACACGGCCATGTGTCCAGTGCTGACACATATGCCATGTCGTATGGCCACTTCGTGCCCACATGCTCTATACGCCATATACCAACGCCCCTGTCCCACATGAGCCCATATAGCAAAGATTGATGCTCTAATACCATCTGTAACATCCTGACCCAAACTTCACTCACGACCTGCTCACTATGGGGTAGGCCTACGCATTCATAGTACTCCACTTATACTTTTGACCTTACTTTGTTTAAAAGAGTTAACCCGAAGGTACTACGTTTGGACCAAGCATATATTATATACTACAACAACTCACTTTATGCAAGCAATGTGGGACTAATCTCACTACTACTCCACATTGGCCTTCAATTAACAAGCCCGGGTATTACAAAAGGACTAGTAGGTAGCGGTGAGTAAGGTGCAAGATGATTACAAATGGGACCTATCATGATAGGTTGCATGGTGGTGAGCTCATTTGGAGCATATAGGGCCACGTGTCGATGTGGGCAACGGCAACCAGTGTGAGGTGCAGGGGCGTGCGCACTCAAGTGAGCAAAACAGGGCCTAACATGTCCCATATCTAGCTGCAAGGAGGATGGAAAAGGCACCCTCGATGGCCACCACCACAAGATTCGGCCACAACAAGTCTATCGAGACACACGCCATTTTGCCATGGGATCTAGTTGTCAGGATGTCAAGCCCTAGCATTGTGCAACCATCGAAATCTGAAATGGAGAGAAGGTGTTGTCCTTGGGAGAGCATGTAGGCAACGCGACGAGCACAAGGCACAATGGTGGTGATTGTGATGGTGTGCAGGGGAGCTTGCGGTGTTGCCTCTGGGGGAAGGAGACCTAGATCAGGGATGGGAGAGGGGTTTGGGGGTAGCATCATTGTTTAGCGGAGAGGAGAGTGGGGACCTGCTCCAACAAGCTATGAGGATTGGGCCCACACATCGGCACGTTTTTCAAACAGAGGAGAGGTAGGGAGAGGAGAACGGACTATCACAACCAACTTACATTTATAAGTAGTACAGATATGATGTAAATGGAACATAATTATTCTTTTTCCTGACCCTACTTTTTCTACATCGATGTCAAGTATGTATTGTGGTATTCTCATTTGGTTGCCAAAGCTTAATTATGTGTCATTGGGGAAAAAAAGAAATACTAATACTATTGGCATTGACAACAATGGTAACATCTATTGCATTAAGGGCATGTTTATTTTTGCTTTAGATTCTTCAAAAGTTTATTATGGATTATGGTTTTAGAGAAACTGATTTTGGATTCTAGGATAGCATTTTGTGGGTAATTATTTGAAATTTTCAATGGCATTATCATATTTGTATTCTTAGAAATCCACAAAAGCACATATGAAGTGAATTGTAAATTCTAGTGTATATGGATGTAACATCCCAAAAATTGAAGAAAAGAATAAAGTGGCATGTCATGATCCTTATTGCATATTTGAATTTTCATTTGAACTTATTTCTAGAATTACTTTTTTATTTTCAGGTTTTTTATTTGCGTAATAGTGCCTTTTAAAGCCTAATTTAACCTATCTAAAAGAAACTCATTCAAACTCCATGTAAAAAAACCTAGATAATAATTTTATAAAATAATGAAATAGTTTAGATGTATAAATATAATTTTATAGAATTTTTATTAGCATTTAAATGCCCTAAAAATTAAAAAATAGAATGAAAATAACCAAATTTAAAGAATTATTATTTGAAAACTACTGCTGGGAATGAGATGAAACCAAAGAAAATGTACACTCTCTACAGAGATTTAAATCTAATTAATTAGCTATACTCACGGTCATAAGCAACTTGGGAAAATATTATCAAGTATAGTCTTGTTTTTGAGAAAACTTTTGAAACCGGTGTTGGAATGTGTCGATGAACTTGTGACCCAAGGGTGGTTGGGTTTTCTCACTATTCGCAGCCAAGGAGGGCTGTGAATTGATGTATACGAACTTTACTTACTATTATTTAGCTTTTTAGCAAATGCTCTTTACAATTCTGTTATCATTTGATGAAGCATTCACTTGCAAATAAAATCTATTTTATATTAAAAATGAGACTTAGTGTAATGTCATGTTATCCTTGTTCTAACCATGTATTTACTATATTTCCATATGCTAAAGTCTTGCAAGTACATACGTGTACTCACCATTGCTTAATCTAAATAATATAGACGAAGGTATGGAAGAGTGCCCCGACGACTCGCATTTTGCACCAGGGTCAGACAACTATGTTGATGGATGAACTTGGGCTTTTCCAAGTTGATTGCCTATGGGTTTATGGATGGGCATACCTCTGTCCTACTTTTGCTTTAAGTTTATTCTCCAATGCGATTTACTTTTGGCATGTAATATTTGGTTGGTTGGCCACTACTTGTAATATTAAGTAGTTGTAATAATTTCTAGTTCATATTTATGCTATGTCAACTTCTTAGATATGTGTGTATGTGTTATGATGCAATCTCGAATGCGGGATATGTGGGTGTTAGGCATTGATCTTGGGGACTAGCATTAGACACATATTCGGATACCTAGAATTGCTATCTAATACATAAATTCGAGTGGTCGTTGTTCCCTGACTATTGCTCACGCTCCCCTCGGTGGGTGTGAGCGATACCAAGGTTCTGAGATGGATGGCGAGTGTTATACTTGGATGAGTTGGTTTCAATCCTGGTATGGTTGTTCGGAATGGAATCGAAACTCTATTGGTTGCGTAAGTGTGTACAATGCAACTAGGTAGCTTATATTTGTTTGGGTGAGGACCATCTAGTTAATACTTTGTGCACAAAACTTTTGGGTAACAGTGAGCATATACTTAAATAGAGTATGGGTGTCACCTCTAAGTCCAACGTATGAGCGAGGATCGATTCATATATTTAGATGCCCATAATGGGTGGGCTGGATTATGAGAATCGATTATTATAATTGAGCTGTTTATTTTTTATTCAGCTTTTGAACCAAAATCTTGAATCCATAGCAAAAATAAACAGACTCTAATTCAGTAGCTATTTCACCCAGTGGATTGCCAAGTACACCGACCAGAACAATTTATGTAAACAAGCACTATGTACACTACGATACTATATATATTAGCAAGCATTAAGAGTAACTCTTATCAAGACATGGCATCATGATAAATGAGTGTGTTTTACTGGGTGCCCAGATAATATGTGGGTGATGGTGGTGACACTATGTCTCCATCTTTGACTTAGTGGATTAGCACTTTAAGCTTTCTGCCAAGTGTCATGCATTTTGCTCATCCTTCAACATGACATGAGGCATATTTACCACTGACAGATAATAATGCATATGCAGCTGCATAGTTGCCCCATGTGGTGGACTCAAAAGATTTGGCTAGCTGCTTGCTTTGTCTGCGATACTATTTACGGAGTACTGTGCAATAGCACCTTTAAGTCAAATTTACCTTTTGATAGCATCTTAATAGCATGGAGTGGATTGTTGTGATAGGTTGTTATAGGCTTAAGGGTATATGGTATGGTTGCCCTACTTCTAGGTCATGCGATGCTTGCTTGTTTTATTTTCTTAGTTTTTGTTTCATGGCTTTTTGTTAGCATTAGACATCAGTACCCATCGATTCTAATCCACTTGACCTAGCTTTTGTCCTTGGCCTACACTAAAGCAGTAAGCAAAAACACTAGATATGACACCACTTGGTGGAAGTCGCTGTATGATGCCCTATCCTGTTTGCTCCCACTAGACAATCTTTCATTGTAAGACCAAACCAGGACAGGCTGTGCATCACCTTTCTATTTCCTACAAAATTGTTTGGTCTCAATCTTGACCCTGTTGAAGTTCTTAACATTCTTGGGCTGGAATGATGTGGAGAATTGCTTATTTCCATCCTCAAGACTTTAACAGACCTTAATCACGTAATGAAGTCAGCTTTTTCATTATGAAGTTGAACTGAAAGGCACTAATTTTGCAAGTTATGTACCCAGTATGATGATACTATATTCATTCTCTTGTCCAATAAACATTCTAATCAATTTGGTTGTGACTCTGTTTGGTAACATGCACAGATGAGGAAAAGGTGCCAATATGACAAAGTAAAGCACTAGAACACACAAAGCCAGAACAGAACAACTAGCATGCCAGCATATATGAATTCTCATCTTTTTGCGTCAGAAAACATGTGAACTTTTCCAATTAGCCAGTGCATCGTGTGTTTTTTTCTCTCATGTCCTTTTTGAAAGTAGTGTACTAAAAATAATAAGAACTCTATTCTGGACCAGTTATACAGAACAATTAATCAAGCACAGGGATGACAATCCGGTGGATACCTCTAGGTACGACTGCCGCCCATCCAAACCTGAAATCCAAAACCATGCCGTCCATCCAAACTCACTAGACTTATCGAGCACAGATATGTACCTATGTTGGTAAATTTGTGTTTCCTCCAAATTTCAAAAGAAAAAAAAAGGTCAACTGGGCCGGCCCGGCCCGTGAGGCTAGGCCAACCCAGTCAGCCCAACCGGCGAGAGGAAAAAAAGGGGCAGCTTTGTGCTGCCCTGCCATTTTGACCGAGCAAGCAAGGGGATCGGAAATGGGTTCTTGCGCATGGGAGGAGGCGGCGGCTTCGACCGCGTCGCGTGGATCTGGAGGCTTCATCGGTGCCTCCCTGCGCTTCGGCTACGGCGGCTGCGCGCAGTCGGTGCGGCGTCCCGTTGTCCCTCATCTCGTCCCCGAGACCCTATTTAGTCCGATGGCTGGCTCTCTCGGTGAGATCGATCCAACTCCCTTCTTTGACCTGAAATCACAATATCCGGTTGGAGTTCTTAGTGTGCATCCCTAGTTCTCCCTGGCTCTATTCATGCTTGATTCAACATGTGGGTGACCGCACTTGCGTGTAACCCTAGTTGAATCACGACTTGATTTTGGAGTCTAGGGTTTGCTGGGAATTACGAGATCTGTGGTAGGCTAGAACATCCGGTTGTGCAGTGTCATTGCTGCCCTTTTAGACCCGGTTGTTTGTGATCTTTCGGATTAATTTGCTTCTGTGGAGGCTGACCTGTGTGGTCTTCTTCCTGTGTTCGGCTTGTTCATCTCTTTGGCCAAAGGGGTGATTATGTGGTTGTGAGTGGTTGCGCTGCATCTCTAACTCTCTGGTGAATTGCCCCACTGAGAGGATTGTTTGGCTTTGTATCTCCGAAGACATTCGCCTACAAGGACCGCGGCATTGCAGGGGCGTTGTTGCTTTCTAAGTCAGCGTCTTCGACGTGCCTAGCCATTCTTTCACTGTCATTCAGCCAGTGATTTGTAAGTATTTTCATACTGCTGTGATTGTCTCCTCCTCTGTGAATGCAAAGGGGCCGCTCAATTCTATTGGCTTGGGGACCTTGCGTGTGGGCTTATTGTTCAGTGATGATCTTGGGGCTGAAATAGACTAATTGTGACAACAAATCTTAGCAATCAATTTCACTTTGATATATATACTTGATTAGCTCAATTGTGATCCTATCTTTATATGCTTAATTAGAGGATATTCTGCTTCTGTCAATTATCTGTGCTCTTGCGACTGTTCTGGTGTCATTTCACTATTTTGTTTCACTTAGTTTTGTTTCATTGTGTTCTGCTCAAATGCATGTCTGTTAGAGCATGGTATATTCTGTCCAGGAAGCTTGATTCACTATTCTTGTGCATATAAGATAAGCAATTGAGTAGATTTTCATTTAATCTGTCAAGTATTAAATCTGTTATTGTGGTAAAGTTGTCACAATCTAGTCTATTACTTGTCCATTATGGCGAGGAAGGCCTTTTAAGGCAACCCGACATCTGAGAACACTCAAATATTCAACATGAGCTTTATGCTGGTTGCCTTATTCATAATACTGTACATGTTTATATGTCAGACTATGAGTTTTTTTCATAACTCTGTTATCTGTCAAAGCTCAATTCATTTGCATGTACTGTTATGAATTTCTTGATCCATGGTTATTGGCTGTACTTGGAAATATAATCATATTAAAACTGCTAATACCGCATTTCTTTCAACAATCCAGAAAACAACAATTAATGGCTTCTAGTTCCGATGTCGTTAAGCCTGAGGTATTTGACGGTGCGAGCTTCAAATGCTGGCAAGCTAAGACTAGGCTGTGGTTGATGGACCTCAAATTATTTTGGGTCATCGCAATCCTCAGTGACGAGGGCTGGTACCCTTGACCCGGGAGTGTGGTCAGCAGATTCCCATGCTCGGAAGGCCCGATCGACACTGGTGCACGACTGGGCGCTCGACCAGCGCAGCACACCCGAGCTCGGCACCTTCGACCTCGAGCTCGAAAGGGTCTCGATAAAGCCCCGTCCGCCCTAGGATTTGGATCGCATTTGATCGACGGTTGCGAGAGCAGGTCGTGGGGTGATTCAGAGGCCGCAAGTTCGAAGGCGATTGTCGCCGACCCTCAAGGTGCACGGAGGCCCCCTTTCCGAGGTTTGCTCCCGGCCGTTGCGTACAAAGGAAGTATAAAGACCAAGGATGCATGAGCTCCAGGGAGACGGAGACAAGACAACACACACAAGACTCGAGTTAGGAATCACCATTACTATCTTAAGTTGTAAACACTGCTCTGTACACCCATATAACAAGAATCACCGCCGCGAGGCGACTGGAGTAGAGCTATTACCTTCACGGGGCTCGAACCAGTATAAACTCTTGTCTCGTGCTCGTTGTCGCCTTGCTCCGACCATCGCCCCGATCGATTTTCTTCCTTCGTTCGAGTAAAACGCAGCTCGGGTCCCATAAACTCTCTGACCCCTACCTCTTTTTTGCGGTTGACGATCCCGATCGTCGACACCCTGAACTTCCTATGGAAGTAGAGGCTGAAAAGCGATGGGAGGAAGCGAACCACTCAGCTCTAGCTAGGCTGTTGGCCGTCATATCTAATAGGCTTTTCGATGTTTACTCAAACTTTACCTCTGCTAAGGCACTTTGGGATGAGCTCGAACTGAAATTTTCTGAAGGTGACAATGGGAATGAATCATTCATGGTTGAAAGCTATCTTAATTATAAGATGGTGGACGGCAGATCTGTATTGGATCAAGTCCATGAGCTCCAGCTTTATATCAGGGACTTGACTCAATACAACTGCAACCTACCTGAAAGTTTTCAAGTGAATGTGATACTAGCAAAGTTGTTGCCTTCGTGGCGTGACTTTGTGACCGCTCGGAGACACATTTAGGAGCGACTGTCTCTCTATGAGCTGACAGCTGCCATTAATATGGAAGAGCGGGCATGCGCTAGTAACAAGGCTCCCATGCCTTAGGTTCAGGCACATCATGTGGAGACCAAGAATGCCGGCATAGGGGCCAAGAAGAAGATCAAAATCCCTTTCCAGACTAAGCCAAAGCAAATGAAAAAGAAGAAGGAGAATTTTATTTGCTTTGTTTGCGGAACCCCGGGCCACATTGCTCGCAGGTGCCGTGAACGAAAGGGCAAAGGACCTGCGTCTCAGCAAAGGGGCCAAAAGGCCGTGGCAAACGTCGTGTTGGCTTCAGCTAGTTCTGACGGGTATGTACCTAGAGCCTATATGGCTAATCCATCAAATGACTGGTGGATTGATACATGTGCTACACGCCATATTTGTGCTGATCGCAGTCTATTCTCCTCATTTCAGGGTCAAGGAGGTGGCTCCGTTTTAATGGGCAACGGTGCAGCTGCAACAATTCGAGGAATAGGGCAGGTCAGCTTGAAACTTACTTCAGGCAAGACACTATTTCTTCGAGATGTGCTGTATGTACCTGCGATGAATCGAAACCTCCTTAGCGGAGCTTTGCTTTGTAGACAGGGTCTTAAATTAGTTTTCGAATCAAATGAGGTCGTGTTGACCAAGTTCGAACTTTTGTTGGGAAAGGATATGAAAGTGGCAGAATGTTCTGCCTTTCTATTTTAGATCTTAATAGCATCTCTCTTTATAATGTATCTTGCAATAAAGTGGATGATATTTGGCATTCTCGTTTGTGTCATGTGAACTTTGATGCCATTGTGCGGTTAAGCAAAATGAACATAATTCCAAGTTATAACTATGAGAAAGGCTCAAAATGTGAAGTGTGTGTGCAAGCAAAGCAACCTTGAAAGCCGTTCCATTCGGTTGTGAGTAGAGACACCTCACCTCTTGAGCTTGTCCATTCTGATGTTTGTGAGATAAATGGTATTCTAACTAAAGGTGGCAAAAGATATTTCTTAACCCTCATAGATGACTCAATTAAGTTTAGTTACATTTACTTACTTAGATCGAAAGATGAAGCACTAGAACATTTTAAAATCTATAAAGCCGAAGTGGAAAACCAACTAGAAAGAACAATTAAACGACTAAGGTTGGACCGAGGAGGAGAGTATGTCTCCAAGGAATTCTCCCAGTTCTGTGAAGAAAGTGGAATAATTCATGAAATTACTCCACCATATTCACCCCAATCAAATGGAGTTGCCGAACGTAAGAACCGAACGATTTGTGACTTGGTGAACGCCATGTTACAAAGTTCAGGTATGTCGGATTCATGGTGGGGTGAAGCAGTTCTCACAGCTAACTATGTCCTAAATAGGGTTCCACCTCGCAATCACGAGAAGACACCTTATGAAGGATGGAAGGGGAGAAAACCGAATATGTCCTTTCTTCATACATGGGGATGCCTTGCTAAGGTTAATGTTCCATTACCAAAGAAAAGGAAGCTTGGTCCGAAGACCGTTGATTGTGTTTTTCTAGATTATGCTCAAAATAGCACGGCTTATAGGTTTCTAGTGGTCAAATCCGAGGTCAGTGACATTTCTACAAATGTCTTAATGGAATCTCGTGATGCGACATTATTTGAAAATATATTTCCTATGAGGACAAAAGAAGTCATTGTTCCTTCGAGTTCAAATGAACACTCTATTCCTCCTAGTATAGATGATATCGCTCCTGATATGGAGTTGAGGAGGAGTAAGAGGCAAAGGATTGAAAAATCCTTAGGCGATGACTTTGTCACCTACCTTATGGATAATGAACCACGAAACCTTTCAGAGGTATACGCATCTCCATATGCGGAGTACGGGAAGGAGGCAGTCCGTAGTGAGATGGATTCTATCATTGCTAACGGAACATGGGTGATCACTGATCTTCCAGTTGATTGCAAGCCAGTGGGTTGCAAGTGGATTTTCAAGAGGAAGAGGAGACCCGATGGTACTATTGAGAAGTACAAGGCTCGTTTAGTGGCTAAGGGTTTCACTCAAAAAGAGGGAGAAGATTATTTTGATACCTACTCCCCTGTGGCTCGCTTACCCACAATCCGCGTGCTTTTAGCAATAGCTGTCGCATGTAAACTCCATGTCCATCAAATGGATGTAAAGACCGCTTTCCTAAACGGAGAGTTGGATGAGGAGATTTACATGACTCAGCCAGATGGATTTGTGGTTAGCGGTCATGAAAATAAAGTATGTCGATTGATTAAATCTTTGTATGGTCTCAAACAGGCCCCCAAGCAATGGCATGAGAAGTTCGATAACACATTGACATCTATCGGATTCTGTGTCAACGAAGCCAACAAATGTGTGTATTATCGGTTTAGAGGGGGCAGAGGTGTTATTCTATGTCTATATGTGGATGACATATTGATGTTTGGGACTAACTTGGATGTAATCAATGAGACAAAGAGCTTCCTCTTCGAAAATTTCGATACGAAGGACTTGGGTGAAGCTGATGTGATTTTGAACATCAAACTTCTAAAGGGTAAGAATGGGATTACATTATCACAATCCCATTACGTGGATAAAATCCTGAATCGTTTTGATTTAAAGGATTGTAAGCCTGTGGCCACACCCTATGACCCAAATATCAAATTGCGCAAGAACACTAGACTTGGAAAAGACCAGCTAAGATATTCTCAAATAATTGGATCCCTAATGTATTTGACTAGTGCTACAAGACCTGACATCTCATATGCTGTAAGCAGATTGAGTCGATACACGGCCAATCCAGGAGATGATCATTGGATAGCACTTGAAAGGGTACTTAGGTATCTAAAGGGAACCATGAATCTTGGGATACATTACTCTGGCCATCCGGCTGTCTTAGAATGATTCAGTGATGCTAACTGAATCAGTGACTCGGATGAGATGAAATCCACAAGTGGATATGCATTCACTTTGGGTGGTGGGGCTGTGTCATGGAAGTCTTCCAAACAGACTATCATTACACGCTCTACCATGGAGGCTGAATTAGTAGCGCCGATTCAATGCAGTAGTAGAGGCAGAATGGCCCAAAGAGCTCATTTCTGACCTTCCTATGCTGGATAAGCCGATACCAGCAGTCCTAGTCTACTGCGATAATCAGACTGTAATAGTCAAGGTTAAGAGTAGAAAGGACAATATGAAGTCCTCGAGGCATATAAAGAGAAGACTTAAGTCAACTCGGCATGCGAGAGAGACGGGTGTTGTTTCTATAGAATACATCCAGTCTGAAAGGAACTTGGCAGATCCTTTCACAAAGGGACTGTCTAAAGGACCTATTCAAGCAGCATCAAGGGGAATGGGACTCATACCCTGTTAGAGGTTTCCAACAGTAGCAACCCATCCTGTAAGACCGGCGATCCCGTAAAACAGGCTTTGGAGAAACTAAGCTGTGTGGAAATCAAAAGGACAACCTCATAGAGTTCCATTTAGTTGCGGTGCTTTTTCTGTACGGAAGGTTGAGCAAAAGCTCTTAATGAGTTCAGGGCCTTATGGCCGGGAATTGTCCTACAGAATTTCCCGAAGAATTCACCTATGTGAGCTAATCGTAAGGTCGTGATCCGGGAGAGATCAGGGGTATACTCTCTAGTGAGCTCATGAAAAGATACTAGGACATGACCGTAAAGTCCTGCCCCGATTGAGATGCAGTTTTGCTGCCTAGTATTGTGAGTTACTAGAATGAAAGCTCTCTATCAAGACCTTGGATCAAGGTCTAGTCCTCCTTTGTCTATGCAGAGTCGTAGTTCTTCTAACTAAGCAATGGTTCAAACCGTTTCGGTACCTTACTGAATAACAGTATATAAAACAGGATCTTTTCAGGATCATTGGGCTTGTCGAAATTTGAGGCAATGGTGGGGATTGTTGGTAAATTTGTGTTTCCTCCAAATTTCAAAAGAACAAAAAAAAGGTCAACTGGGCCGGCCCGGCCCGTGAGGCTAGGCCAACCCAGTCGGCCCAACCGGCGAGAGGAAAACAAAGGGGCAGCTTTGTGCTACCCTGCCATTTTGACCGAGCAAGCAAGGGGATCGGAAATGGGGTCTTGCGCATGGGAGGAGGCAGCGGCTTCGACCGCGTCGCGTGGATCTAGAGGCTTCATCGGCGCCTCCTGGCGCCGGCTGCGATCAGCACAGCAGCGTGGCCGGTCTTGGCGTCCGTTGTCCTCATCTCCTCCCGAGACCCTATTTAGTCCAATGGCTGGCTCTCTCGGTGAGATCGATCCAACTCCCTTCTTTGATCTGAAATCACACAATCTGGTTGGAGTTCTTAGCGTGCATCCCTGGTTCTCCCTGGCTCTATTCATGCTTGATTCAACCTGTGGATAACCGCACTTGCGTGTAACCCTAGTTGAATCACGATTTGATTTTGGAGTCTAGGGTTTGCTGGGAATTACGAGATCTATGGTAGGCTAGAACATCCAGTTGTGCAGTGTGATCTTTCGGATTAATTTGCTTATGTGGAGGCTGACCTGTGTGGTCTTCTTCCTGTGTTCGGCTGGTTCATCTCTTTGGCCGAAGGGGTGATTCTGTGGTTCTGAGTGGTTGCGCTGCATCTCTAACTTTTGGTGAATTGCCTCACTAAGAGGATTGTTTGGCTTTGTATCTCCGAAGACATTCGCCTACGAGGACTGCGGCATTGCAGGGGTGTTGTTGTTTTCTGGGTCATACTGCTGTGATTGTCTCCTCCTCTGTGAATGCAAAGGGGCCAGCCAATTCTATTGGTTTGGGGACTTTGCGTGTGGGCTTAATGTTCAGTGATGATCTTGGGGCTGAAATAGACTAATTGTGACAACAAATCTTAGCAGTCAATTTCACTTTGATATATATACTTGATTAGCTCAATTGTGATCCTGTCTTTATATGCTTAATTAGTGGATATTCTGCTTCTGTCAATTATCTGTGCTCTTGCGATTGTTCTGGTGTCATTTCACTATTTTGTTTCACTTAGTTTTGCTTCATTGTGTTCTGCTCAAATGCATGTCTGTTAGAGCATGGTATATTCTCATCGTGAAGCTTGATTCACTATTCTTGTGCATATAAGATAAGCAATTGAGTAGATTTTCATTTAATCATCAAGTATTAAATCTGTTATTGTGGTAAAGTTATCACAATCTAGTCTATTACTTGTCCATTGTGGCGAGGAAGACCTTTTAAGGCAACCCGACATCTGAGAACACTCAAATATTCAACATGAGCTTTATGCTGGTTGCCTTATTCATAATACTGTACATGTTTATATGTTAGACTATGAGTTCTTTTTTATAACTCTGTTATCTGTCAAAGCTCAATTCATTTGCATGTACTGTTATGAATTTCTTGATCCATGGTTATTGGCTGTACTTGGAAATATAATCATGTTAAAACTGCTAATACCACATTTCTTTCAACAACCAATACTCGAACCCGATAGGTACCCGATATACATGGGTACCCATGGGTAGCAGGTTGTACTAAAAACAGAGAGTTAGTATGGGCTATAGGTGACAATGATACTCCAGTTTATTTTATTTAATCAGCACATCATGATAGCCTATAGGTGACTAATGATACTACAACTTCAAGTGAGTAAATATAAGATATATGATGGCAAATACTACACTATTCCATAAAGTTTTCATAAATATTGTATTTGGTTTCGATGAACAAGATGATAAGCATTAGAGTAAAATGTGGGACAGTGATATGTTAGCTCATTTAATGACTAAGATAAAATAGAAAACTCAATTAACCTTCATGTAACTTAGTCTACATAGCATACACTCAATATTTATAACTACGGTAATAGCAGGGATGCCAACATATAATAGAGTATTGTCTAAAAGAAAGAGCATGATATATACACAACAAATTTAGAGTTTGATATGTGCAAAACAAATTCAGAATATAATATATACTCAACAAGTTTCTGAACATAGTATTGCCTTTTAAAGCCTTATATGTGTCTCAGCCTCTCATTTAGGTAGTTACTGTTTCAATTTTCTAATATATATCTTAAAAAATAGGATCCACATGTTATAGGATACTCATAAGTACAAATTGATACCTACACTTATCATGTGTTATTATCGGGTCCCTAAACCCGAAAACGTATGGATCTAAAATGCTACCGTACCTACCCTTATTAAGTCAGGTATCCACAGATACCTAAACCCATAATTAAAACTATTATCCCTAATAGAGCGCTGCCGAGTGCCGACACCCTTAAAAAAACAGCGCCGCCAAAAATGGTCTTCAATATTTTGTAGCTACATTAATATATACGGTTTTGCTAGGCATCGGACGTCCTAACACTCCGTAACATTTTTTTCTACACGTGCAACATTTTCTACTAACGCGTGCAATATTTTTCTTCGACAAATGATGTTGCTTCAAAAAATATTTTGTTAACAAATGTTGCAGGAGTAGACAAAAAATGTTTCAAGAGGCGTTCAAAAAAAAACAAAAAAATCGGACGTCCGGACGGTAGTATTCGCCTAATATATATAGCCTATATTATACACGAAGGGATCCCCGCGCTCCAGCGACTCCCGTACACCTCCGCCTGTTTTCACTTTTCAGCCAATCAGCTCGCGTCTATGTTCTGAACCGTCGGATCGGGATCTTGCGGCCAGGTGCGGGATCTTGTGGATACTGCTCAACAGCGTATCTCGGTATGAAGAATAAGTTTATGTTTAAAAGAATCGAGAATAGTTTAGTTCACTAACCTGTCAGTGTCATTCTCTGAGAAAAAAATAATTGGTGCATAGAAGCTTGTTAAATATAGCCTCCAATAGAAATATGCTGTTGCCCCTATATATTTGATGGTAACGTATATCCTGTGCACACAGATTTCTCGTGTACACACCGTACACAACAACTAACGAAAGTCATGAAAAATTCTGAAAAAAATTGTAGATGTGCTTCATAGATTACTCTATCTATGTATAAAATTGTATGTTTAAATTCATTATATATTGCTTGTCAGAATTTTCTCTTTTTTGTAACTCTCAATATATAATGAATTTGATCTTGAAACTTCATACATAGGTAGAGCAATCTATGAAGTAAATCTACAATTTTTCAGAATTTTTCATGACTTTTGTCAGTTGGTGTGCACGATGTATACACGAGAAACCCTGTATGCACAGGATACGTTGCCATATTTGATAGGTAGCCCCTATATATTTGATAGCTTACTGTTAATATATACATATAACCTTTGTTGAGAAACACAAGGAAGAAAAGAACCCGCTCTTATTTAGTAACCAGCATCGTTGAGAAAATAGAAGCTATTGTCGGCTAAAAGCCGATGTTGAAGATAGCACGAGCAACTATTAGTGTTAAAGTTAACGTTTTGCCAATAACCACAAAGATAAAGTTAATGTTGAATATCCAAATTAAATGTTTTAGTTTTTTTAGGCCATTCTCAGTGGAAGTTTCATTCTCATTAAATGGCATGACACATCATCATGTTTGGTGACATGGCAAGGTAATTATGAAGAGAGAGATAGAGAGAGTTTCATGGGAGGTGAGAGGGTTTCATCTAAATGAAACTTGAGATACACAGTTACCTAGATAAAATCTGATGTGACACTCTTGAAAACTGGAAAATAAACTATATATTGAGAATGGCCTTAGAGATAACATTTTGACGGGGGCTGGGCTCGACCTAGAGCGCGTTGGGTCCGAGCAGGGCTCGGCACGACCTCGGGCTCGGGTCGGGCCTCGTTCGTGCCATAGTTCGCCCTTGGATTTTGGATCGTGCATTTGACCGGCGGTTGCCAAGATGCGGATCGTGGGGATGAAGCAAGCGCTTGCAACAAGTCCCGAGCGATTCTTTGCCATTTCACGTGCACGAAGGCCACCACCCGGGAATATCTCCCGTCCGTTGGGAGCAGGGGGATATAAAGCTAAGGATGTGCAACCGGGGAAGGGAGAGAGAACTCGAGCGCTAGACATTGCCATTGTTGAGCTTGAGTTGTAAGACACACCTACACTCGTTAAGTAACAAAGAACACTGCCGCAAGGCGACTGGAGTAGAGCTATTACCTTCTCAGGGGCTCGAACCAGTATAAACCCACGTCTCCTGCTCGTTGTCGTCTTGCTCCGGCCTCCGGCACATCGAACCCTTTCCTCCGTTTGAGCAAAGGCACAGCTCGGGTCCCAGTCTCACTAACCCCCCGTTTCTTTTCTGCAGTTGGCGATCCCGATCGTCGACACATTTAAAGATAGTTATTATACAAATTAATTTTATTATTAATGATATAAATAAGAGAGAGAATAAGTAATAGATTTTATTATTGTCCTTGCTACCTGATCAATCTTTTTAGTGGGCATTAGCAGGGTTCAAGTTTTCGTTTGAAGGAAAAATTCGGCAACCTCCGAAATCCGAAATTTCGTCCAAAATTTCGGAATTTCGGACGGAGGAGATTCAAAATTCAAATTTCAAATTTCAAATCCGGTTTGATTTGCACCGAAATTTCCGAAATTTCGCCGAAAATACCCGAAATTTTGGTCAAAATGAACTGACTGAAAATTGGTTCAAACGATGTCAAAAAATTTTGAAATTTTTTTTAGGTTCCTGACATATTATAGATGTTCTCATAATATTTTCAGATGATTATCAGTTCTGTGGATTTTTAAAAAATTCAAACATTGGTACTGTCCCGATGAAACGTTGATCGGCAAGATTGAACTGGATGAAAAATAGTACAAACGATGTTAGAACATTCTGAAATTTTTTATGGAGATTACTAACATATTTTTGATATTTGTGTTAAAATTTCAGATGATTATCAAATGTGAGGAAGTTTTAAAAATTGAAACATTGGTATTGTCTTGGTAAAGCGCTGAGCGGCAAGTTTCATCCGAATGAAAATTACAACAAACAAGCTTGTACAATTTTGAAAATTTTTCTGGATGGTCTTGACATATCCATAATATTCTCATAAAATTTTCATATGATGATCAACTGTAATGAATTTTAAAAAATGCAAACAGTGCTACTATCCTGTTAAGAGACTGATGATCAATACATAGATTTAATTTAGCAATAAAAAAGGTTTAAATTTTTTAAAAATTTTACATAAGGGTGGCAAGGAAATGGTTAATATCTCATAAAAATTTTGAATCATGATAATGCTCCAGAGAATTTATAAAATTCGTAGAAGGCACAGTGCCATTTATGTTCTTTCTCTGTTTGATTTTTGAAATATAATACAACAAATTAAGTTCAGTGCTTACTGCATTGATAGATTTTATTGAGTAAAGCAAGAAATTTGAATTTTTTTTAAAATTTTATATTATCTTCACCAGCAATAAATGCATCAATAGCAAAAATATCAGAAATTAATAAATTAATTATGATATTTAAAAATTCAAAAACAGAGAGAGTTGAAAACTAGTACTTTGAATGTCAGAATTTTTATAAATTCCTGGGGAAATATTTTGAGCTGAAAATTTTACATAAGAATCTTTAGCTCAAATAAATTTTAAAAACAAAATTTCAAAAAGTTATAAAAATATTTGAATTGCCTGATAAATCCAAAACAAAAATATGTACACAGTACATTGTCAGAATTATTGTAAATTCTGTGAGTAATATTTGCATCTGAAATTTATACAGTACGAAGATAACTCCCTATCCATCACATATTAAATTCATCAATAAATTTAAGACAAGATTACTAATTGATTCAATGAATCCATCGTAGCTCTGTTCGCTGAATCCATCATGCTTAGTGATTTGATTTAGGGAACCAAAAACTGGATTCAATCAATTGGAATCAATCTATAATTCTTCATGCAAGTAATTTCGGTAGTGAAGTTAGAAATTTTGGCAGCATTTTGACTGAAATTTAGAGTATGAGTCACAGTTGCAATCAATCAATATTTGTTCATCCCACCAAGAACATACCAATATTGCATTCAGATAACAGAAATGTTGTGAAAAAAAGGATACCACAGAAACAAGTATTATCAACTTCCGTAATCATTTCATATGCTTACCATACAAAATACTTGCATGCTTACCATAGAAGACAGTCAACCAACACACATTTTGGTGAAAGAAGCATATTATGAAAGAAACATGTTCAGTCCTTTACCATCCTCCATTGACCATTCTCTGAAACAATTAAGAACAAAAAAAAATAGTGTTAATTTTATTCAAGAAAATTACAGTTGTCATGGTATGCAAGCTAGAAAAGACAAATACGTAGAAATCACATATTTACATCAAAATAAAATCGATCTATATTTGCATAACATACCTACGAGTAGTAGTGCAGTGGTTGTGACCCGACGTCATTGTCGACAATGACCTCGTGATTCACCTTTCGTCTTTGTTGCTTATCTTGCTCGAGTCATGCCATACGGTTGCCAAGCAGATGAGTAATGTTCATAGTGACCAAGCGGTAGCAGTAATCCTCTATCCGATAAAGGTACCTCACAAAGGATGATGAGTGTCGTGCGTCGACGGATCGGCATATGGATCGATGTACTCGGACGGCCAAGAGATGCTCGATCCATCACAACTCGTCTATAACCATACATGACGCACCCAATATCAGAAGTTGGGAAGCCCAAATGGCTTCCAGTCTGGCTGCTGCACCATGAGCCTTCGTCGTGCTGTTGCTGTGCTGCTTGCCGCCCACCTCCACTACTCGATATGGCCTTCCCCTTCCTACTGGGCTGCCTGCGTTCGCCACCTCTCTGCTGTGATCTGGGCGGTGATTGTGGCTGCGAACGGATACGCACAGTATACTGCCCAGGGTCCGGATCATCATCGGTCCCATCATCACCGTCGGAGGTAGTATCTTCGCTACCGATGTTCCTCGAAGGGTCTCGCCATCGTCGCCAAGCGGTGGGCTCATCCTCAACGGGGGCCTTTCCTCTATGCTTGGCGCGCTTGCTCTGTGATAGCTTCTGCATCCCGCCTAGTGCTCCCGCTAGGATGTCGTCGGCGGCGGTATCGGTGGCATGCTTCCTCTTGCCGGTGTGCGTGTCACCGATCATGTCCTCAGCCCACTTTCTAAGACTATTCCCACCTGTCGCAAATTACAAGTCACATTAATATTGTTTTTCGGTCCCGACATACAAGATTCACAAGTGTAATAAAGAACAATTGCATTGGTTACCGTGGCCTTATCTATATCTTCCGACGGATCGCGTCAACCACTTAATCTTGCCGGGAGGGTAGGTCGTCCGGTGTCTCGTCAAAGAGGGGCTCCCCACTAGACACGGAGTAGTCGAACCGATCCGAAATAGGTTCACCGCCAAGATGCATCGCGTGCTGAATTAGGTGATCAACTGGGTCTTCATCCTGGACCTTTCGCGTGGATTCATAGTCTTTCAGCGGTCGCAGGTTGTAGTGCACGAAGACGAGCTCGGAGCTTTGCATAACCTAATCGGTTCGCGGCTGCGGTGCACTAATGCAAATGTGCTCCAATTGCGCCGCAACCACTCGATGATACACCGAGAGACTAAGCGCTATTATGCATTTCGCAACATTGGCGTCTCATTCCCGAATGACATCCACCATTGCGCTGTGGAGAAAAAGAAAAGTGCATCAGCCAGTACACAACAACGTACCAATGCTTACAACTATGTCTTTACCTGCCGTCATTTGCCCACCAACGGCGCTGGCCTGTGCAAGCTGTGTGGCAAATCGTCCCCTCTTCTGACGGTATACATCCGCTTCTGAAGGCCTTCACCATGAAGCGTTGTCGTTAGACATGACGTCTATTGCAGTTGAGAGTGCTCCCATGCACTGCGGATCGCTGCATATATTGTACGTGAAATGGGAGAATGGGTCGAGCACGGAATCCATGCACTGCCTCCTTCTCCTTCTTCTTGTCCTCGAATCCATGGAGGTCATGAGCATGGCACCGCTTAACCGCTTTAGGCATTGGGACACCCTCACTTCACCAAGTGACTAGCTGTGTGTTGCTTGAGACGTGTCGCCCCTCCACCCTTCATGGCGTGATTGCAGTAGTGACACTTCGACCCGGGGCCGACACGCTCTCCGTGGTCCGATACGCTACCCAAACTATCATCCGCCATCACTAGAGCCTGCAACGGAACACAGGATTTATGAAGAAACAGGTGCTTGTGCTCATGTTATTTGGCCATCAATGACCCATTAATTTTGGAATTAAAAACAACGATATATGAGTTACTGACAAAGATAACAGAGATTTACTTAGCCATACAAAATTGAAAATCAAGGAAGTACTTACCCTAGTGCTGTGTGTGGAATGTTTGTATTTAATTTGTAGTGTAATGGGACATAGCATAAATACATGGAGTGTTTGCAGAGATATGGGCATAGCATAAATATATGGCCAGACATGGTAGTGTGATGGGACATAGCACAAATATATGGCTAAGTTAACTACTGATTAGGCAACCTAAAAACTACATTTCCATGAATCAACCAAAATACTCAAAGTGCACATTATCCACAATGGGTTTAACAACATCTTCGGGAACCAAGTGATCAAAGTTAGGCATATTATCGGTGGTATGAAATGGTTGGTGTACCATCACCGATAGACTTCCAAAGGGTAGTGTCTTTCAAACAAAGAATGTCCCGGATATCCAGCTTAAGGGTGATGAGGTGGATTAGCGGTTCCTTTGTGCATTTATATAGCCAACGGTAGGCAGTAGCTATATGACAAAGTGGATCGTTAGCAGATTCAGGGCTTTCAGGCTATGTTGTCACTCAATAAACCAAAATGACCACACTTCCATGAATTATTTGCAAAACAACTACACTTCCATGAACCAAAGAACAAATTTTCTTCAAATACCTGAAAATTTTGCTTCGGACAAAACTTTTTTGACTGGCCGAAATTTGGTTACTTAGCCAAAATTCGGTTCTCGGCCCGAAATTTCGGGTCCGCCGCTTGAAATGTTGTCGCAGATCATCGCCGATGGCGGATTTCACGGAGCTTCACCGGATTGGAGAGCTCTCGGGAGACGTCTTTGGAGAAGTGGAAGAACACGACCAAGAGCCTCTGCTCGGTTGCAAGGACTTGTGGAAGAGGAAAGTGAATGAGTAATCTGAGGACAGCATGTGAGAAAGAGCAAAGTGAGCCTGGCTTCGTCCTGTGGAATAGTGGAAAAGTGAAAGAATCTCACTGTGAACGAGATCGATGCTTTGTGGTTGCAAAGTAATCAGTGATTGTACTAGCATGCATGGAAGATGGAACCACTGAAATGATACATAAAATGATACGTAAAATTTTGTAATTTTACGTATCATTTTATGTATCATTTTATGTGGTTGCATTATGGAGTCGAGTCTTATTAACCTTTTTCGCTCGATATTATCTTATTCCATGTGCATGCTTGTCCTCTCAATTATTGGCCATGTGCATGCTTGTTCCGGCATAAAATGATACGTACAATGATACATAAAATGGTACATAAAATTACGAAATTTTGTAACTATTGTAACTATTTTGAACCGGATGAAAAATAGTACAAATGATGTTAAAAAATTTAGAAAATTTTTGTGGAGATTCATGACATATTTATGATATTTTTGAAAAAATTTCAGATGATGATAAAATGTGAGGAATTTTTAAAAATTAAAACATTGGTACTGTCCTCGTAAAGCACTGAGCGGCAAGTTTAATTGAAATGAAAATCAGAACAAAAGAGGTTATAAAATGTTGAAATTTTTTCTGGATGGTCCTGACACATCCATAATATTCTCATAAAATTCTCATATGATGATCACGTTTCATGAATTTTTAAAAATTCTAATAGTGCTACTATCCTATTAAAAGGCCGATGATCAATAATAGATTTACTTTAGCAATAAGAAAGGTTTAAATTTTTTTAAAATTTTACATAAGGGTGAGAAGGAAATGCTTAACATCTCATAAAAATTTTGAATCATGATCACGCTCCAGAGAATTTATAAAATTCGTAGAAGGCGCAGTGCCACTTATGTTCTTTCTCTGTTTGATTTTTGAAATATAATACAACAAATTAATTAAGTGCTTGCCGCATTCATATATTTTATTGAGAAAACAAATGAAGTTTAATTTTTTGAAAATTTTATATTATATTCCTGAGTAATAAATTAGTCAACAGTAAAATATCAGAAATTAATAAATTAATTTAAGACATTTAAAAATTCAAAAACGGAGAGAATTGAAAACTAGTACTTTGAATGTCGGAATTTTTATAAATTCCTGGGGAAATATTTTGAGTTGAAAATTTTACATAAGAATCCTTAGATCAAATAAATTTTAAAACAAAATTTCAAAAATTTGTAAAAATATTTGAATTGCCTGATAAATCCTTAGCTCAAATGAATTGATTTTTGAAATATAATACAACAAATTAAGTTTAGTGCTTATTGCATTGATAGATTTTATTGAGCAAACCAAGAAAGTTTAAATTTTTTGAAAATTTTATAGAATGGTACTGAGAAAGTTCTTAATCTGTCATAAAAATTTTAGATGATGATCACACTCGAGAAAATTTATAAAAATCTAAAAAGTTTACTGTCCCAATTATGTCCATTCTGTTTTTGATTTTTTGAAGATAACAAATGATGTTAAATTATTTTGAATTTTTTTTTCTATGATCCCAAACAACAAGGGATGGTATCATAATTGTTTTAGATGATTATCAGGCCTGTACAATTTTTTAAAAATCTGACAATGTTTCTGCCCAAATTTTAAAAAATCTCAAAAAATTAGTTTTTCATCAAATTTTCATGGAACAAGACTTTATTAAGGGTTATTGGACCCATTCCGTTCAAATCCGGCCAAAAAATTTGAAAATCCGGACTCCAAACCCGAAATTCGGCAAAATTTCCGAAATTACTGTAGCAGTTACTGTAGCAAATCAAAATTTTTTAAATTTTAAATTCGGCCGGGATATATAAATTCGGGGGACCCAAAAACCGAAATTTCGGCGAAAATTCAATCCCTGGGCATTAGTGCCTAGGCATTGGGAATGAAATGCTACGCACTCTCTCTTTTGATTCTTTTTTGGCGAAGTCCCTGGCCCCCTACGATACATAGTTATTAGATATGGTGAGAGAAAATAGGCGCGTACATGCAAGATCCTCTTCAAGTGTGCGACCCAATCGACGCAGCCTTTTCATGGTACAACACAGATGTTAAAAACATTGAATTATTACCTCTGGTCACAAAAACGTCGTTGATTTGATACCTCTGGTCACAAAAACACGAGGAGTATATTGGATGTGCTCAACTTTATGCTCCTTCCTTTCCGTGGTAAAATAGAAATTTTTCGTTAAGAACGTATATTTCATATGTACAATTTTATAATCTTTTACAATTATTTCATAACATTGTAAATTTAATATGTATATTTGAAATTTGATAAAAAATAATACAAATAATTCTAAAGTCTTAAAAATCCCAAACTATCAAAACCAATTTAATAAACAAATTTAACATATTAAAAAATAATTTTATACGACTTTCAAAATTTTGGGGGTGCCGGAGCATACCCAGCACCCCTCTGGTACCGCCACTGCTTCCTTCACCGAATTTCTTGTAGGGCTTATCTCTTTTTTAGTCTGTTTGGAATATAAAAGTTCCATAGAAAATAATATATTTTCATAAAAATATTATAAAGTTTCCGTCTTCACAGCATTTGCCTTAGAAGCTTAAAAAATGGAAAGGACTTCTTCGTAAAACACAATAGTTCATGTACACAATTTTTTTTAATTCGGCGAGATCTTAAGCCCCGTTGAAATAGGCTAGATGTGCCAGTGGCATTATTAATTCGTGAGGGATTACATGATTAGAAATTTTTAGATATTTGTCAGAATTTTACGATTTGCTACTGCATAAAATGTAATTTATTTCTTTGCCACACCAAACAAGGAATGCATATTATGCCACTTTATGACTATATTGCAAATTTCCCCCGTCTTCCTTCTCCACCTCATATTTATTGTATAATCGAGCATGGTTTATCTGGCACTCTAAATGTTGACCACACCGCTAGAGGTAGGCGTCGTGTCGGGCCAGGTCGGCCCGATACAAATCTATCATGCTTCGGGCCTAAACCGTATCGGACCGCAACAGCCTATCGTGCTCGCCGTGTCAGGCCGGGCTGGCCCGGCTCGCCTTCGGTGAGCCCAAGTATAGCCCATTTGCTCTTCATGCCTGCTTCGTGTCGTGCTAGCCTAGATCCAGTCCATTTATACTATTGCTACGAGAGAAAATGACCACGGATTGATTTCTTTCTTTATCTGTCTAGGCCTTCCTTTTTCTCCGATCAAAACAAAATCCTATTGTATTTATTCTTCTCAATTTTCTTGATTTGGTTGCTCTTTCCAGTCACATGCATGCAGCCATGTATTTACTCATTGATTTGCTCACCCATACATACAACGCATGCATACATTCCTTTCCTTTTCTCTAGTCCATCTAGAGTTTTCTTCCTTTATTCCTTGATTTGCTCACCCATACATGCAACACAGGCACACATAAGTTGTTTTGGGCCATGCCGGCCGGACTACCATGCCGGGCTGGGCCGCCCATTGTGCTCAATTGGTAGGCCCAGCACGGCCCAGACAACCATGCCGTGCCGGTCCGACCCTTTTAGAACAGTTCCGTGCCGGGTCATGGATCGAGCTGGATCGAATGTGCCTCGTGCCAACCCAAAATGATCCGGTCCAGTACCCACCTCTACACACCACCCACCTCCTCCGCCGTCACAAAGGAAGGGATGCGTAGAGACCAATGCCATCGTGGAAGGCCTCGGTGAGCAATGTCTAGCAAACGGTGGTGAGCGACGGCAAAGGGTGGCGGCATGGCTGGGCCTAAGAAGAAGCGATGCAGAGGAGGAGACGAGCTTATTGAATTCAATGATGCCATTGCCATTGTCCATAGCAACAATGGAGGCGTAGATCTGGTCACTATTGATAGCATGTATGGAGTTGATGTGGAAGAGTGGAACAAATGGGCAAACCAGAGGGCAGACGGTCATTTCAGAGGTGTCAACTTTTTTCTTTTTGGAAGAGAATCAACGGGAAGAATAGGCAAGTTCTATCTATGGTTTGAAATCAATAGATACTCCATAAGTCCATATGTATCATCTGTGCTTTCATTTCATACACCTTAAACCGTTAAACCATGCATAAAGCCAAAGATCATACGCTAGCAACTAACTATTTGCTTAAAATCCGATGTTCCCTGCAATCAAATTATTTGTGCAACGAAGAAGTGAACCTTGAGCCATGGAACCGAGAGATGGGCAAGGGTTTTTGGCGCTCGCAACACTCCTAGCCAGCTCAATCTAAAGATAAGCCACGTTGGATAAAGAGCGATGTGGATGATAGTTAATGAAACAGAGAGAAGGACGCTGTATATTACGTGAGATATAGATCGAGTTTGAAATTCAAAACAAAGATACGGCTAATGAATACATTGTGGGGTGAAATTTTATCTAATCAACATATTTTGTAGGATCATTACGATGCAGAGGTCAAAAGATTAATATACTCTTTCATTATCTTAAAAAGACCTTTAGATTCAATGGATTGAAGTGTCAGCTTTTATAACTATATCTAGATGATGCGTGTAGTTTTAGAAACAACTTTATATACTATTATATTCTCTTCATTTCTAAATAAATATTATTCTAAATTCTTACATTTTTATTACATTTTTATCGGGCCATATCTATAAAAGGCTATATTACTATTCTTTATTACATCTTTGAATAGTGTGTCTTGCTCTATGATAAACAATATAAAAATAGATACAAGATAAAAATATAAATAAAAAATCGACCTAATTTGTGGAGTGACGTGTATCGTGGAGAAAGGGACCTTATTGGAAGTCCATGACTGGAGATGGTCTATGGACCATGGTTCACCCAAAGATGGCGGGACTGCGCTCTGTCGCGGGGACAGGCAGCATTTGCCCTCTCCCGGACGCATAATTATCCACTGTTCGCCCCGAAGTTAGCGCTCCACTCCCTCTCCGGCGCCCAACACCGGGCACGGCACACCGCCAGCCCGGCACGCCACACGTGGAGCCTTATCAAAGGCGCGCGACCTTCCACTGGGCCAGCTTGCGCGCGTCGGCGTTCGGGCGCGCGTGCGGGATCCCCACGGACCCGCGCATCGGTGTTCGGGCGGGCGCGGTAATAATAATTCCCACCGTCTCCACGAATCCAGGCCCGTCCGGCACGGTGTTCGCCTGCCTGACAGGATGGGACCACGCTCTGTGGGGCCGGGTTCTCGGTGGCGGTGCGTCGAGCGTCCGTGGGCTGGGTGCCCGGGGACACGTGGCGGTGCGGAGCGCGTGGGCGCGTCGCGATGTAAAGAGAGTTTCTGCCCTGCGCTGCACCCCGGAGTTAAAAGAGTTTCTGCACGCTCCCTGTCCAGCTGTCCCCTCCCGCGTTGTCTTGTTTCCACCCGACATGCGGATCAAGACCGACTGCGAGCCTGAACGGCTTGTTACTACGTCACGAATACATGATCTCTAAAAATGTAGCATGGATCATTAATTTTTTTATTATAATATATTTATAAAACTTAATAAAATTATAATATTAAAAAAACCTTTTTAGGACTAATCTGCTAATATAATTTTATGTGTCACGACAAAGGTTTGTTTAGTTTAGAATTGAATTGGTCGACGGATTATTTTGTTTTGATTGATAAAGGTGAGATTTTTGTCATCGTTTGAATTGACGATATAACCCTGCTGCCAATTCAAATAGCGATAGAAGGTCTATAGCTTTTTAAATGGTTATAAAGGTGTGTTTTTATTAAAAAAGTATATTATTTTTGTAAATTTATTTTAAAAGTCTATAGAGCTTACTCTTCTTTAAAAAAGAAAAAAGAAATGTTGTAAGCTAAATTTCATTTCTTTTCTCTTCCATTTAGACCTTATTTATTTTTAATTTGGATTCTCCAAAAGATGATTCTAGATTGTGGTTATAGATAAGCTGATTCTCCGAAAGTTAGAATCCAAAAGCACATATGAAATAGATTGTGGATTTTAGTGTGTATAGGTGGGCTTAATTGTAAGAACAAATTCATAAAATGAGCTATTTATTTTTTATTCTCTTTTAAAGTCAGAATCTAGAATTAAAAGCAAATACAATCAGACTTAGAAGCGATATAAGCTATATCTTCCGTTAGCACCGTACAAACATAAGGGAGCGAACAGTCTTAACTCTCAGCATCTAGTATAGTATAGAGTATAGTATAGTAGTATAGGATCGGTCGAGGCATGATCTTGCCGTTAATCTGCGTCGAAACTTCAAACTTTCTCAAATCGTGTCGAGTTCGAGCTTGAATAAGGAAAGACGGGCTCGGATTATGAAAAGGAAAGAATCCATGCATACGTACTGTGCTCGGACTGTCGGAGCAGTAGTAGGCAGTAGCTATAACTGACCTGACCTACGTCGAAAAGCATACCAAGATAAATGCGTGCGACGACGATCGATGCGAGACGACCCCCTTGTGTACGAACTCACTGTCGCGCTATTCATGGCTCTGTGATGTCATTATGCGAAATGATGAACAGCTAGAAACTCACTTTTCTGACGAAACCTGCTATTTTGCCGCGGGGTTTGATCTAACCATGTGGATCTTTGGTTTATGCGATATGCAAGTAAGGGTATGTTTGGATCTTTAGGCTAATTGTTAGCTAGTTAAAATTAGTCCTAGTCATCCAAACAGTGAAGGACTAAGTTTTTTAGCCAATCATGGATGTACTAACAATTATCCCATTAGCTAGTGAGAGTGAGCTAACAATTAGCCTATCCAAGCAGAAAAAGACAAATAGGTGGGCTATTTTTTAAGCTATGCTAATGGTAGAGTTAATTTTTAGTATAACTTTTGATTAGTCTTAGGCGATCTAAACATGACCTAAATCTTGTACTCCTCTTTTTGAACCGAGAACAAATAGAGGGCTAAGGGCCAACTTCGTGTAGGTTCGAATTAGAATAACTAGGTTAGTTCTCGGGGAAAAAGAGGTTGGCTAATAATAATCGAGATCGATTTGCTTAATTAGATTGTGTTTGGCAACAGAATCGCTGTATATGAGTCGCATGATTAATTTTGTGCAATTTACTTGAATTTCTGACCTTACCCTCTACATCACAATTCGTGTGTACGTTCACATTTGTTGTCGTCTCTGGTAAGGCTCTAGCAAACTCGTGCTGATTCAGTCGATCGGTTTGTCTTCTCTTGCGGTGGTGATAGCAACGAGTTAGACGGTGCTTCACCGGATTAGGGTTTGGATACTATAGAGAGAGTGAGATATAGCGGAGGCACGACGGTGGGTAGTGATAGTGGCAAGGCAACGATGGTGTCATCGGTCATGGGCTCATGGGGAAAACGGTGGTGGTTGGTATAGAGACAAGAACGAGCAAACATGTTAGGAGGTGAAGGGAGATGATGACATATCTGGCAACGGTAGTTGTCAGATGGGAGAGATAGAGGTGATGGTGGCAGAGGCAGAGGAGGAGGAGGTTGGCTATAACAACGAGAAGGAGAGGGGTCACGAGAGAGCATCACTTCTGATGCTGACAAGACGATGGGGTCGGTGACACATCAGTGACCACCATGGTATTGGTGGGATCGGAAGGCGATTATAGGTCTAGCCCTTGCTATTCGATTTGTATAGCAACTAAGAGATAATGCAGACCTAACAGTAAAATAAAATTGAGTAATAGGTCCTATAATTATTTAACCTAAAATGATCATGAGAAAATTACGATAAATTATACACGTATCTATTTAAAACCAGAAATACCCACGTTCCAAAGTAACTGCTATTGTCCGACATGTGCACCATGCTATCAAACAACATACTTTATGATCTACCCATACATGTGCGCAATTTCTTTTTCTGGATTGATGCATACTCGGATTATATATTTTATAATACATGGAATAAATTGTTGCATCACCATCTTTCTCACGGCTTACAGGCAATTTTCCCTAAGCATATCGTGCAAAAGATAGCACAATCATGATCACAAACTATGACTGCAATTAACCCAGCAGTAGTGGTTAAGACAACGCACTTCCATCGTCAGAGATCACATAAATGGGCAATTAGCACTTGTTCAAAGGAAAAATTACTCTTTGCGTGTGGCAATTAGTAACAAAAACGCTGATCAATTAATACCATCCGAATTAAGGTGGCACAAGTCCGTCTCTGCGCGTGTTCATGTTTTATAAATAGGGCCGCCTCCTCTCTACCCTTTACGGCCCCTACCCCCGGGAGAAGTGGAAGCAAGAAGAGAAGAGAATAATAATAATAATAACAGCACAAGAAGAACAGTTCTTCCCATTTCCCCCGGGGAAAAAGATTGGAGAAACTCCACGCTTCCCACTTATATAAATACCCAAAACCACTACCCAGGAACCGCAAATCGAGCCTAAAGGCGACGCCTTTCTGGGTTTTTTCGATCCGGGGGGCGTCTTCTCGCGGTTTCCTGTGAAATTTTGAGCCTTCTTTTTGTTTATTTTTTGGGTGGTTTTTCTTGTGTCTTTTTCTTGGTTTCTCTTTGTCTACCTTGTCATTCCTTGATCAGAAATTCAGAACCTGCCAACATTCGGTTTCCTGAGTGAGTTTCTTGCTTCGCTGGGAGGAATAGAAGGTAAAAAAAAAGAAGAATAAAATTGCGATTCTTGATCGAATCTAGACTGAGGTACAATGTGTTGGAAGCAGCGGCCATTGTAGTCCCGGTTTGATCCACCCAAGAACGCTGCTTTCTGGTGAGCTTTTGGCCTCTGCGCCGTCTCTGTTAATTCTTTAAAGCTACACAACAAAAGCTTTTGCAGAGGTTGCCATCTTTTTCATGATTATTAATGGCCTGCCTCCCTGCATAGGGATTCCGAGGCGGGCGATGCTGCGCAACAGATCGAGAAGAGCAGTTGGTGGCAAGCAAGGAGGAGGAGGCCTCATGCCTCAGCCTGAGTCCCCCGCCACTGCCACTGCCCAATCTCCGAGGCAGAGGAACCCTTCTTCATCTTCCACGACTGCTGCTCCCGTGTTCCATTCCCCGAGGCCGTTCATGGCGCTCCCCCAGGCCGGGTTCTTGGGCGGTACCGAGGGCCCTTCCTCCATGAGCCCCACCTCCATTCTAGACACCAAGCAGTTCGGCTGCTCCGCCCTGCCCCCGTTCTTGTCGGAGAGGAGCCTCAAGAAGGTTCATATGGAGATAGCCACTCAGGAGCCAGCCGGTGTAGGCCTCGCCGATGTGCTTCGGGAGCCCAGGGACGCCAAGGTTGGTGGCGGCAAGGTGGTGTTCGGTTCGCAGCTCAGAATACAGGTCCCTTCGGGCAGGGCGGTAGAGCTGGTGTCCTCCCCGATAGAGTTCGGAGTCAAGAACCGGGACGCGCAGTTGGCGGTCCTGTCGCCGGCTAGGAGGTTCTTACCGGAGGTGGTGAGCTCTCCGTCCGCGCGGGTGTTTGCCGGCGGCTTGTCCCCCGGGGAAATGGCGATGTCGGAGGACTACACATGCGTCATCTCCCGCGGCCCGAACCCGAGGACCAGGCACATATTTGACGACTGCATAGTTGAGAGCTGCGGGGATGTGCTCGTAGAGAAGACGAACAAGGGGGCGGGCGCCGTCGTCCATGATGGTGACGCGGTGCTATCGACGAACGGTTTCTTGAGCTATTGCCATGCATGCCACAAGCAACTTGGGCATGGCAATGACATCTTCATATATCGGTGAGTAGAAAGCTTATGGTGTCCCGGTGGCTTCCTTTCTTTTAGTTTGTAATGGCGCTTCCTGTGTGCAAATCTCTTTAAGTTTACTTGTCAGTTTAGAAAATAACCGCTATTTTGAGCCACGGCGTATAACTGGTCATAATTGCATATATTTTGGTGATTGATGTGGTTGTCTCGGCTCCTTCGCTTATATGGTTATATGGATGAATGATTGGTTCATCCTAATTATAAGATGATCTGAAGTTAGGAAATCAATTTTGATAACATGATCTACTAGATTTGAACTGCGCAATAACAACATTGGAAATTGAAATGCGTAGCATGTAGGGATATTTCTACACATGTTAAAATTCTAAGACTTGAGAGCAAGGAGCAGCGACAAATTAGTACTCTACTAAAATTGACATCATCCCATGTTCTCACAATACTTGTTTTCCCAGTAGTGATGTAGGAAATTAAAGCGGATATGATTCTTGAACTGCTGGTTAGATGATAAGGAATATATGATTGACGCATTGGTAGCTACAAGGCTCAAGTTCTCAGTTCTTTTATACTGTTATTTGACATGGCGATGGCTTCCATCATTGCAAGTTTAATGTCATTGCCAATTCACAAATTGTTGATGTTTACATGGTTCGCATGCCTGGAACCTTCACGAGCAGTTCTGATGACTGAAGCATTTATAGTTTTCTAACTTAGGCATGGATTATATAATAAATATGCAGTATGTTTCATCAAGATTATAGTGGTTTTTACATAGCCAATCTTGGAATACTGATTGGTTTGATTCTCCTTATTTTAAGCTCTTAGGAGGGCTTGTTCACTGGGAACAAGTTAGTTGAGATTTTGATATTTTGATTCTCTGTTACTTTCTAAGGGAGACTTGCCTCTTGTTTTAGCATATAAGTTCACATTACAGTGCTATTAGGAATCAAGAGCTCCTTGTGGTTACTTGGAGCTAGTAGTTGCTTAGTATTTCTAATTCTGAGATTGCGATGTTTTGATTCCATTTCACATAGACTACTATGCAATTGAGCTCATTATCCAAACGCAGGGGGTTATGTTAACAATTTCCTAGGGACTAAATTATTTGGTATACATTGATTTTGCTAAATGAGGTCCATGTCCCGAGCCTTGCTGGTCTTGGTGCTCCTACTGCCGGCCATGACCAGGACCATCTATCATCACCAAAAACAAAAGTTTTCGCATCTACTAGTCCGACAGCCTTGATGCCCTGACATACCGTGTTTGCTTGGATAGGACGTGAAAAGGATTTGTGCCATGTCTTGTTCTTAGGGTCTTAGGGACTATTTGTTTTAGTTTTGAATTCTTTAAAAACTGATTGTGGATTGTCGTTATAGAAAAGCTGATGTTTCAAAAGCTGGAATCCAAAAGCATATATGAAGTGGATTGTGGATTTTAGTGTATATGGATGGGCTGAATTGTAAGAATCGGATTCTAGATTCATGCTATTTGTTTTTTATTCTGATTTTGAGATCAGAATCTACAATCAAAAGCTAAAACAAGCAGACCTGCCTTCTTGCTTCTTGCATGATCCATGGAAGTGCTCAGCTCAGCTTGGAGATGTGCTCAAAACTTTTGGCTTCACGTCTTCTGATGCTATCCTCTCGAGCACAGTAGTTTTTTTTTTTGGTGCTTGTGCTTTGCTGAAAGACGTAACATGAACAGCGGTTGTCCCGAAAAACGAAGAGCTCTGTGCTTTTTATAACTTAGCAGTTAGGCCATTACTATTCTTCTGTGATATAATAGGTCCTTTTCTTTCTTCAGAGGTGATGAAGCATTCTGCAGCAGTGAGTGCCGGTACCAGGAGATGCTTTTGGACGAAGCAGTGGACAATTTGTGTTAGCTAATGAAGGAATGGGTCATTTCCTGAGAGAATTTCAGCGGAGAAGACATGATCCTAAATAACCGAGATGAGATTTCTTTTTTTGCTCTACTGTACAAGATTGGATGCTGTTTTTGGTCATGGAAAAGGGAATGATTTAGTCTTTTGCGGATTAAAGACCTTTGCCCACTTTTGTAAGAGGATGAAGATTGATGTCTTGGGGCTTCTTGTTGATGTGGCTTTACAGTTAATTGCAATTTGATGCTCTTGTTCTATCCTGTCATGCAAGTTATGTTTGGCTAGACATATGTGAAGCTCTTTATCTCAGCATAAGCTTAGAATGTACTGTGAAATAAATCTGTTTAGCGAACTATCAGGAAGAAATTTATCTCCCTGGCTCTTAAAAGAGTTTCATTTGATCAAAACGAAATGGTTGCGTCAATCTTCACATTGTGTGTATAATCACCATCAGAATCAAACATGCTATTTATTTGTTTATCGAAAGAGAAGATGGACAGGAAAAAATCACACCTTTTTCAGTGATTCAGGGGACAAAATAAGAGCTAGTATCACTAGCCATCTGGGAAAATAAAAAATGTTCGTAGGATTGAGTGGAGTGTGTTGTAGCAGCTTGCCATGGGGGCCAATCACTTACTAAAATGCAACAGTCCCCACAGGTATAATGAGCGCTCAACAACTCTTAAATCATCATAGTGGTTTTCTGTAATCGGAGCGCTGGACCATTATGATTGTCATGCCATTATTTATGAGTTCAATATCCTTTGCTCTATTCCGTAGATTCCTTCTTTCCTTCCTTTTTCTTTTCTTTTGCTTTTCGTTGCTGTTACTGCATTATTGAATTGGTACTACACATAAATTAAGCACTTGCTATGTAGAAACCATGAGCTAGGACATTTAAGCTTTGACCCCTGAACTGTTCTGGGAGACATTCGGATGGAAGCTCCTGACCATTTTGACCGACTTGATGATGCCAGTTTACTCCATGATCTCCGTCTGATTGTTCATGCTAGTTTCAATTTCGAAAACTAGGCGTGTACCTTGTACATTTTTAGTTTTCTCGGCGAAAAGAAGGCTTGTACTGCCCCTTTTATATTTTTATCCTTCAACGCAGTACTGTGCAACTGTAAAAAAAAAAGGCATGAAAGTACCTCTCTAGTTAAGCGAGATTACTGGGTTTTGATAACCAGTATTTGCTGTATCTATAATGAGACTCGCAGTGTTCAAAGAAGAGACACTCGCAGTGTTAAAAGAAGAGTTGTGTGGAAGGCCTACTCGCAGCAAAACTATTTTAAGGGGTCAAATAATTCCGCATTATCTTGGGTCGTTTAATATGAATTTTAACTAGGAGTATCCTGACTTCTGAGTGCTAAGGGCATCTGTAGCAATTTCCAAGCGACGTCGTCCACTGTAGTGAGCCTTTTTCCCCTGTTGAGGCATTGCACTTGCACAGCTATAGATTTTTGTAGGGCGTGCATGTAAATTCTGGGGCTGTCTTCTGTGCAATAACCAACACTTTTTTGTAGGAAATTGAGCGATCGGATCACTCCATGATTCATGTTAAGCCTCTAAGTTCACCGACCAAGAGACTGGCTTGGTAAACTTGCCATTGGACTATAGGAATTTTTCTGTATAGATTTCGAAACACCTTTTTTCCTTGCGAAATTTAGGATGTGTTTGGTTGGTGGAATGAGGTTAAGTAGGATGGTATGATCTTGTACCATTTAGTTTCATTATTTTAGGTGAATGGAATGGTTCAGCATCTATAGAGAATATTCTTTAAATTTGTATCACACCATCCAAAACAGGATAGTTTCATTCAAGCAACCAAACATATGGATAACATTTTTTTGAACCATCTTATACATATACCACTTGATACAAACAACCAAATACACCTTAAGTGTTCCAACCAAGCCCATGCTCAGTGGATTAGCATAAACCATATAAGATGGCTAAGTAAAATGCTATACTTGAGGCACGCTAGCAATGGTTCATTTCGAGGGGAATGTGATGAAACCGACGGTTTCACACTTCACTTGTTGCCAAGGGCGATGGGAGTTTACAACCAGATTGTCAGACATGAATGAAGATCGAACACCAAGACTCTATCTAGTCTTTCCCAAACTGGCAATAGGAAAACTCAGACTTGGCCTCACAAAGGTGACTTGCTAAGTTGTTACCTGAAGAGTCATTAGAGCATCTCCAACAGTTCCTAATATTTAGACTCCTAATATTTTTATATTGGGACATTCTCAAAAGTTTTTAGATCTACAAAATACCTTATTCTCCAACAGTTCCCATATTTTCTCCCAAAAAACACCTTTGAATTGGTCCACGGCATACAGTCCTGTTCGATTGGAAATCAGAGTATCTATCCGATTGGTAATCAGAGTCCTGTCCGATTGGAAATCTCTGTGGAACAGCTATCACATGCATGTTCATGTTTACTCCCCCGTTCTGCAGTGATCTCGCAATAAATCAATCAATCAAGTTAATGATCTAATCGAAGCGGAAGGGAAGGGGAGAGAAAAATCTGCCTCGTCTCTCCTCCCAATCGCCGCCATGTTCTCGCGGTCCTACACCAACCTGCTCGATCTCGCCAACGGCAACCTCTCCGCCCTCGACTACGGCGGCTTGGCGCTCCGGCGGCAAGCAATGGGTTCGCCCAGGCGTAGCTGCGGCGGATCTGGCGGACTATGATGACGCGGGACGCTTGCGGAGCTTCGACGAGGAGCGCGCGAAGCAAGCAGCGTCGCCAGCGCTCCTCGCCGCTTCCGCTGCGTCCGGCGTTCCTCCCAAAGGACCTCACCGACCAATTCTACCACGGTTACGCAGCGACGCCGACTACCACCTCTGGCCTCTCGTCCTTCTGCGCCGCTAATTCAACCGCCGCGACGGGAAGAGCCGAATGGCGCGAAGAACGCCGCAAGCGATTTGGTCGTGGGAGGGGCGAAAAACTTCGATTGGGAGCACCGAGACCGCGCGTAAAAATGAGGCCGTCGAAGTGATGTTTAGGGCGTGCCAAAAAATTGGGAGGAAGAATGAGGAGCTGTTGGAGTCTGTTTTTTTTCAACCAATCCCTAAATCACGTTTTGGGAATGATTTTCAGGCACTGTTGGAGATGCTCTTAGAACCTTCCAATTGGATTGTCGTCCAAACCATGAGAAGCTGGCACGCTCGATGGAGTGTGTTGCTGCGCCCGGTCGAACGACAGGAAGCTGTAGATCATGGCGTCCTTGGCGGCCTCGCTGCCGCGGCGGACGATGTGCCGCGCAGCACCCCCTCCCTGTGGAAGCCAGCCTTCTCCAGCACCCTCTGCGACCGCACGTTCTCCGCGTCCGTCATCGCCTCCAGCCTCTCCAGCCGGGGGTGGCAGCTCCTCAAACACCCTCCCCACAACCTACGCGCGCGTCGTCGTCCAAGAACACACACAGTGACACCATGTTGAAGAACACAAATCAAGCGAGGATTCAGCGCAAATCGAGCGTGCCTAGTTACCATCTTGATGGCGGCGGATGCGATTCCTCGACCTCAGTGATCGTGCGCCAGCGCGTAGCCGAGGTTGGCCCTGTGGCCGCCCTCGTTGGCGTATGGCCACATGGAGACCATCTTGTTAGTTGTCTGAGGGTTGGATGAGCACATTACAAGACTTTTGCTTCTTCTGCTATAATATACTGAATTGTAATACTACTCTGTATCAGTAGTTTCTGCTTTAATAATATTGTGTATGGTTATGATTCCAATTGTTTAAAATGTGCGTACTAATCACTGATCATAGGACTAATACTATATATACATAGATAATTTTTTGGTATTCTGTACCAAAAAGGAGGGTCGCTACACAATATCTTTAAAAAAGGGTAAGCAATAATAAGAAGAAAAAGCAAAATAAACACCAGAGCATGCATAGAAGCACTAGCCAGATCTGAAAGCCCAAGACTTCCAGAGCGTTACACCCATTTACGGCCCATGGGCCTGGACGGGCTTGCTGCTCTCGCGATCTGCGTCGACGAGGCTGAACATGACCATGTCCCTGGGCCTTCCCTTGAGCAAGACGTACCTCCGCAGCACGCCCTCCCTGGCGAACCCGGCCTTCTCCAGCACGCGTTGCGACGCCGGGTTCTCGACGTCGGCGACGGCCTCGAGCCGCAGCAGCCATGGCCACTCCGCGAAGGCCGCCGCCGCCGCCGCCCTCACCGCCCGCGTGGCGATGCCGCGGCCCCAGTGGTCGTGCGCGAGGCGGTAGCCCAGGGACGCCCTGAACAGCCGGCCCTCCTCGGCGGGGGCGGGCTTGAGGGAGATGGAGCCCACGGGGCGGCCGGCGCCGGCGACGCAGATGGCGCGGTACCACGGGTGCGGCAGGATGTGGTCGCGGATGTAGCGGCGGGCCTCGTCGACGTGGGAGTAGGCATCGCGACGCTGGAAGTGGACGACCCGCGGGTCGGACGCCCAGGCGAAGAGCGCCTCCGCGTCGGCCTCGGTGAACTCGCGGAGGGTGACCTCCATCCCTGCCCAACTCGATGGATCCGTGTCACACCCCAACTCTCGTGTATACCAAAACAGAGGAATCGAGAGGAAGAATAAGAATATTCAGGGAGAAAGAGAGAAGACGGGGAGGAGAAGAAGAACAGGAGGATGGGGAATTTCATTCTATATTTCAATCTTGATCCTCTGTTCTGTTACACACCCCCTTATATACCCATACACTCACACATACCAACTACTATGTATTCTATTTTGTTCCTGCGCTTTGCCGATGACAACACCTTCCACTCCTGGAGACGCCCTTCATGATCCCGCCTTCCTTCATGTGTACCCATCGCTTCTCGCTTCCTTCGCAGCCCAATGGTTAATCGATCCTTCTACGCCGTAGCCATGACATTACCCCCCTCAGCAAATCCTGCTTGTCCCCAAGCAGGAGTCGAAGGGAAGCTTGGCTGCACCACATTCAAATCTTCCCAGGTAGCCATCTCGACTGGAATGCCTGACCATTTGAGGATCATTTGAGGGATCGCAGCATTTGAGATCAGCTTGAAGTTTAGTCCTGTTTGCGCTGATGCAATATGATGTGTGAGCCGAGCCAACTGATTAGCTCTGTCATCCAATAACTCCTGAACCGAGTGTTCGACTCCTTCACCAGATTGAAGCAATGTGCCATTCCATTTCAATCCAGCCCAAGCAAAAAGCTCCTTCATACGCTGATATGTGCTTGTGAACACTTTGTCTCTTTCTTCAATGAAGTCCATGCAGATCACAGTCCAGGATTGCGAAGGAACAGTTAAAGGTTGGAATAAACCATGAGTTTTAATATGTTCTACCTTAGCTTGTTGGTAGATTTCACATTACTTTACATACCGTGCCACCGTATTTCTCAATCTTGGCCAAGCAAACAATGGACGGATTGTGTGATAAGTGGTGCGAATGCCTGAATGTTCCCCGATGCCATTACAGGACAAGGCTTGCATGATATGTTGTTGAGCCAACAAATTGTTTCCTACCCAGATTCTGCCTTTAAAGCGACGGACTCTATTTGGCAGGGTATACCCTTGTGCATTTGATCCAGGGATGCTCAGTTCAACTATCAATTCCTTGGTTTCTGCATCCACTTGGTATCCAGCCAACAAATTTTCAATCCAAGCTGGTGTACTGCTGATGGCGGTAGTTGGATGTGAGACAGTGACGGCTAAAGCAGTTGGAGAGTGATAAGACAACCATGGAGGTGGATGTGGCTCTGGGATAGAACCGAACCAACCCAGGGAAGAAAACAGTGGCAAAGCTGCACCTGGATCCCAAGGTATGGTTCTATCAAGTATAACTACAGACCCATCCTGATCTCTGGTGAACTGTAGCACCTTCTGAGACCTAGTGACTTTGCCTTCCAGGTTAAACCCATCACACCTCCTTGATGGTAACTCTTCCTGCTCTAGAATTTCACAGCCTACACCAACACCAAACTTGCCTGTAGCAGAAATTGCGTCCAACTTGACATCAGTACTGGCAACATCAGATGGTATGTCATCAACATTCATTGTCTTGATGGTGCCATCTTCTGGGGCCTTATCTGCAATAACCTCACTATGACCCTCAACATGTGGATATACTCCCTTCATTATAGTGCTGTCTCCTGGAACAGATTCTAGGTCCTCTCCTTTGGTTACTGCTTCCTGACTAATGTCTGTAGCAGCAATTATACTTCCCTTACTAGCTTCCGTAACAGAGACAACACGATCTCCTTCCTGTGTTGCACACTCACAAGAACCTTCCTCAACATTGCGATAATTCCCACCTGTCTTATAAACCATCCCTGATTTCGATGGTTTAGATCTGAGCTTTGCCCATTTGTCTACCGGAATGTGAGCTAGAAGAAAAGCATTGCAAACTGATTCAGACAATTGAACGTCAGCATCATACTTCAGCTCATCCTCATTCATAGCAGCTTCAAATTGATTCTTATACTCAGATACACCTCCAGACTGTTTTAACTGAATCAGTTCTTGTATGTTTCTCTGAGAATCATAAGCTCCAAACTTAGAGTCCACAGCCAACATGAAATGCTCCCAGTTTCCCAGCGAATGCTCTTTCCGATACATCTGCAACCACAAAGCCGCATTGCCCTCCATATGCATTGCAGCTGCTGTGACCCACAACGATTCATCAATATTGTACATCCGAAATATTGTAAGCAACGACTCTTCCAGATTCTAGGCTCTTCACCTTCAAACTTTGGAAATGTGAGTTTAGGAAGAGGATGGTTCCTCTCGCTATTTCCCATTTGAGCATTCTGATTTGGAGTTGGCTTACTCACCTTCACACTGTCCGACCCCATTCTCCATGGTGGTTGAGGGCATTTTCCCAATAGTCCTGCTGTTAATTCACGACCCTGAACTGTGGCTGATGTTTGAGCATGGCTTGGTGTGTATGTTCCCACATCTACGTCCACTTTTGGGGGTGCTTGCGTTCCTTGATGTCCTTGCCCGACTTGCAGCAACTTCTGAAATTGCGCCATCAAACCCAAAATTACCGTGTTATGCTCTTCCACTTGTGCCTGGATCACGGGGATCACCTCCACGGGTCTGATTTTCTCGATGATGAAGTCGAGATTTACCTTTAAGGACTCCCATCGCTCATCCATCAATTCCCATCTATCTTCCGACTGGTTCACCGCCTCCTCCATTGCTCCCAGTACCAACCAGGTCTGAATGGATGGCTTCGTGAGTTCACTTCACCGGAACTAGTCAGCAACTCCTCGAGAGAACTTCGCCCAAGGATGCGTCAGTGCGGCTGCAACGGCGGACTTGAAGGGGCGGCTGGAGTGGCGCGGCCAGGAGGGCAACGCTCGGGCGCTGTTGCCGGTGACTCGGAGGAAGCCACACGAAGGCAGGTGAGGCGACGGCGAGGTGAACCGGCGGTCGTAGAACCGCGCGGATCTGGAGCTGAGGATCTGCGTGCCGAAGGGGCGACGTCCAGCGCGGTGGTCCGCGGAGGCGGTCGGTGCCGGAGCCGAGAAGACCGAGTGCGCGGAAGCCGAGATAACTAAAGGTCGCGATGGCGCCGAAGACAACGGACTGCGCGATGAAGATCAGCGGCAGCGGAACCCCAGGTGAGTGGCTCTGATACCAAATGTCACACCCCAACTCTCATGTATACCAAAACAGAGGAATCGAGAGGAAGAAGAAGAATATTCAGGGAGAAAGAGAGAAGACGGGGAGGAGAAGAAGAACATGAGGATGGGGAATTTCATTCCATATTTCAATCTTGATCCTCTGTTCTGTTACAGACCCCCTTATATACCCATACACTCACACATACCAACTACTATGTATTCTACTTTGTTCCTGCGCTTTGCCGATGACAACACCTTCCACTCCTGGAGACGCCCTTCATGATCCCGCCTTCCTTCATGTGTACCCATCGCTTCTCGCTTTCTTCGCCGCCCAGTGGTTAATCGATCCTTCTGCGCCGTAGCCATGACAATCCGCCTGGTGCTGGACGCACAAGCCGGCGAACTTGACCAGAGATGAAAAGCTGCGCACGGTGTTGACTGTTGAGTGGATTCATCAGACGCGGGTAGGAGGAGAAGCCCATGGATGTTTCGATTAATCCAGCCCATCTCAATTCGGCCTCAGGTTTACGGCCTCAACCTCAAGAATGACTTGCTTTCCAGAGTCCAGACCCGAGCCAGATCCAGGCATCCAGCCGCAAAAACCCAGCAGACGAACCACCACCAGCCAGCCAAGCCATGGATCCCCTCGCCGTGCTCCGGGACTACGCCGCCCGCGGCGACCTCGACAAGATCATCTTCTCCGGCGACGACATCCTCTTCGGCTCCGACTACTCCTTCCCCGCCACCACCCCCACCGCCTTCACCTCCAAGCAGTCCGGCCGCCCCTACCCGCTCTCCGCCGCCGTCTTCCTCGCCCAGCACAACGACCTCAAGCACACAGACTTCATCCAGGCCGCCCGCCTCCGCCGCATCCCGCCCGTCTCCCTCCCCGACCGCAAGACCTTCCTCGACTTCCTCCGCTTCGGCCACCACTCCCTCCCCTCAGACCCGCTTCTCCCCTCCTCCCTCCCTTCCTTCCCTCAGGAGCCCCAGCCGCCGCCGCCCGACGACACCCCCGCCGACGAGGCCTCCCCCGGCGCCCTCATCCGCTCCCTCGAGCGGCCCCTCAAGGACCGCAACGCCCTCCTCGACGCCCGCGGCCGCGACTTCCTCGCTGTGCTCCAGAACGCCGTGCGCCGTGAGGACGAGCGCAAGCGCAACAGGGACAGCGCGCCCTCCTCCGCCCGCCACGAGCCCTCCGCGGCCGCGGTCGCCCTGGCCAAGCCCAAGGTCGACAAGGCCCTCGGCGACGGGTTCGTGCCCATCATACTGGTGCCCAGTGCGTCGCAGACGCTCATAACGATCTACAACGTGAGGGAGTTCCTGGAGGACGGCGTATTCGTGCCCAGCGAGGAGAGGATGCGGGCGATGAAGGGGGGTGGGAAGCCCGAGTGCGTCACTGTGCAGAAGAAGCTGATTCGCGGGGATAGGGCCGGCGCGGCTGGGGGTTCGGTGGCGTTCGAGGTAAGGGACAAGCCGGCTTCACTCAAGGCTGACGATTGGGCGCGGGTGGTGGCCGTGTTTGTGCTCGGCAAGGAGTGGCAGTTTAAGGACTGGCCCTTCAAGGATCATGTAGAGATCTTCAACAAGGGTAAGGGGTTCTTGCTTTTTTACAAGATAGTCGTGTGCTTGAGTAGCATTTGTGATTTGCTTTGGTTGCTCATAGTTCATTGTGCTTGAGAGCTAGAAGAAAGGAACAAGTCAGTGATTGAATCTGCTCTCAAGATTTTGGTACTAAGTTTCATGGAGAGTTTTTAAGAGAAAAACAGAATGTTTGGTCGACTTTAAAGGATGGGTTTATTTTCCTATGGTTCTGTATAGCTAGAAGTGTTGAACGCTTGCCTTGTTTTCTTAGGCTCAGTTTGTTTAGGCTGGAGCTTGAGCTTATTTGGCTTCTACATCTCTATAAGCTATAAGCCAAAACAAACAGTATTTTTTCAGCCAGACGAAGAGAAGAAGCTCCAACCCAATTTGCATTACGCGAGAGAAGCAAGAAAAACGATGTTTCTCAAGGTGGCTGGAGCTTCTAAAAATCCAACTTCTCTGGTACCCTTACAACTTAACTATTATTTACGAAAAATTACCATTCTCATCCAAAGACTTCTTCCAGCTCCAAATAAATTTAAGCTTCCACTTCTTCTCCACCAAATAAGCTCAAGCTCCAGCCTAAACAAACTCAGCCTTAGTATTGGCAATTGGCAAGGAATAATTGTTGCTATGTACTAGTTGAATTTCTCTGTTTGGCCTTGTCAGCAGATTATGGTTAATGTCAGCTACTATTGATTGCATGTTGATGGTTCCTGCTATCAGGGGTCCAATCTGTTGCTCTTGGGAAAAATGCTCTAGTCCATATGTAAAAAACAGTATGTTTGGCTTTGACACATTATTTAGCTATTGAAATTTACTTCATCATGATCATTTCTTTTCTCATTTAGCCTGTTATTGTTTTATTGCATTTCAAGTTTTCAACATATGATTATGTAACTTTGGTCAGATAATGTTGTTTTGACTGCAAATTCATCTTTAAAATGTTCTGCTTCTCATGCAGCAGTATTATTTATACTATCTGTGGGACTGAACATCTTGAAACTTGTCTCAGTTATTGGTTTCTATGTGCGCTTTGAAGATGATAGTGTGGAGGCAGCCAAAGTGGTAAAACAGTGGAATGTGAAAATCATATCTGTGAGTCTGGGCTATATTTAAAATTTGTCTGGCTTATGATCAACTTCAGTTTTGCTTTTGCTTACAGCTACTTGATTGTGTTATGGTGCAGATAAGCAAAAATAAACGGCATCAAGACAGAACAGCTGCCCTTGAGGTATGGGAGCGGCTGGAGGAATTTATGCGGGCACGAACATAATTGAGGCGTCCTGTGTCATAACTGCATGATCATGTAAGTTCTCTCCCATTTTCGCTTGAAATGAAGATCCTGAGTTCTTGTTGCACATCATATGTTGTCTAAATTTTGAATGTCTTCTCAACTACGCTGCGGTCACCGACAGTTCAATGTAGTTCTTTGTGGAATAAATGGTTTACTCCTTATGGACTGATCAATCATGCATTTGGTGGCCTAGTCTTGGTCTCATCATTTTTTTGCATGTATGTATTTCACTGGAGCTACTGATTTAGGGCCTGTTTGATGGGCTGAAAAGCAGTTGTAGTTAGTGACTGTGGCTTTTCTTGATATGCCATTTGGCAAACTGGCTGCTGCAGCTGTAGCTTGTGGGGGACAACCGAGAGGGGAGGAGATTGGGGAGTGGCAACTGAGCGAAGCCATAGCGACGGCCGAGTAGGGCAGTGGCGAAGTGAGGAGGGGCGGCGGGGACCGAGGTGGGGGCGGGGGCAAGCGATGCGGAGGCGGGGAGAAGATGCCGAGTGGGGAGGAGGCGAAGCCACAACTGAAACAACTCAAAGAATCAATTAAGCCAGTAAAACCATTAAGCAACTAATCAATAAGATAATTGGTAATTTAGCTTAATAACTAATGCCATGCGTAGGTAAACTATAATGCAAGAATAGCAAAAAGTAAGGATTTTCGAGAATTGCCATCAGACCCGTAAGCGAGGGTACCGTTCATCGAGATACCTGATCCGTCCAGGGCCAGATCGGCACATCTCGCTAGAGTCGGGTTTCATTATTCGGCAATTTATACAAACCTGGTAGGATTGCGGGTATTCCTAGCGAAGCCCAAATAATGACCAATATGCCCCATAGTAGCTAGCAAAGTGCCCAAGGGTAGAAAAGTAAAAATGACCACAGTAGAAAGAGGATAAGGGCAGCCAGCTGAGAGCCAGCCCAGTGCATAGCAAATTCATCCCCCATTTCCCCACTCCAACTGAGTGCACAACCACCTTTCCCCATTCCAACTGAGAGCAAAGGAGCAAGCCAGAGAAGAGCCAGCTGAAGTAAGCCAAAGTGAGGAGACAGGAGCAAAAGGAGAAGCCAGGAGTAAGCCCAAGCTAGGAGGGAGGACCAACCAGGGAAGCAGCAGGAAGTTGAAGGGGGCCAGTCATCATCACCATCACCCACCTCATCACCCCTTAACCTCAACATCCCCCACATCAGGTACACGACCATGTCTTGCTAATGCAAATAAATATGTAGTATTTAGGTAAGAAAGAGAGCAGATAATAAATAGAGATTCTTAAGCGGTCTGGTAGAACAAACCTAGGCAAGAAATGAATTGTAAATAACAAGTTAAAGGAAGAGGGAAAAACATCCATGGTGGTGGGCAGGGCCGTCAGGCCAACTGTGCGAGGGGGGAAAGGTCGAGCCGTGCATAAGCATGAAGGGCGCAGATTGGGCGGGACTAAGCCAAGCCAAGACAGTGTGGGGCCTAGGTGGTGTCGCGCAGGCGGCGCGAGGCTGGGAGGCCAGGGGCGTCGGCATCTGGGCCGGCTGGTCCAGATCAGGGAGAGGGAGGAAGCCGGCGGCCACAAGAAGATCGGGCAGTGTGAGCCAAGAGGGAGGATGGAGAGAGAGAGAGGGAGGCGGGGTGTGAGGAAGAAGTGGCCGGGCAAGGGTGCAGGCTGGAGTGCGCCAGCGCACGGGCAGGAGGGGGCTGGGTCAGAGGCTGGCAAGGCAAGAAGAGAAGGGGAGGAAGAGTGGAGAGGAAGAAGAAGAAAGGAGAGATAGGGGTGTTCAGCCGCAGGAGGAAGGAGAAAAGAGAGGAGCCAGGGAGTTTGGCCCCAGGAAGAAGAAAAGAAGGGGGGAGAGAGAGAGAGAGAGAGAGAGAGAGAGAGAGAAAAGGAGGAGGAAAGAAAAAGGAGCGGAAAATAGAGAAAATGAAAAGGTGTGGGTGATTTTGTGAGCATCTCGATCAGCGATAGATTCAACTAAATAAAAGGTTATATAAAATTTGCATATACAATAATAGCTCAAAATGGAAACTAATACCCTTCCTAAAATAAAATTGCAACCAAGGATTTTAATTAGCATCATAAAATAAAATTGGTGTTAAATTAAAATGCAGGCTGTGAAACCACCTTAAGTTAAAATACACCACATTCAAATGTGACTAATTAACAAATTTTAATCTATGCGAGCATCACATCCTTGCTAATTTTAATGCTGGAAGGTTGGAAGCCATAAAATACACCATAATTTAATTGCTCCATAAAATTTTAATATTTCATAGTTTCAGGAACCGAACCAAATCTAGCAGAAGGTCATCTTCAGAATCAGAGTGAGGTCGAATATTACAATTCTATACCAGGCAAGTTTCTTTTGATCATATTTGTGAAATCGTTTTCAAATGTTTTTAGATATCATCTTTGCACAGAAAACTATCTTTTCAATTAAAACCCTAAATTGAATGGACTGTTGGAAAGATGGATTTGTGTGACTTGTGGTAGAAATTGTTTAATCTGTGGTGGCAAAATTTGGTTATGAACGTCGAATTGTTGATGAACTGTTGTTATTAGTTAGAGTACTGTACTACCGTTGTTAGTCGGAGTACAGCACCGCGGTGTGCATTGAAGTTGGGGTATTGTACTGCCGTTATTAGTCGGAGTACAACACTACGGTGTGCATTGAAGTTAGGGTACTGTACTACGTTGTTAGTCGGGAGTACAGCTGGTATTGGGTGTACCGTCGATATGCATTGAAGTCGGGGTACATTTGGTATTGTATATATGAGGAATGGTACTAGTTTGATAATTGAAATCTGGAACGCAGATTTTCATAATTAAAAACCCTGTTTTTGAAAAAAAAGATTTGAGGAAGGATTCATGAGATGGTTTTGAAGAAAACTCATATGATGCGGTTTGTTATTAATGCTTGCTGAGTGCTTTTGTACTTACTCTTGCTTAACTCCTTTGCTTAGAAAAATGCTTCGGTGGTCAAGCAGCTGGTTTGGACTTGGATCCTAAGTGTGCTTGTGAGGTGGCTGAGTACTGCCAGGAGGGATAGGGATGGGTAGCTGTGCATCGCTTTTGTTAGTCTTTTGTGTAATTAGTATCTGTATTATATTTTTGTTGTACATGGATCTTATGTATAATTATGGTACTAGACATGTAGCCTGCGTGGCAATGGATTATAATAAAGTTTTCAATTCTGTCTCTAATTACTGTTTTGTTGCAACACTCTGAACATGGTGTACTAACTAATAAAATTTGGAATGTGCTCAATATTTTGATTAGCTAGTATGCCGAGATTCATATAATTATCTCAGAGTAATGGCGGTGTTATTGTCGTTACCCTGGGCTAATTGTACGGGTCGCCACAACAGTCAAGAGGGGAGAAACACGTCTGGGGGTGGTGCGGCTTTGAGGGGGCTTTTGGCTGGGCTTTAGCTGGCGCCTAGTAGGCATTTTGTCTATGTTTGAGTAAAGGTAGATCTTGTAATTCACATGGGTAATTTTTAGTTGTTAACTTCTTGCTACACTAATTGCAGGAAGAATTCATATGTTGTATCAACTACTAGCATCTTGGCATTGTTAACTGATTTACGAACTGTTTGGCATTTGAGAACAAAAGTTCATGTTGGTCACCGTCTGTTGAATTGTTTTTTTATATATTTTTTTTATGATGCTCAAGGATTTGTTAGCTGTGCACTGCACTATGCTTTGTACCTATTCCTACTGTACTGATAGTTATGTTTGTCCTTTATGCATGTTAACACTTTGCCAGAACTGAGTCCGTAAAATCATCAAGCTTATAATTTCATCATCTGGTTGGAATTTTTGTAATTAATTAGACATTCTTGATTATCTGCTGCTGGTGGCAACTGGGCTAGGAATTATACAAGTACATAGTTTTCAGATTATAGCTGCTAATTGTTTGTTCCTAGCCCTGCATGATGTAAGGATCTGAATTTTACCTGTTTGTAGTTGGGGGCAAGGATATTTATTTCCCTGGATTATGAATGAATTTAATCAAGCATTTTCCGTTATCTGACCCCTCAGTGACATTTGCTTCTCAATGTCATTTTTCAGTCATTGTTATAGATCGAAGTGTCATGTTGAGTGGTGGAGGTGGACTTTATGCTGATTGAATTGTTGACAGGTAGAGCAGCAATCCCAAATCCTGATTCAGCGATATTTTTCGGTGACAGTAGATGGCCGAATTAGATGGCAGGAACCTACATGGCTGCATCTATGAGGATCTGTAACTTATGTACATTTCTGTTGCCAAGCTATGCTGTACTCTATTCATTTGTAACATTTAACTGCACACTGATGACGTGGTGCTACTTCATCGCATGGAATTGTTGGAGATAATGTTGTTATGCACTTGTCATTCTCTAAGAACGTTTGTGAAAAACGCTGGCATGTAATGTTAGAAAAAAAACTTAATCGGCTTCAGTTGTTGTAAGCAACGTGAGGTATGAACTATGGAGCGATCAGGGTTTGAATGACACAGCATTTGCATTGCTACAACTTTTTTTTTTTTGTTGCAACATCGTATAACTCGGTGCAGTCTGGATCTATACTGTATCATATGGTACATCAGTACATTCGTCATGGTAAATGGTAGTAAGGAGTTAAGTTGGTTACACATGCATGGTTAAAGCATAAGCTAGAAACAGAGTGATCAGTGCACTGCCAGCATTCGTGTCTCCGGCCCTTCGTGCACCTGCTGAATGCAGCAATTGTGGGATCTTTGATCCAACTTCTGAATCGGTGTTTGATCCAGCACCTGCCGGCGCAGCCTGTCCTGGTGCTCTCACAGCTGCAGGGGAATCGTCGGCTGGTACGGGCGGTGCTTCTGACGCGTCAGGATCGCCCGGGGTGGCCGTCGGAGTCGTTGCGGCCGACGGCACCGGGGCAGTCGGAGCCGATGGGGCAACCGGTGGCGTGGTACTTGCCACTGGCGGTGCTGTCAAGGCGTCCGGGACAGTGATCGCACCGGCCACATCTGCAGCAGCACACAAGAAACGGTAACGCTCCATCTCCTTTTTAGATTTCTGTCAGTGAAAACCTGCAAATCGTAGTACAAGTAGTGCACAAGGACATGCATGTACCATCGCATGGGTTGCTGGGCAGGTTGCAGACGTTGGGGATCATGGCCTGGGCTTGGCCGAGGAACAAGCCGAGCGGGCTCGGCGCGAGCTTGGACACGGCGCAGAGGCAGGGCCCCTGGGACTGAAAGAAGGCCTGGAACTGGGAGCAGCAGGAGGACAGCGTCGCCGAGCCGACGCCGAAGACGTAGCCGATGCACGGGGACAGGCTGATCGGCGCCGGCGGGCAGTTAGGCATCGCCAGCGAAGTCGGCGCCGGCGTCTGCGCTGAGCACGGCGCGCACAGCGTCGCCGCCACGGCGGCGAGAGCGAGACCTACTACCTCGAGCCCGCGGCGAGCCATCGACAATTTTACTGGTGGATAAATTCACGCGAGTTTCAGTGACGACGACGAGAGCATGCATGAGGAGACGGTTTATACTGCGAACTGTTGGGAAAAAAACGGGACACATGATGGGGGAAAAGCTTGAGAAGAGTGGCGGGTGGATGGGCCGGTCCGTCTAACCTGCTATGCTACCCGAGTCGTGCGTTGATTTGCACGTCGCGAATGCGACTGGGCTTCCTTTCCAGGTTTACCGGTGAACTGATCGGAGAATGTTGTGTGCCCACGTACAACTAACTGCCTTTCTTCCGTGAGAGGGGTCGCTTGCTGTAGAATCTGATTGCCCAGCCGTGGGTTGGTGATCAACTCGGTTACTTGCTGTGGTTGCTCTGGGAGCTTGGCTTGTTCTCAGTTCGTACTCTGGTTGGTCCGGCCGCTAGAAACCCAAACAAACGTCGCTGTGACCTAATGATTCTGTGGACGTAACGCGTATGTTCCTTTCTTTTTCTGGGGAGATGATTTCTTTCAACATGCCCTGTTAAAACAAATTGAATTTTAATTAAAGTTTCTTGAGTAGGTTGGTGGCGTGTGTTAGATGCATAGAGCATGCATGTGTGCAATCAAACGCAGCACAAACAGTATCCACCCTCACCCCACCACCACTCTCTCTCTCTCTCTTCAGTCGCAGAGCTAGGATTTTGGCGGTGAACGGTGAGGGCGCAAACATAGAAAAGGCGTTGCCAACCTGCCATCGCCAAATGCTCACCGCTTACAATCCTCTCTATTTTGTTTATTTGTTTCGAGAATATCGTGCAAAAATTTGTTCACATTACCCAAATTCCTAATAAAATCATGTGACATCATCAAACAGAGAACACTGGAAAAATAGAAAACATTATCATCTTATTTGAAGCCATTGAATTGCAAAACACTACTATATAAAAACTTATCATAGACAGTTTTGTGAACCGTTTCTAAACATATATCAGTGATGAGAAGGATATATTATAGACGGTTTTTGAACTGTCTGTGAAAATTAATTGTCTCTAAACATATGTTTGTGAATCGTTCCTGCTCGCTCTCTCTCCCGATCAACTCTCTCATTTGGTTCATTGCATCCCCGCCGCCCACACAATCATCAGTTGCCAGTTCATCCTCGGGAGTCCCACACCATGCCTTGGCCATTTCAAGTCACGTTGTGCTGGCAAAAATCGTGTGCCACCTCACCGAGAACGCACAGAAGCGCCGCAACCTTGAGCATGCATTCAAACATTGGAGAAGCCGACCTCCTTCGGCTATAAATACCAGGTATGGATGGCAACAGGGAAAATCTCTGTGGGGAGCGCCCTCTCATCCCCAACCCCGATCCTCGATAAGTAAAATTTTCCCGTCCCCATCCCCGCACACGGAGCTTAATTCCCCCGTCCCTGATCCCCGACGGGTTTGCGGGGCCCCGATGGGGACTAATTCCCGAAAATACTATATAAAAGATCACATGCTATATGAATTAATCACTAGAGTAATGGTGCATGTGTGATTGAAGTGTGAGTGAATCACTAAAGTAATTCATATTTAGCATGTTTATTAATAATGATCTCACATATATTATTTTTTCTTTTGAGAATGATCATTTAATCCCACCTATTATTAATAACGCGGGGACGGGGAACGGTGGAACGTCCCCGTCCCTACGATCCCCGACGGTTAAGCCCTCCGCGGGGAGAGATTTCCCCCGTCCCCGTCCCCGTCTCCTAATAGAGGAATTCCCCGCGGGGAAACGGGGATCGGAGCCCATTGCCATCCCCAATACCAGGTAGTCTCTAGATAGAAGCCCTCCTTTTCTTCGAACAATTCCTGAACCCAGAGATTCATTCACACTTTTCCTCCTCGCCATTTCGTCAGACAATCCGGTAGAAATCTTTGGGATTCATTTGCAATACCTCATAGGGCCGTGACCAACCTTTGTTTTCCATTATTCTCAGCTGCAGCGTGTCTTCATCGTTGCCTTTCTTCTTTCTGGCCGACGACCGTTGGCAGTTGTCTTCAGTTCGTCTTCGACTGCACCTTCAGGTGAAATGAGACCCTTAGGACTCACTAGTGCTCATCCCATGCCTACCCGGTGGAAATATATGCCCGCCGGCGAGCTTGCACCCGTTTAGCCATCGCAGCTGCCATGCCTTCGTTGTGGCGGCCACCTTTCTGGCCACCCCTGGGTGAATGAATGCCACACATAGGTGTGGCATGAGTTGCTGATCATCATAGTGCTGACCATTCTGCCTCTTTGGTGATGAATCACCCACGGCGAGCCAGAAACCGTGCACCTATTTTGTGCCGCTGACGACTGGGCCACCCTTGTCAGTCTTTGTGCTCGATTTCTATTATGCGAGTGCTCTGTCGCTGACAGGTGGATCCCACTTGTTAGTCGCGGGCGTGAATACGCAACCGACCGATGGGCCGCATTTGTCAGCCGCTGCCTCGCGTCCATGTGGTCTTTGACCCGTGGGCCTGGGTTGTCAGTGGCTGTAGGCAAAATTCAAAAGCACTGGCGCCAAAATTGAAAGACGCCTTCCAAAGCCGAAAGCGTATTTTGATTTTGGAACTCAATTTTGTAACCGATCCAACTCAAATGGCTATAACTTTTGAAATATAGCTCCAAATAGAATAAATAAATTTCTAAAATCATCTAAAATCCAGTAGATTTAGAATATACAAAAATATTTTGAAAACAACCTCTGTGAAATTTTGAAATTCAAAATTTGAATTGAAAACCTAAATATATGTTACGTATAAAACTTTTCCAAACTAACTCAAAATTGAATAAAACTAATTTTAATGGAATCCTTTGACTTCCAAGAACCCAAACATAAAATAGATTTATATTTCAACTTTGTTTGAATCATTTTCTATTAGAGGTTGTTCTCAATACTATAAATATTCAAAAATATATAATTTGTATAAAAGAAATTTATAATGAGTAGAATTGATTTCTAAATGCTAATATGTCAGTAGGGCTCCTAAATATGTCAAAATATTTAAATAATGATTTTGATTTGAATTGTTTCATCAATAGAATGTGATCCTAAAGTAGAAGATACAAACACACACACATGCGCATATATGTGTGTATGCATATATTCAGTAACTAGCGGTAGTACACATTTGTATAAATGCATGTATTTTAGGATGGAATCATGAAAAGCTAATCTCAGCATATTCTTCAAGATAAGGTCATGACAGTTGGCAAAAAGAACTAATTTGAATTAAATTTGTAAAAGGCTTCATTCTTCATATGCTTATAAACTATCTCGGATAAAAGCCAAATATCACGGAACCAACTTTAAAATACTCTTAGAGACATCCCCTGCTAATGTCTAAAAAATGGATAAATAATCTTATAAGGTGCAGTCATAAACTTAAATTGGAAACTGAACCTTTATCGCGTAGATTTTAGAAATTCTTAAGCCTTTTCGGCAGCCTATAAAATATCTTGTCTAAATGTAAATTTGGTAAAGATCAGCCTAGAAATGTTCTTTAGGATATGGTCTATTGTAGACTAGAAAAATATTCTTATAACAACTCGCTTTTCATCTGGATCCTACTAGTGTAATACCCTTAAGTGTTATGGTCACTAAAGCCCATTATATGAATAGTTGAGTTTATGAAACCTTTAGTTAATATGCTTGTATCGTAAGTATCCTCGTGTAACCACGTAAATGCTGCTAGTAACCTTATTTTGTAGATCCCAACATGTATAAATCGCTTTGCATGCAAAACACGTAGGGCTAAGTACTAAACGTACACTATGTCTTACAAATCTGATTCTTTATTACATAAACCATAATATCATATAAGCTATTTTAGGCACGAATAAAATGTCTCGTCTAAATCCTAAAATTTATAAAATTAGCTTAGGAATGTTCTCCAAAGTAAATACTACCCTATTCTGGAGAAATAATCTCTTCTCGTCATGCTTTGCATATAAATCCTATTAACAAAATAACCTTAAGTACTATGATTTCTAGGCTTCATAATATGAATAAACGAACTAAGTAATAATAAAGAAATTTGTAGTTAAGATAATTGTGTCATCAGAATCTTCTTAAAAACCATGAATATATACCCAGTAACCTAACTTAACAAATATAACATATTCGAAACCGCTTCTTATGCAAAATCAATTAAGGATTAAGTACTATTCATTCATATAATACAACAAAGTGATCAATGATTCAACTCTATTAATCCAAGTAATTTTTGCATCTTGAATTCAAAATTATAAGTATAAGAATATATAATTTTAGTTTCTTGAATTCGTAAAATAAGAATGGATAATTTATAAAGGGAATCGTGCATCGCTCAACTTGAAAGCTATTAATGATATGAATGCTTAATCAAACTAAAACATAGGAATGTAAAATCATTCTATCCGAACCCTAAAATATTCCTATTTTCTATAGTGAGTCTTTATTTGGTTTTCTGTCTGCCTTCTTTTTGCCTTATTGAAGTTTGTTATTTGCTCCTTGTTGCTTTTAGTCGGTAATAACGTGTAGAACTCGACATTGCTGATTCTGTTGTCGTTTGCATCAGCTACAACCAGGACTTCGTCAAAAACAATGATTAAGCTAGGAAAGCACCCCTTTGATCATATTGATCCCATTATTTAATTTTCCTTTTTTTATCAAATTGTTTAATGCATGTGTTTATTTTCTGTAAATTTGCTATATTGTGGTATTGGTATATATACCTGTTGTCTCATGAAACTTTCTTGATAAGTATGGACATGTGAACCTTGATAACCATAGATTAAGGTTAGACATTACTTAATTTCATCATGGGTATATATGGTTACATATTAATCATGCTTAGTCATACTTTACAACCAATGAGGTAGATGATCAGATCAAAATTATTTCCTAAAAGGTTAGATTTGATATTGTTGGTTACTGGTATTTTGATTAAAAATCCAAAATAAAACTATGGTTTTGACGCGGGCCATTATTGGCAATAGCCGGATGTGCAGAGGGATTTGCATATAGTGTAGAGTGAAGTATCGCTCGTGTCAGCTTAAGGACCGAACAATGGGACACTATTAATCCAAGAAACCCGTACAACCATGAGGGCTGGTATGGGATGATTTTAACCTATTAATTTATTTAGATATAGCTTTGCACATTGGTAGGCAGGAGATAGTGGGAGCATTCCGGTCATGTCTGCTTGTGAGGGGCTTCCACACCTTAGTGTGGGTAAATGCAAATCAGTACAATGGTGTACGCCTTGTTGTGGATAGAAACGACACTTGACCACTTTACCACACTTTATACACTTTTGTTTATACGACCACAGAGCAAAGTCTTAACATTACCGGGCTGGTGCAAAGTCATGTCTAGGTAATGTAACGGTTATGTATGATTGCTTTACGGCACACTAAAAGAAGTGTGTTAATAACTTGCACAAAGAGTTGATCATTCCTTATGGTTAAAACTGTACACCTCTACAGAGTATAAATCTAATCAATTAGCCACGCCCGCGGTCAAGGGCACTTAGTGAAGTCATTCCAATGTTAGATTTTGGTATTTTATAAATGGTTTTATTTGATTTGTCATGTGTTGGTGAAAACCATATCGTGTCATGATTGGCAGGATTATTGGATGATTTTGTTGCTCACGAAGGACTGTGAGTATTGCTTATACTTTACTTATTTCTTATCAATTAAACTTGCTCTGACAAATTCCGTTTGAGAAATTACAACTTGATTTACAAACTAAATTTTGCTTTATGCAAAATTAACTGTAGAAGTCTCATTTGATATGGCCAGCATTTATGCATTTGCAAATACCACCTTAAGTCTTGCTGAGTACGAAAGTACTCAACCTTACTTAATTTGTTGTTTTAGGTGGAAAAGATAGCAAGCCTTCGAAGATTTCTTTTTATTGCAGGTTACGAGAATATCTATAAGACGATCTTTCTAGGGATTATATCTTGTCAGTTGCCTGCGGGTCGGATGGACACACTACAAGGCTTTGCTTCTTTTGCTGCTATATACTCTGAGTTGTAAGTTTGCAATGTATAAATAGTTTTTGCATTAGTAATATGAAGTATGGTTGTGATCATGGGATTAGTACTATATGCACATTAGATTTTTTTGGCATTATATGCAAAAATGGGGGACAGGTTGTCTATGAGACAGATGGTAGAAAAATTCATATGATGCATTTTGTTAATAATGCTTGCTGCATACTTTTGTACTCACCCTTCTTAACTCCTTTGCTTAGAAGCTGAGCACTACAGATTTGCCTACGAGGCATGGGCTAAGGATAACCCTCAAGGTCAAGGTGATGATGCTAAGGAGGACTGGGTGGAGTAATGGACTGCAAGATGGTGACCAACGATCCATTAGGTATTTTGTGATTATGTAAAGTATTTATTAATGTAATATATGTAAGACTTAATAACTATGGACTCGTAGCCTATGTGGCAATGGATTGTATTAAGTTTCTATTTCAGTCGCTAATTATTGTTCTGCTACAACACTCTAAATACGGTATATTAACTGATAAAATGTTAGGTGCGCTCGATATTTTGTTCGCTAATATGCCGAGATCAATATAATTAACTCAGAGTAATAGCAGTGATACCGTTATTACACTGGGCTAATTATGCAGGTCACCATAGCGGTGAGGCACCGGCTTTCCTCCATCATAGGTGTGGGACCTTGGCCTTGGCAACTATGGCCGTCTGAGCGGCGGTGAAGAGGAAGTTGCCACTCGGCCTTGACCTCTCCGCTGTGGTTGGGGCAGAAGATGACAGAGGTGGTGTTGGCTTCTAGGCAATGCCACACTCATAGATCTGGAGCAGGCGGTGGCACTGCTAATCCTCAAGCATCCACATGGCAAGAGAGGAGGAGGAGGAGGAAGAAATAGAGGCAGAGGTGGCTGAGGGAGGGCATGACGAGTGGTTGGTCTGGGATAGAAGAGGAGAAGTGAGGAGCGAGAAGACGACGGTATTTTGGGAAAAAATTGATGGTAAAAATCTACGAGTTGATGGCAGTGATAAATAAGGGAGGGTTTCAAAATTACAATAGCATGTTAGTGAAAAATCACTTTGCAATAGTAAATAAGAGTTGGAATAATTGCAATGACATGTAAAATATTTTCCCTATGGAGTATGGTCACAACTCACAAACTAGAAAGTAGCTGTCAGAAAACACAAACAACAAACGACGAAACCATCTGCATGACGACATGTTGCAATATACATATTTATGGTCGCAACTCACAACGTGTCCCGAAGTACATACATAATCAGATCAGAAACACAAAAGCAACTAAGAACGAGATCAAGATGGCGGCGGCAGAGACGCCTCCATGGCTTCCTGCGGCAGCCGAATCAACCAACGCTGGAACTGACTTGAGTCCACCACCGGAAGGCGCCCCCAGGACCGTACTAGGCCCGGTCACCGGCGCAGCCGCAGCATCAGTTGTCCCCGACGGCGACGGCGCCGTTGAGCCACCAACCGGAGCAGAGCTTGCCCCTGTCTCCTCTGCAAGCATCAACAGAATTAGAGCTCACCCCATTCTCGGTGTGTCCGCAAGTACTGAATCACTATATATATCAATATATGTCTACAACGGCAGCAGATCGATCGACACATGGCACGTACTGGTGCAGGCGTTGGGAGGCAGGTCGCACGCGCTGGGCAGCAGCGCCTGCGCCTGGCCGAGCGCCAGCGCGAGCTGGGACGGCGCCGCCGCCACCGCGGCACAGAGGCAGGGCGCCTGCGACTGGAACATGGCCTGTATCTGGCCGCAGCACTCGGTGGACGGCGACGAGGAGTTGCCGATGAAGTAGCTGACGCACGGCGACAGGGAGGCCTGCGCCGGCGGGCAGCTCGGCACGGCCGGCTGCTGCTGCGCCGAGGACGACGCGCACGCCGCGGCCATCACGGCGAGGGCCAGGCTTAGCCCGAACGAGAGGCTGCTGATCCGGTTCCAAGCCATTGATGATCTGCCGGAGGACCAGGAACTGGCCTTTATGCGGTTCATTTATTTATGCTGTGCATGGATTGTTCGAGGAAAAATAGGCGATCAAGTGGGAGAGTATAGTAGCCTGGCTCAGCAGTAGTGGGTAGATACACTACTCTATCTAACCTCGTTACCTCAATGATACGCTGCTTCTCCAGCGATGTTGGTGAGAAAACTTGACCGTACGAATCTTTAATTTATCACTCGTCAGCCGTTCGACACTAGTTTGTTGGGATTAATCGAGCCACTATTTAATTGGTATACGCCCGCAATACGACTCTAAAGATTATCTTCGTGAATATCACTTTAAATATGTTTGATTCTATACAAATACTATTTCGAAATTGCTACAGTTCATACGTCTAAATTTCTCAGATGCATTGCAACATTTTTATTCTACGTGTGTAACATTTTTTACCAACGCGTGCAACATTTTTCTTCGACAAACAGTGAAATGTGGTACAATAAACGGATGTTGCAAGCGTTGAAAAAAATGTTGCACGCGTCGGAAAAAAATGTTTCAAACGTTGAAAAAAAATATTGCAACAGGCGTCCGATGGAATGAATATTATCGGACGTCCGAGCGCTAGTTGTTGCCATACTATTTTCACTCTTTCTCTTTTTTTTTCTTTAAAAATCATTTTGCACCTTTTTAACCATGTGAAAAGACACATTTGTCCTAGCTGTCTAACATAACCAATTGCTCTGTTATGAGATGGCAAATAACTTGGCCTAGCCAACCGTGACCGTGAGGTGCTATTGAGGACAATGCTATGTCCCATGACTAATGTAAGTTATCTTGATGTTTCCTTTACCAAGTCGTCTGGTCACAAGATAAATAATACAATATAGAAACAACCAGCGAGCGCATAATTGAAATATACATCAACTATATTCACACATGACATATGTTAAAAACAATATGTGTCTCAAAAGAAGCATTTGATAGCAAAACAAAGAAGTAGTGAAAGAAGCAAGTTGAAAAAGAGACAACACTACAACATTTGGGTTCTAACAATTTAGGATATACCATATATTTAAAAACACACAGCCGATTAACATTCTACTAACATGTGTTCCTGAGCCAGGGAAGCCAAATGCATGCTAAATTCTGCATAATAGTAGATTCTAGGCAATACTTAACATATAACTACTCAATATAATAATGAAAGTGTTAGAGATTGTATATACTCCTGTCAATATATTGTAATCCCTCTAATCTAGGATTGTAATCCCCTTGATTTAGGATCCTGACTATCTATATATATGGAAGCTCACATCTGTTTGAAGTGTGGGGAATTCTTTCCAAACTCCATCATACTCTTTCATGGTATTAGATTTCTAGTCTTCTCCACTGCCCTCTTCCATGGCAACCGATGACTCCAGCTTCTCCTCCAACCACGGCTTTGGCTCCAGCATCACAGCACCGGTCCTCTCCTCCTCAACCAGCATACCCATTCGGTCTCAACTTCCAGTGGTCCTTGACATCTACGCCTCCAACATCACGAAGTGGAGCATCTTCCTCAAAGCCCAGCTCGACGTCATGGACTTCTTCCTCACCTCAATGGTGCAAATACTCCCAACCCTACCACCACTACTTGGGACCAAGATGACTATGCCATCCTCTCGCCATGTACGGCTCCATCACCGAAGATGTTCTCGCATCATCCTCGAGCCGAAACAAAGCGCTACCAATCTCTGGGCCGCCACGGAGGCTTTCTTCTGTGATAATAAGGAGAGCCGCTAGGTTCTCCTTCTGAACGAGTTCCATGGCCTTCTCCAAGGCGATCTATCAATTACCACGTACTGCAAAGAGCAAAAGCGTCTTGCTGACGCCCTTCGCGATGTCGACTCTCTAGTCACCGACCACACCCTCGTCCTCAACATCTTGCGCGGCCTCAACCCTCAAATGTCTCAGCAGCCACCGTCATCACCATGACAGATCCATTTCCATCCTTCACCAAGGCGTGTTCGATGCTTCTTATGGAGGAAATGTGCCTTCGCAACTCGAGAAGACCCCTATTGAAACTGCTCTTCTCTCCACTACCGGCAAGACCACAATGTGCAATGGCGGCACCTGCCAGTGGTAAGGCCCCCCTCTTGCCATGGTAGGTTCAAAGGCGATCACAGCAAGGGAAAATGGCTTGGCGGCTCTGGTCATGGCACCTCCTCCTCCGGACATTGCAACAATCCCACTCCGGCAGGGCCCTGGATTTGCTTCACCCAAGTTTTAGTCATGGCACACAAACTTGGTAGAATCGCAACTTTGGTGGTCCCGGTCTTCTTGGTGCACATCCTCCGCAAGCTCTCTCCACAACGACTGATGCATTCCCTCAGTCACAGCTGCCCACACCTTCGACTACCACACCGTCCTTAGATAGCTCCGGCCTCCATGAACAACCTCTCCCTCCACAACGGTGGTTGGGTCATGGATTCCGGCGCGCCTGCACATATGACCCCTGATAATGGTAATATCCATTGCCCTAGTGCACTTCCCATCCCTCATATCGTGACCGTCGGGAATGGTTCCTCCATGCCTATCTCCTGCTCTGGTCATTCTCTTCTTGGCACACCTTCTGGTCACACCTTTTTTCTCAATGTTCTACATGTTCCATCTCTCATTCACAACCTTGTCTGTTCATAAATTCACTCGTGATAACTCTTGTTCCATTGAATTTGACTCTCACAACTTCGTTATGAAGGATCTTCGTACGAACAACGTGATATTTTGTTGCAATAGTGACGGTGACCTCTATACTATCCCGCCATCCACCTCAGCATCACAATCCTCGACCTTCATTTCTACCTCCACTTCAACTGAAATCTGGCACCGCCGCTTGGGTCACCCAAGTCGTGACGCCACCATTACTTTCCAGCAATCGTTGGCTATTCCTAAACAAACTTTGAGTCATCATTTATGTCATGAGAGCTTTGAGTCATCATTTATGTCATGAGTGTCAAATCAGCAAACATGTCATCCGCTTGCCATTTTCTAGTTCTACTTTTGTGTCTGGTGCTCCTTTTGACCTTATACATCGTGATTTATGGACATCACTTGTTCTTAGCACTACTGGGCTCAAATACAAACCTTGACGCTTACTTGATGTCCAATCAAGTGTCTAAAGACTCAACACTAAATGCAACACTTGAATTTTCTTCTAACTCTCTCAAAATGAGGATTGAATGCACACAAGAGTATTTGGGACTATCTAGAGCTCAAATATCATCAATAAGGTTCAAGAGTTGCTTTAGAATGCAGGTGAAGGGATATTAATAACCTCCACTGACCAATATGGCTATTGGCATAAAAGATCACCCAAATACCCTGAAAACCCGGTGCTACCGCCCTTGGGCTGGTAGCACTGCTCCTCTGGTGCCAATGGTTGTTACAGTGCATTTAATGCATTGTCAGTGACCGTTGCACTATATGGCTGGTACTACTAGGGGGTCCGGTAGCACCAACTCAAAATTTTTAGTTTCGGTCAAAAGTACCTCCTCTGGAAAAAACATGCCGAGGGGTGGTCGGTCATACCGCCGCCCAGTAGCATTGGGCCAGGGCCGGTAGCACTGGCCACACTAGCCACCAACTTACCTCTTTCTAGAAAAATGACACCGCATAGGGGCTGGTGCTACCGCCGGCCGGTAGCACTGGCCATACTACTCATGAGACCATTTTCCTCTAAATTTTAAAATGAGTGAATGTAATGACATGCAAATATTCAAATGTTCATAGATTGAGCCTTTAAACATTTTTTCGAACGATTTGCCAAGACCCCTCTTAATAGTACGGCACTTATTCTAGCAATCCGATCTTTTCACCAAAACTCTGAGATTGGTAAAAGCTATATAAAAAAATCCTTAAATTTTTTACCTTAGCAATTTGCCTCGATGCATTGATCTTCTTTTGCACTATTTTCATGCTTCCATGATCGCTGAAGTTAGGACCAACCTATTTTCAATATACTCAAGAGAAAATATCATTTCTTTAATCACGATTGTTATTAATTACCAAAACTAATTCGAATTGAGGGCCTAGATGCTTTCACCATGGCAATACAATCCTCAAATCTGTCTATATATTCATATATGTCGATTTTTGTCTCACATTCTGCAGTGGTTCGACTGCATCATGAGCTGAGGTGTCTGAAAATCTGTCACTAATCACTGCACTAAACTGCAAACAAGTCAAGGTATAGCTGAGTATTCCAATTCCCTTGAACCAGGTAGCAGCACGGCCTATTAAGTGTGCAGTTGCCAAATTAGTCCACTGAACCAATGGAGTCCCTGAAATTTCAAAAATTTCTCACACTGCTTAAGCCAATTCAAAACTCCATCTCCTTCAAATAATGGTATCTCCAACCTTGGGCCCTTAACCACTGCTTCCGCATAATGATTTGAGTTGTTAACCTCACCCACATACTGATTTGTTTGTGAATCAACCCACTGTACAACTGAATAGTGAGGTCTCAGTCCATAATTGTTCCAGCCATTTACAGGAGGCCCTCTTATCCCCTGTGCATCAAAACCGTATGAGGGTTGAAAAGTTCCTCATGAGTTCATTTGATTAGATTGATGGATCATTGGTGGTCGACTCATGTAATGGAACTCTGTATAGATTCAAAGCCCCTAGTGTTCTGACCTTCAGTAAACTAAACTTCCCTTGCTCCTCTATCTATCCTTACTTCACTTTGTGGTACTTGTGCACAAGGAGCCTTCTGATGATTTACCTGAACACCTGCTGAGGATAAATCATTTGCCACTGCTCCTATCTTCAACTTCATCGGTCGCAGATACTCCCACTCGAGTTGGGTTTTCTTCTTCAACTGGGCGTGGATTAGATGAACCAGTCGCATACATTTGCTTCAAGATCTCCATCTCCGAGAACTCCGCCTTCAAACCCTTCAAGTCCGCCAGATCTTCCTTAAGCACAGAAATATCGGCTCTTACCTCTGCGAGTTCATGCTTGCCTGCCATCGCCTCCTGCGATCTGGTTGTAATCACCATGAATCTTCAGAGATATCACCAGTTGAGGGATTTTACAGCTATGATTTAGAAATCACAGCCAACCTCCACCGATCCAGTGATCAATCCAAGGATCGCGTGTGCTCTGATACCTTTGTCAGGATCGGAAACCCAGCGAGACGAGAAACGAACAGAAGAAGACTACTGAAACTAGAAAGCTAAAGCTACGATACAATACTTGGGAATTAAGATTCTCATTACTTTCCCCTTTCTGATCTGGGTCTTTATACCCCGGTTTTTATAGAGTTTGTTGCTAAGATAAAACTGATTCACAGACCAGAATATACTGCATTGTCATTACACGGTAATTGAAATAACAGACACAGTAATTACCACTTCTAATTCTAGTCGTCCGATCAAACTTAACCTTTAGGCGAACACTAGCGTCCGGACGTCCGATTTTTTTGTTTTCTTCGGACGCCTCTTGAAACATTTTTGTCATCTACTTATTTGTTACCAACGCGCGTGTAACATTTTTTTGAGCGCTTGCAACATCCGTTTCTTTGTAGCATTTGTCGGCGAAAATGTTGCACGCGTTGGTAGAAAATGTTGCACGCGTAGAAAAAAAATGTTACGGAGTGTTAGGACGTCCGATGCCTAGCAAAACCGTAACCGCTTTACCTTTCCAACATCTAAACCACACATTCCTACAAGTGAAGTCGGTATCCTTTTCAAATTACAGCCGATACTCTTCTCTTCCCAGCCAACTCTGAATCTCGTCTGAAATTTCAGTCGCTGCTGGCTTGGCCGGACACTCGCCGCCCAGGTCTCGCTCTTCTGCGCGCCCGACATGCCCACCGCGCAGTGCTGCGAGCCGGTGGTAGCCTTCGTCGACCTCGGCGGGCGCGTCCCCTGCCTCTTCCGCGTGGCCTCCGAGCCGCAGCTCCTCGTCGACGGGCTCAACGCCACCCACCTCCTCACGCTCTACACCGCCTGCGGAGCTAGGCCTCCACCCCGGAAGTGCACGCCTTGCCGCCGCCTGTGGAGGTATGCAACCCCATTTGCAGCCGATCCCCGGTCGGTGCGTGAGATAAAGAGGAAAACAAGAACACGAAGAAGACTCAGATGTATTTTCCTTTCTGTCCCTCGCTGTCTCCCAGGTTGGCTTTTAAGCCTCTTCATATTTACACTAACTCTGGGTCCCACCCTCCAGTCATTACATTCTCGCTTTGGAACATTCTTTGTGTCCTCAAGAATAGCGTAGAATAATTTCCATAATTCCGCGATCCCATAGACATAAAACCAAATTACAAGTATTGTTGACTTGTCTTCATCCTCTTCAAATTCTTTATCAGCATGCTCCAACAAAGCAATCTCTTCATCCATCAGCCTATGCATGCGCCTCTTTTGTGCTCGCTTCTTCACAGGAGTTCATTAACAACATCATCACTATAAATATCAAATTCTCCATATGGGCTTTGAGCTAATGCCAAACCTGCAACCTTGTCTTTCAGTTGTGGCCAATAGAGGAAGAGGGCTGTAGCTGCATCTACACCACCCTTGCTATGACCCAGAAGTAGCACACATTTCCTTGATCCCCAGTATATTTCTTGTATGTACTCCTTTATCTCCCTCGCATTTTTAATTACTGAAGACTCACTATGAATCTTAGCGATGTGACAAGCCAAACCCATCTTGGAGAAGTATGATTTTGTCTTGACAAAGTAAAGTGGCCCATGGTTACTAAACAAACCTGGACCCAACAAATAGACCATAGAATCAGGTAGCTTGTGGTCATTTTTATCACAGAGTCCAGAATCTCCAAGAATCTAGCTGTTCCGTCCTCAGTTGGAGGTAAGCTTTGATCCCGTTGGAGCCATCCAATATCATAAGCTGAACCACGAACTGTTTTCTGAGCACGCTCTACAAGGCCAGGAGATGAGTCAGTGGCAGCCAACTCTACAGAAGTCTGAAGAGAAGGCCTGCCGGCAGTCGATGCAGGTGGCAGTGTTACTAGTTCTTGGCCCTCCTCAAATAGACCTGTAACAGGAACAGGGAGGCACTGGGTGAGATATGAAGCTGTCTGGGCAAGATATGATGCAGCCTGGTTAACTGTAGAGCAAGTAACTCCATTCCTGAGCCTAGAATTCTCAACCATATAAGACATGCCATTGTCAGAGAGCTCTTCTGGCCGACAAGAGCAGCTCATCATTGACAATATCCGCCTTGAGAGTTCTTCAAGTGCATGGTTAACTGAATTGATGAAGATGTCAGAACTGCTTTGTTTCTCCATTTGTGAATAGTTTGTCATGAAAGGCTTCAACTGGAATTCATCACACCATGCCAAAGTATTGTCACCAAAATATGCTACCAAATGTTTGCCCTTTTCTGGTGCTTCAATGCAAGCTCAGATGCATCTGAAGGATCAAAATTTCACCAGGCCACCAAGGATGACCTTTTAATTTACTCCAGACAAGACAAGAAACTTGAAAACCATCTTTATCAAGAGGAGGAAGAAGGTATCTAGCACGCAGATCATCTTTGTTGGATTCAACTTCAGGATATTGAGATTTGGTAGAATCAGAAACTTCCAGCGTCGCAGCAGCGATAGATTCTACCATTGCAGGCTTCTCTCTGTCTCACTCTGCGATCCACCGGCTTCCGTTCCCAACATCCTCTCCTCTCATCTCCTCCTTTCAGAGCTTGCATGCTCTCAGCAGACTCATCCCCGTATCCTTCTGTTCCAACCATACCCGACGATTCCGTGACATACAACGAATCGCTCACCATTCCGACACCTCCTTCTGGAGCAACATCCGTCATGGTCACATCAGCATCTCTCGCTATACCCATCAAATTCCCCTCCACCATCACTTCCCCATCCGTCACGGATTCGCGCACAGCAACATCCGCCACCTCAGGCTGCCCCTGTCGCTCCATTCCACCACGGCCGCCGTCTCCTCCCGAATCCGAGGCTTCATCTCTGTTGAACTCCACGGCTTTTCCCACGTTCAGTCGCGCCACCATCTGAGCAGTCACCTCCATCTGTCTGACCAAAATTTGCTGCGCGCGCACGGAACTCTTCATACCACTCCGACGGGCACCTGTTCATCGCGCCCACCGCGCCCCGCCGAGCCACCACCAACACCAGCGCCTCCACCCCGGATGCAGTGACTCCGTTCTCCGTCGGCGGCGGGCCCGGACTGGATCGGGATCTCCTCGACGGAGAAGACGCGCTCCCTCGAAATCCGCGTAGCGTCTTTCGCGCCGATCAGATCGTAGCTTGCTCTGATACCAACTGTCATACCCCATTTGCAGCCAATCCCGGTCGGTGCGTGAGATAGAGCAGCACTCAGGAGAAGGGGAAGAACAAGGTGATAAAAGAGGAAAACAAGAACACGAAGAAGACTCAGATGTATTTTCCTTTCTGTCCCTCGCTGTCTCCCAGGTTGGCTTTTAAGCCTCTTCATATTTACACTAACTCTGGGTCCCACCCTCCAGTCATTACACTCTCTCCCCTCCCTCCCTTCCTCCCTCTCTCCTTTGCTTTTGGTTTCGGATCCAGCGCTCGCATTGCGTTTTCCTCTTGCTTTTGCTGGTTCCGCAGTCCCGCGAGATCCTCGCGTTCTACTTTTCGGTATGGTTTGGTTTTCTTGCACGTTGTTGGTATGGTGCTTGTCGAGTTCTCGTCGTTTGTAGGGGCGAGCAACTCAATACGCCTTCGTGCTCGTTTTGTCGAACACCTGTGGTTTGTTCTATGTTCTTCTGGATTTGGCTTCTGCTTTGAGCAGTTCGTCTTTCGGCGCTGCTAATCGGACGTATTTGGATTGAGATCTAGCAGTGACTCGCACGACTTAGTTTGGTTTCTTCGTTCTCCTTGGGTTTGGGGGTATGATAGTGTCTGCTGCTTCTCAGCTCTAGGGCAAAAACCCCTTGTTGTGTATATTCTTAATTGCTTATATGAGATCCAGCGCCGAGCAGAACTCTTAGATCTATCTCTCGCTAGTGTTTATGGTACTTGGCAACCAGAAAACATCTTTTTTGTTCTTGCCGACTCTGAGCCGTTCGGGTTCTGCGCACCGCGTATTTCTTGGTCAAGAATGCTCTGCAGTACAATCTGCCGAAGTGGCGAGAGCTTGCCGTTGCTTTTTGGTTCTGCCTCCTTGCCATCTGTTTTGCAGCTCTTCTCTTTCTTTTATACTCTTTAATTTCTCTCATGGATTCTTCTGCTTCCCCCTTGCATGCGTGTGATCTTTTGCATCCATCGATCGATCTCTCTGTGTTGATTCTCTCTAGAGAAGCTGGTACTTCTGTGCAGTTTTTGTACCCTTCCTCTTAACGGAAGGAAGAAAATGTAGGGGCCAAATCGCCCTTCTTGTTCGTCGAATCTTTCCTGGAAGAAAATTTTCTTGGCCGTTTTACTTTCTGTGAGAGTCCTGATCCCTATGCATGGGGCTTTGCCTTTTGCCCCGCTCTCCTCTGGCTGTTTGTTACTCCCTGCTGTTGGTCCTTAGTTACATGCATGGTTCGATCAAAAAATCTGATGTAATTTGTGCGAAAAGCTTATTTGATTCGTGGAATTGACTGATGCCTGTGTTTGATTGGCATATTAGTTCCTGTTGGTTTACTATAGGATGCCTCATAGTTTTACTGGATTGGCTCGGTTTTTGGCAAGCAATTGTTGGTGTAGGATCGGCTTCTGTATGATATCTTTCTGTATTGGGGGAGACCATGCGTAGCAATGTTTGCCGCGTTATGTGTGTTGTAATTAGTCGTATTTTATGATTGATCTTTGTTCTTTGGGTCTGATTGGTTAGCAAATTCTTCAAAACATGAAGTAAAGCTTTTCGTTCAATTGAATGCTATACTCGCTAGATGATAATTGAGATTGTTGGAGATATTCATAGATTCCTCGATATCCAATCTTTTCGTATACCAAATTTTTCCATACTCGGACTCTCTATTTTGGCTATATAGAGCCACCCCCTATGTACATATACATTGAATGAAATAGTGGATTTGTGTCTCATGGTTTTTCTCGTAAGAGTTTTTCCACGCTAAATCTTGTGTCCCGTTTTGTGCTTCCTAACCTTAATAAGTAGTATCAGAGCGTTTCAGATTTGCTAGAGCCGCTATTCGTCTCGCAAAGCCCTAGTGTGCCGGCTTGTCCCGAATCCCCGGCAACCTTCACACTATAAGTGGTATTTCTCACTCAATAAGTTCTTTGGATTTTCAGTGCTTAATTATCATTCAAGGTTTTTCGGAGACAATATCATTATGCATTTTAAGTCAAGAAGAGGTTTGTTAGAGATATTCACAGATTCCTCAACATCCAATCTTTCCATATACCAAAATCTTTCCTTACCCAGACTCTATTTTGGCTATATAAAGCCGCCTCCTATGTACATATACATTAAACAAATTAGTATATTTGTCTTCCGTGGTTTTTTTTTTTCTAAAAGGGTTTTTTATGCTAAATCTTGTGTCCCGTTTTGTGCTTCCGATTGTTAGGTTTTTGCGTTTGTTATGTGAAATTGTAACTTTGTTTACAGATCTGTGTACAATAGGGAAGTGAAAGCTATAATGCTAGTGGATTAGATCGATGGACGTTCATGTGTTGCTTCTGCTTGGTTTATGTCGCGTGATCAATGTGTCGCATGTGCGCGTGTGATTTCGATTTCGCAAGCGAGCGAAGCGCCCCACCGCCGTGTCTGACCGAGAAGCTGTCCCCACCGCCCCAGCAGCACGGCAGCGCCGCCCACGGCAAGGCCATCCTCACCCACTCGGCCACTTCCCACCTCCCGCCGGCTTTCGCTGCTCCCCTCCCACCACACTCCGGCTCGTTGTCGTCCCAGATTACCATGAACCTCAATGCCGCTACGATGCTCCTCGTCATCATTACCGTCACTACTATAGAACCGGTCTTCATAACCGGTCTATCACAAGCGGTTAGGTGCACACCGCTTGTGCTCTACGTGCCACAAGCGGTTCGTGGGCAACAGGCGAGAGGGGGTCTCTAGAAGCGGTTCTTGACACGAACCCCTTCTGGAGTCCCACCTCTAGAAGCGGTTCGTGTCTAGAATCGTTTTTAGAGATCTATAAGCGGTTCGAGTCTAGCTTCTATAGGTGGAGATCGAAGCGGTTCGTGTGTAGAAGCCTTGTAGAGACCCATTTAAACCCCATCCCAGTAAGATTTAAACCCCATCTTCCTCCCCGAGCTCGCGACAGGCCAGTGGTGGGCCGAGAGCAGTTCATAGGGGAGTCTTGCCAAAATTTTCAATTGAGGCTATTAGCTCAATTAATTGTTCCTAAGGTGAGTAACATGTTCTTGACATCCTTCTCACCTAGATATTGATGTTTTTGTGCATTGGATGTTGAGAAATCATGTTTTGTTCTTGTGGGAATTAGTGTTTCATTGTTGGCTTATTTTTTGTTCTTAAGGTGATATATTGTTTGGTGTATGAAATGAAATGCAATAAATGTGAAACGATGAAAAATTACAAATGTGGGGAAGGGTAAAAATAATTTTTATTTAGTAAAATTAAAATGCGGAATGATAGAAAAGATTTGCATGAAAATGTAACAATTAGTTAGTTTTATTTAAAAAAAATGCAGGAGAATTAGAAATAATTAGTTGGCTTTAGTTAAAAGAATACATAATGATTAAAAAAATACAAAACTATTAAACATAGTTAACTTTAATTAAATATTGTGATAGATGTTGTTATTATTTTTATTGGTGTAGATGAACCGGCAATGGATGTACAATGCGGACTGTCGGTCAAGAGAGTTCAGAGATGACATGAAGGAGTTTCTCGACGGTAGTTGCATTCTTGCCTCTAGGAAGCTTCATCGTTGTCCGTCGTGAGTGCAAGAATGAGAAGGAGCACTTGAACGATGGATGGTTATGAGGCATGTGATCACGAGAGGTTTCATGGCAAACTATACCTGCTGGACTCACCATGGCGAAACAGAGGCGATTCGACAGGAAGACGATGAAGAAAACGAAGAAGAGGAAGATAGAGCCAACAGTATGCCGGACACCACTCAATACGGGTCCGTGGAAGATACACTCGACGAGTTTGGCGATGATGAGGTAGATCAGATGCTCCATGACGGAGAGGGAGAGTTCACAGAGGAAAGACAATACAAGAAGTTTCAAAGCATGGTAGAGGAACATAGAACTGCTTTGTACCCAAACTGTGGATAGGGCCACAAAAAGCTGCGTACTACACTAGAACTCATTCAATGGAAGGACACAAACGGTGTGTCAGACAAGGCATTCAATGGTTTGTTATCACTCGTAAAGAAGTTGCTTCCGGAAGGTAACACTCTACCCGAATCTACATATGAAGTGAAGCGAGTCCTCTGCCCTTTAGGATTGCAAGTACGGAAAATACACGTATGTCCTAACGATTGTATCCTGTATCGCAATGAGTATGCCGATTTGGAGGTTTGTCCAATGTGCGAAGAATCCCGGTATAAGGTGCAGCCTGACGATCCAGGTGAATTAGATAGGAATCGTACGAAGAAGAGAACTCCATCCAAAGTATTGTGGTATTTCCCTGTGATCCCCCGGTTGAAGCGTCTGTTTGCTAACGAAGGTCATGCCAAGATGATGCGTTGGCATGAAGAAGAGCGTAAGGAAGACGGGATGCTTAGACACCCTGCAAATGGCTCGCAGATGGAGGAAAGTCGATCGGGCTTACGAACTTTGCAAATGAGGTCGAAACATAAGGTTTGGGTTGAGCATCGATGGGATGAATCCTTTCGGTCGGTTGAGCAAAGCATCCATAGCACTGGCACGTGACGCTTTGCATCTATAACATTCCTCCATGGTCGTGCATGAAGCGGAAGTACATCATGATGCCATTGTTGATCGAAGGTCCGAAGCAACACGAAACGATATCGATGTCTACCGAAACCATTGGTTGAAGACCTTGTGAAGTTGTGGGAGGATAGTGTACGGGTTTGGGATGAGTACAAAAGAGAGTATTTCAACCTGCGTGCATTGTTGTTTGTAACAATCAACGATTGGCCTGCTCTCGGTAACCTGTCCGACCAAACTGTCAAAGGGTTTAAAGCCTGCACCCAGTGCATAGATGAAACAGACTGCATGTACCTGAAAAACTCTCGGAAGTGTGTGTACATGGGCCACCGCAAGTTTCTTCCTAGCAGTCATGCTTTGAGGTGGAAAGGCAGTAAATTTAACGGGGGAACAGAAATTCATGTTAAGCCTCAGCATCGTAATGTGCGACTTGTGTTTGCTATGGTAAATGATCTGAAAGTAGTATTTGGGAAGGGTCTTGGAAGCATACCTGTGCAGAACGAGGATGGTCATGCACCCACATGGAAGAAGAAATCAATATTTTGGGACTGCTTAGTATTGGGAAGTTTTGGAGGTTTGTCACTCGCTTGACTTCATGCACATCACGAAGAATGTTTGCTTGAACTCGCTAGGCTACATAGATATGTACTGACAAATCGAAAGATACACCTGCAAGCTCGGAAGGACCTTGAAGACATGGAGGTGAGGAGTGACCTATTGTAACATCCCAATTTTTGACATTTTAATTAATTAATATTATTTTAATGCAAATTATGATTTTTGTGAATTTTTTGGATTTAATTGGATTTTCTGAGATTTAATTGAATTATTTTGAATTATTATATATTGCCTTTTGTTAAGAAATAATTATAAAAAGAAATATTTAAAATAAAGTTTTACCAAAAATATTTTAATTAGGTCCAGAATGTCTGAAAGTATTTTTGAGATTTTTCTTGGAATTTTTCTGATATTTTTACTACCCTAAATAAATCAATTTATTTTCTCGAATTAATTTAAATAGAAAATCTGGAAATTACCCGTGAACAGTAACGGGCCGCGGCCCAAATACTGTGCGGACCGCGTGGGAATCGGGAGGGTTAACACCGACTGTCGGATTATAATCCAACGGCCTACGTTGCGCCACGACATTTAATGAAACCCTAGGTGTTGTTGACCGCTAGATCTTCATCGCACGACCATTAGTGATCGGTACCGGTTCGGACTTCGTCTCTTATCCCAGCCGTCGGATCAAGATCGGATGGTCAGGGCTCATCGTGTCCGAGACGGATTCGCGCCGTTGCCGTTCTTTCCTTGTTTTCCGTGCCACCGCCGGGTATAAAAGGGTACGGGGTACTTTCCCGAGACTCACCTTGAGCCGCCGCATCTTTTCCCTAAAGCGCCGCCGCCGAAGAGTTAGCCGTGAGGGATTGCGAGCTCGTCGGAGTTGTCGAGAGAGTTTCGCCGTGTTTCCTCGTCGCCAGGAGATTCTTCCGCCGATTAAAGCTCGGGTTCGGGTTCATCGAGTTGCACCACGTCGGATTCGTCGCTTCGTTGTCGCCGGAGGTCATCGGATCGCCGAAGCCGTGGTCATCTTCCCCAAGTCCGGCCAACTGCACCGCCATCGCTCCATCATCGCTCGCGTGGCGCCTCAGCCGTTGGATCTTCATCGAAGCGCCCGGAGATCGTCCACGTCGCCTTGTGCACAGTGAATCACATGGGTAAGCTCTCACCGTTAGATTTAAATCGGGTGGTCGGGAATAAGCCGCGTCGGTTTAGGTCAACTGTGAACGGCACGGGTAAGCTTTAGCCGCGGGATTAAGATCGTAAGGTCACGGATGGGCCACGTCATTTATGAGCACAGTGCACCGTAAGGGTAAGCGTAGGTCGTCGGATTTGGATCGGACGATTGATACTAAGCCACGTGGTAGATTTAATCGGATCCGGTAGATTGGTATCCCAAGGTCCAGACTTAGCCACGTGTCATCCGTACAGTTGGGCTGGAGAAATTCGTATTTTCCTTTATAAAAATAATTCGATTAATTCGGATTTTATGATTTTAGGGATTTTTCAGGAATTTAAAACTTCAAAGTGCTATAACTTTTGCATACGAACTCCGATTGAGGTGATTCAAATTCCTAAAAATTTGTAAAATTGAGATATTCCAATGGTGATTTTTATTTGAATTTTTGAGTTTATTTGTTCTTTGGTTTTGGTGTTTATTTGCTATTTCTTCTCGATTCGCGTAGACGTTGATTTGTGCGAGGCTTCGGAGGAGGAATTTGCAACTCAAGAATTATATTCAGATCGAGACCAGGAGCTTAAGCAAGGCAAGTTGTGCTTTGATCATGTTGCACCCATGTTTGCAAAATTGCTATTTTGATTTACCCTATTGCATGATATTTTATGAGTACAAATGATTTCAACTTAAATTTGGGATTAGCTATTGTACTCCTTTGAATTACACCCTACCTTGTTATTTGTATACCATAATCCACTTGTCACCTTAGGTTGGTTCATTATAGTTGGTTAATATTGAAATCAACATGGATGGTTAGAACGGAATAGAAATGCTTAGCCATGCCACGTCATCACATGTACATGAAATGTTGAGTATTAATTTTGACTAATGGAATATGGAACAATGATGTTAATTTGTGTGTCATGTGTGGTCACACAAAGAGATTGGGTTGTCGTGGCGGGGAGGTCACACAACGATGTTGATTTGTGAGAAGCACGTGGTGCTTGGTAACCAACCGAGTGGTAATCACTTTATGATTGAAGCAAGTGGAAGGGGCAAGTGTGCGTGGTGGGCTCAGAGGAGCCGAGGGTATGTGTATGTCTTGCTTTAATCAATCCTAAGGACTTAACCTTGCGAGCCTTTGACTGAGTCTATCATGCAACCACATGTTCATTATGGGGCTGACTTAGTGACTAATTTGCAAATGCTTAACTTGAGTGCTATCGTGGTGGCGTGAGACCCGGGTGGTGGTAACCAGTCCATGCTCGGGGTGGCTCACATGGCGCAAGAGGGGGGCCCTGTTGTGGTGGTGTAACCCTTCAGTGTTGAAACCTTAGCGGGTAGCACTGGGTTAAGAGGATGCATTGTAAAGGCTTTGTTATAAGGGAACGACTGCTGTGCAATCATGCTTCCCGTGCAATCACCGTGCAATCCAACTAAGAAAAATTTCAAAAAATTCTGAAAAAAATCATGGATGTACATCTCATCTTACCCCATCTACATATAAAATTTCATGATCAAATTCGTCCTATGCTAGAAGTTACAAAAAAGATAAATTTCTGACAAACTTGAATAGTTCAAATGCACCCCAAATTTGTCTTTTTTGTAATTTCTAGCATAAGACGAATTTGATCATGAAATTTTATATGTAGATGGGGTAAGATGAGATGTACATCTATGATTTTTTTTAGAATTTTTTGAAACTTTTCTTAGTTGGATTGCACGATGATTGCACGGAAAGCATGATTGCACAGTAGTCGTTCCCTTGTTATAATCATTCACCTGTGTGGTGCATGGTTGTATCATGTGGGTAAAGTGCATAACCTCTGCAGAGTGTACAAACTATTCGGATAGCCGTGCTCACGGTATTGAGCAATGCTTGGGGATTACAGTCAAGTGGTAGTTAATTAAAATGAACAACTTGATGGGATGGCGGAATGCCATGTGGATAAAGGAAACTTGATTTAGGATGGAAAACTTGGGTTTATTTGAGAATCACTGAATCTATTTACTTGTATTTATTGTTTTACTGTCTTTTCAATCTATGTATCGTATGTGTTCTTAAATGCTGCTTTATTGCAAATGAATCATTAGCCTTTCCTTTGGAATAAGCCTGCATATAGCTATGATAGCATTGCATTCTGTGCACAACTTGTTGAGTACGTGTTGGTGTACTCACCCTTGCTTAACAACCAACAACAGTGGAGGAATCATCTGTAACATCCCAAAATTTGCTTTAACTGTATTTACGTTATTTTGAATTATTTAGGAATATCTAAAATTTATTTGGAATTTTTGGAATTAATTCGAATTTAAGCTTTATCGAATTAATCTGATAAAATAAAGATCGTTCGTTTCACATGTACGTTAAAATTTAAAGTATAGTTTAAAATAAAAACAATTGGAAAATAAGAAAGTTTCTTTTAAATGTTTTCAAAAACTTGATTATAAATTAAGTTTGTCGATTATATTAAAAACCGTACAAGTGTCTGATCCACTAAAAGAATTTTTGCAGAAAATCTATATATCGAAAAATCATGAAACCAACTTCGTTAAGTTCCAAATATTCCCTATTATTTTATAGGATTTTTCCAAGATTTTTAGAGCCTTTTGCTATTTTATCCTAAAGCGTATTGTTCCAACACTATTCAAATTCGAATTTAACAAGCGATCACGTGAATGCATGGACTTCTGTACATGTGAATTATTCTTCCCTGCCGTTTCAATCCTTCAATTACCAGCCGTTTCCTTTTTAGTTTCTAGCAATGCTATTCTTCTTAGAAAATGTCTGCTCATTTCCAGTCGATTCTCCATTTGTTCATTTCCTGTACGTTTTCCATTCCCAGCCATCATGCAGCCGTTTCCTCCACCTTCTTGATTCATCACGACTTGATTCCAGCCGTTTCTCTACCAGCATGCATGCATGCACGTTTCACTTAACTAGCCATTTCCTTTCTACCAGCATGCATGCACGTTTCAATTCCCTAGCCGTTTCCTCTGCCTGCACTAACCCATGCAATGCGTAAAGAGTTTTCAGCCGATTGATTTCCTTACATGTTAATCTAGCAACCACTTCCTGTACATTTCATTCCAAGCCGTTTCCTTTCCAGTTGCTTCTTCTGCCTTCCTTTATTCATTCGGTTTCTAGTCACGATTTTTCCTTGCCTCTTCAGTTTCCTGGCCTTTTCTACCGATTTCATTTCTTCTCCTTGTGCGCATGTACTTCCAGCCATTTCTCCATTCTCCCCAACACTTTCTCATTTCTCTAAGCAACACTTCTCCATTTCTTGCACTCGCGTGAACTGGCAACGCCGGCCAAGACTCTCTGACCACGCCTCGTTCGCTTCGTCGACCAGGTCTTGCTTGTCGATCAGCCGTACTCGGCGTTCGACCGATCGATCGCCATTGCGTTAGCTTGTCGACGCCGCCACGCAAGACACTCTTCGATCTCGTCTCCTTTTATGTCGCTACCGCCGCCGTCGTTGTCGTCCGGTCTTGCCAGAACCACTATTCTCCTCTCTCTCACTCACGCATCTTAATGCCGTGAAGGAGATGGGATGAATTTTTCGGCGATGAACGCCATGGCGACAAACTCACCGTATCTTGGCACTTTTATTCACCGGATTTGGCAAATCAAAATGGAGCAAGGGGCTACAAATAGGCGAGGCGACACTACTACGTAGCGACACATCACTAGCACGATCATCACTATCGGTTCTTTTCATAGAAGTGATAGTGATGTGCACGTGATCATCACTATCACTTCTATGAAAAGAACCGATTCGATAAACGTGCACATCAAGATCACTTTTTAGTAGAGAATCGATTCGATGTGCACATGGTTATCACTATCATTCTTTTATAGAAGCGATAGTGATGACAAAGGCACATCACTATCACTTGTTGAAAAGAACCGATTACGATGTGCTCGTGCTTATGTAGTGATGGCGTGCACATCAAGATCGCTTTTGAAAAGAACCGATTCGATGTGCCTCGCTAGGTTATATATACCACTCAGACCGAACTCTTCTCTGCTTTTGCTCCAGAGGAGATTTCTCCGCCGCCACCCGAGAAAATAGCTCATATTGTGTGGTTGGAAGCAATAGTTGGGTGAGAAAATTTGAAGTCCTCATGGGTGGGTATTAAGAGGGCAAAATTGAAACCCTATCTTGAGGAGATTCCCTCTTTTGCTCTCTATTGCGGTTTTCTTCAAAATGTGAGCAGCAATTCTTTAAACCCCTTCAATTTTGCTCGTAATTTCAATATGTTGTCAATAAAGTTTAGGTTGCCTTTGGAATTGTGTACGTGCTTTCAGATTTCACACTCTTTATTTGACAAGCGCATATCTATTTAATTTTTGTAGTGCGATCTCTGCTTTATATATATGGAATTATTATTGCTATCATGTGGTAACTGTTATTAGAGTTTAGGCGGCGTAACCTACGTCTCCCGTTCGAGGGTGCTTATTTATAAATATGCTGAACAAAAGGGCATATTTATAAGCGAGCAGTCTCGAATTGTCCACGTTTTTTGGACAATTCGAGGATATATGGTTCGAGCAAGTTCTGGTTGTGTTGTACAACCCGAGTAGATTTGGTAGCGTCTCTCGGTGTTCTCCGGATACACACCCTCTTGACTGTTGTCGAGACGTGTATCTCGAGAACAAGCAGGAGATGTCGCCAAATTTTCTCTGGAGTTGTACAACGGCTTAGGATCTTGCCCGAACCATATATCCTCGAATGGGATTAGGACCTAACCTATGTAGAGATTAGGAGTCATCGTTGGTACCCTTGATTTGTTTCGTTGTAGTAGAAAGATTTGCAAGCTCTGCACTAGCTATATAATTAGATTATTTGATATCGTTGTTGTTGTTAAAATTTATGTCTCTTATGTAGGAATTGGCGGAAGCTTTAAACCGTGGAAGAAGCTAGGTATCGATTGTGAGTACATTTATATATCTTGGAACCTGTTCACTATTTTGCAAAGGTAATATTAATTGAAATGATGTCTCAATATTTAAAATAGCTATAGCTAGTTGTCGCTCGCTTTTTCCTTAATTTATTGTGCGAAATTTAATTGTAGATGGACCGTGAGGAATGGATGTATCGAGAAAAGCCGTGTGAGTGCTGAATTTTAGAGGGTGTTAAGGAGTTCAAAAAATTGCGAAGACGACATGGTGAGGAGGGTGTAAACTTCATATATTGTCCTTGCATTGATTGCACCAATCGAGGAGATTTAACAACTCATCTCAAATTGAGGACCACCGATTCGACGTGGCTTCATGAGGAATTACACATGTTGGATCCATCACGGGAGGCAGTAGTACCACTCCAATATGCAACGAAGATACGGTGGAACAGGATGACGAGTTGCGATCGATATGTTTGAGGAGGATAATTTGGAGCAAATGTTGCGGGATGTGGAGGGTAATTACACGGAAAGAGAGTTTGAAAAGTTTAAAAGCTTGATAGAAGGCGATGCCAAACCATGCTCACAAAGTTGCAAAGCGGAATACACAAAGTTGGGTTCGGTCCTTGCATTGTTCGAATCAAGGCAAAACACCGTTGGGCGGATACAAGTTTCAATGCACTACTAGTTCTTCTATCGGATCTGCTTCGGGAGGGAAGCGAGTTGCCAACAAGCATTTATGAAGCGAAGAAGCTACTATGTCCCATGGGAATGGAAATAGAAAGGATACATGCATGTCAGAATGATTGCATCTTGTACCGTAACGCACATCGAGGCTGCACGTTTGTCCGGTTTGCGGTGTGCCGGTACAAACAAAAGGAGAAGCGAACGACAAGAAGCGCGAAGAGCCGGGCAACGACGGTGAAGAGGTCATCACTAAAGGTGCACCGCCAAGGTATTGTGGTACTTGCCCATCATTCCCCGTCTCGAGCGGTTGTTTGCAAATCCGAGAGAGGCAAAATTGTTGCGTTGGCATTACGAGTCTCGAAAGGAAGATGGCAAGTCGAGACACCTCGCCGATTCGGCTCAATGGAGAAACATCGATTGGAAACATGAGGAGTTTGGTGCGAAATGAGGAACATAAGATTTGGGTTGAGTACCGACGGAATGAATCCGTTTGGTAACATGAGCGATCGTCAAAGACCGCCGATTCATTGTGTATCTACAACCTCCTCCTTGGTCATGCATGAAGCGGAAGTATATCATGATGTCATTACTAATCTCGGGACCCAAACAGTAGGAAATGATATTGATGTGTACCTTGCACCATTGATCGAGGATTTGGTAAAATTGTGGAATGAGGGGGTAAATCGTGTGGGATGCGTATAAAGAGAGCATTTCACCCTACTGCTATGGTATTTTGCACCATAAATGATTTCCGGCCCTTGGTAATTTGGCGTGTTACTGATCTGAAAGGAGCCAAAGCGTGTCCTATTTGTGAAGAGGAGACCGAGAGTCTATGGTCGCGAATTCCAAGAAAACTGTGTATATGGGTCACCGTGAGGTTTCTACCTCGAAGTCATCGATACCGTAAGATGGATGACAAATTTGATGGGAAGAGGAAGTCCGTTCGGCACATGACCTATGAGTGGAAGCCAAGTGTATTCACGTGTAGAGGATATCAATGTTGAAGACGGAAAGAGTAGAATCTGTTAGATCCTAGGACCATTTGGAAGAAGAGGTCAATATTCGGGACTTACCTGTCTTGGAAGGAGTTAGATGTCCGGCATTGTATTGATGTCATGCATGTTGAGAAGAATGTCTGCGACAACTTGGTTGGCATCTTGCTGAACATACCTGGGAAGACCAAAGATGGTGTCAATGCTCGTCGCGACATGGCCTACATGGGAATCAGGCCCAGACTTGCAGTGATAGAGGAGGATGGAAAAGGCCCGTACATCCCTGCTGCATGCTACACCCTGTCCAAGAAGGAGAAAGAAGATCTCTGCAAATGTCTCCAAAGTATTAAAGTTCCATCTGGCTACTCCTGAACATTAAGAAGCTTGTGTCTATGGATGATTTGAAGTTGTTGGGCATGAAGTCCCATAGCGCCATGTCTTGATGACCCAAATGCTCCCCAGTTGCAATCCGAAATATTCTCCCAGAGGATGTCGGGTTGGCAATCACAAAGTTGTGTTATTTCTTCAATGCGATCTCTGCAAAGTTATTGACCCGATGTACTAGACAACTTACAGAGTGAGGTGGTGCGACTCTGGTCACCTTGAGATGCATTTCCCACCGTCGTTCTTTGACGTAATGGTCCACCTTGTTGTTCACCTTGTCGAGAGATTAAGATATGTGGACCCGCTTTCCTCGTTACATGTATCCGCTCGAGAGGTACATGGGTATATTAAAGTCGACGTGAGGAATCGATCAAGCTCGAGGGTAGTATTGTTGAAGGTTATGGGGTGAAGAGGTTATTGAGTTTTGCGTGGACTACGGGTAAAAGACAAGCAATCGGTGTTCTGTATCTCGTCATGAGAGGCGGACTTCTTGGTAAAGGAACGTTGGGTCCAAACTAATGAGTCAGAGGTTTGATATGTATTGCAAGGCGATTTCACGATCTTGTAGAATAGCGCGAAGTTCGTCCATACATCGAAAGCATAAGTTGATATTACGGAAGAGAATCCACAAATGGATGAGCTTTCCATCGCACAAGAACACAATGATCGATTCCTCACATGGTTCAAAGAAAAGCGGAGGTCTCCTTCTCGAGAATGTAAAATGGTTGGTGACGGACCAAGATTTAATGTACGAGACATGGCAGGGTGCGATATTAATGGTTATACCTTTTACCTTCGAGAGTCAAGATGCCAAGAGTCTTGTCCAAAAGCAGTGGTGTGAGTATAAATGCTTTCTCGATGATCATCACTCAAAACAGCTCTCCCAACCGCAATGAACTCCTACTATGGGATGATCGAAGAAATTTGGGAGCTCGATTACGGAATATACCAAGTTCCATTGTTCCGATGTAAGTGGGTGCGACTTCCACATGGAGTGAAGGTCGACAAGAGAGGCTTTACTATTGTGGATCTCGATGAGACTTCGCCTACAAAGATGATCCGTTTGTCGTTCTTGGCAAGCAACTCAAGTCTTTACGGCGCGATCCGGCCAATCCAAGGTTGCACGTCGTTCTTCATGGCAAGAGACGGATCGTAGGAGTTGAAGATGTTGTAGATGAAGAAGAGTATAACCAATTCGATGAGATACCTTCATTTGCGAGATGGGGCTTGTCTTAGCGGGGATGGCGACACACATGGAGCCAATTACATGCGAGTAGATCATCATGAAGGGCAATATTGTAAATAAATGGACTATTATAATGTATGTAAAATAGTATTGTAAATCCAAGGTGATTAATTGCTGTTTGGAGGCTTGATGGAAATGCATGCAATTTCTCTTTATGCCTGCACTTTGTGCCATAATTTGTGAAAGAAAATTCTATTTGTGAAATTATTGTTGGGAAAGCTTGTAAATAGTCGAAAGTTCATTTCGGAAATTTTCGTACAATTCAGATTAATTTGAAAAAGTTTTGACTTTTCTACACTTACGCACAAATCATGTCTCTGAAATGAATTTTGGCATATTTCTTGAATGAGGTCGCTTTTTCCAAAAATTATTTTATGAAAAGTTTTGCGGTATCTGAAATATGTTTCGCAAAATTTCTAATAATTTCAACAATGTATGACAAAGTTATGCCATTTTCTCTCTTTGATGAAATGCTGAAAATTCAGAACTTGCGAGATGTCCTAAAAGGAATAGTGTAATAAACTACATCGAAGATCGGTTTTCTTAAAAGAGTGATACTAATGATAAAGAATCGATATCGGTTTTATTAAAAAGTGATACTAATGACTAACATCGGTGTTTTATTAGAAAAGTGATGATAAAGCATCGATGATCGGTTTTATTAAAAAAGTGATACTAATGATAAAGAATCGATGTCGGTTTTATTAAAAGAGTGATACTAATGACTAACATCGGTGTTTTACTAGAAAAGTGATGATAAAGCATCGAGATCGGTTTTATTAAAAAAGTGATACTAATGATGAAGCATCGATGTCGGTTTTCTTAAAAGAGTGATACTAATGATAAAGAATCGAGATCGGTTTTCTTAAAAGAGTGATACTAATGATAAAGAATCGATGTCGGTTTTATTAAAAAGTGATACTAATGACTAACATCGTGTTTTATTAGAAAAGTGATGATAAAGAATCGAGATCGGTTTTATTAAAAAGTGATACTAATGATGAAGCATCGATATCGGTTTTCTTAAAAGAGTGATACTAATGATAAAGAATCGAGATTCGGTTTTATTAAAAAGTGATACTAATGACTAATATCGTGTTTTATTAGAAAAATGATGATAAAGCATCGATTATCGGTTTTATTAAAAAGTGATACTAATGATGAAGCATCGATGTCGGTTTTCTTAAAAGAGTGATACTAATGATAAAGAATCGATGTCGGTTTTATTAAAAAGTGATACTAATGACTAACATCGTGTTTTATTAGAAAAGTGATGATAAAGCATCGAGATCGGTTTTATTAAAAAGTGATACTAATGATGAAGCATCGATGTCGGTTTTCTTAAAAGAGTGATACTAATGATAAAGAATCGATATCGGTTTTATTAAAAAGTGATACTAATGACTAACATCGGTGTTTTATTAGAAAAGTGATGATAAAGCATCGATGTCGGTTTTATTAAAAAGTGATAGTATTGATGAAGCATCGATGTCGGTTTTCTTAAAAGAGTGATACTAATGGTTAAGCATCACTATCGGTTTTCTTAAAAGAGTGATACTAATGACTAACGCAATTCTTAAACCCTACCCATAACCATTATTGCAGCTTTCGCTTCCTGTGGCCGCTTAACCCTAAGCCGCTTGAGCCAGCCGCCGCCGCCGAGGACGCCTCCCCGCCCGTCGCCGTCGCCGGGATGCCTCCCGCTTCGTCGCCGTCGCCGAGACGCCTCCCGCCCGTCGCCGTCTCGAGGGCGCCTCCCGCCCGTCGCCGTCGCCGAGATGCCCCACGCCACCCCACACCCGGCGACGCCGCCGCCGCTTCCCGGTGGGATTCCAGATCTTCAAAACATCACCTTGCCGCCATCTTCCTTTGTCGCCGACCTCTCCTCCCGGTGGGATTCAGTCTCCCGATCGCATTTCGTTTGCCACTTTGATCTTGACTTGATTCTTCTTTGGTGAAGGAGGTTTTGCTCTGTGATGATATTGGGTTATCTTATGATCATGACAATTAATGAAATGAATTAGGCCTTGAACCGGTAGATCACTTGTTAGAAAGAATTGATTTATTTAACTAGCCAAATTGATAAATTGTTGATCGATGAGTCCGCATCTTTGAAATACCTTGTTCTTGATCTGAACATTAGCGAGTTCGGTTAGATATTTAAGCATTTGCGTGGACTAAATTTCTCGATTAAAATTTCATTCTTGTTGGTACTTTCTTGTCGAGAAGTCCATTTCTTGATGTTGGGTTATCACATCTGTTAGACCTAAGTTCATTACGGCTTAGGTGCTTATAACGATGAATAAAACAATCATTCTTGTGCTAAGGTGGTAAGGGTTCAAGGCCCAATTTGTTGAATTAATTTGTCTAGCCTATTTGTGATTGAAGTGAAGATTCTAATCTTCTTTCAAACGCTTAAAATCTGAGAGCAAACATCTAGAAATATATTACATTCTTTCGGCCATGGTAGACATGTTTCATCTTCTGAATGCCATAGTCTACATAATTTGTGTCATCTTCTCAATTATGTTAGATTGGTCAATTTTGAAACATGTATATGTAATCGTATTGTTATTTGGGTTAATCATAAAGATCTTGCTCTTACACTCTAAGTATTGAATTGCGTGCTATCGGTTATAGAAATGGTGCTATATTATTAGGAGCATACAATGTCGTCATTTTCTACAATATATAGATTTCAATGTGGTAAATTTCTGAACTGTGTCCTATATTTTACAAGTCTTTGTTAAGTTCCATTTTGTTATATGTAGATATACGAATCACAGTTTTGCTAATGGCTTATTTTCGGCATATTAATTTTGTTTAGACATGTGTTTACTTTTAGCATATTACTTTTGTTTAGACATGTGTTTACTTTCAACATATTACTTTTGTTTTTATCTCAAAGATATGTTAGAGTTTAGGTTGCGTAACCTCGTCTCCCGTCGAGAGTGCTTATTTATAAATATCTTTGGAATAGCATATTTATAAGCAAGCGATCTCGAATTGTCCACGTTTTTGGGCGATTCGAGATATGTGGTTGGGCAAGTTCTGAGCTATGTTGTACAACCGAGTTGATTTGATAGCGTTTCCTGGTGTTCTCCGGATACACACCCTCTTGACTGTTGTCGAGGCGTGTATCCGGAGAACAATGGGAGATGTCAAATTTTCTCTCGGTTGTACAACGGCTTAGAACTTGAACAACCACATATCCTCGAATGGGATTAGGACCAAACCTATTTAGAGATTAGGGTTATCGTTGGTACGTATTTAGTTGGTCAACAGATATTGCATGTTATGTCGCTACTAACTTGACCTTCTTGTGTTGCTATTCTTGCATTAGTACTTTAATGCTCATATTCTCTGTTGATGTTGTGAAATCAAACTTGTCGATAAGAAAACTCAAAATGTCGCAACTAGAGAGCATCGGCTCGTCGCCGCACAGTAGTAGAAGGTGCCTCGAGGCCGAGCATGGTTCCAACTACTCAAGGGCGAGTAAGGTGAGGAAGAGCCGAGGACCAAACAAAGGGGCTACTGGAGAACGCCGCGGAGTTCTCGCTTCAATGCCAGGGTCTGCGGGCCCTCCTAAGTACAAGGGCGATACGGTCATTTATTGGCCAATTGGTGAGGAGAGAGTGCCCATAACAATTAAGGATTGGAGAAAGGATGTCACGAAAGCGTAAGAATCGGTTGTGGGGCGAGGTTAAGAGTAAATGGATTATAGAGCAGACGATGAACCCACGTGAGGCAGTGCGCCTTGAATAGGATGGGTGTGGCCTTGAGGCACTTCAAGACCCTTATGCACAATGAGTACGTCTTTGAAAGGCCGTACACCATTCGAGAAGTATCCATTTGTGACCCCGATGTTTGGGCGGAGTTCACGAGGATGAAGAATGCGCCGAGGCAAATGGTGAGAGAGAGGAACACCGTCGTCCGGAGGCTTAACACGCACCGCACCACCTCGGTACATGCGGCTATGAGGGAAGAAGGCGAGTGGGCACGACAAGCCGAGGAGTCGCTAACTCCGGATGGTGATGCCTTACTCCCACATATCGAGGAGCGGCACGCATAGCGGGTATTAGCGAGGACAAAAAAAACTCGACGGGCAGCTTGTAGTTGCAAACCACCGCTACCGCCAAGTCGTCTCTACCATCGTAAGACATCTAACTTAGTACAATACAATTGACCCAACTTGTTGTATTTCAAATCTAATTAGTACTCGCTTATTACAGAAGAGGTAAGCCGGTGAAAAGAACAGGGACCTTCTTGAGCCAAGGGTCGAGGACATCCGTAAATGCTGCGATCGGAAGTCCGACCATAAGGGGCGGTGCTTGCCGAGGCGGGACACACGAAGAAGTCCTACTTTCAAGATGACTCTGCAGTGCCAACTCAAGGTCATGGCGAGCATCGCGGAGCGCCTCAACGCACTAAGGAGGCGGTGGGAGGAGATTAAGGAGGAGATGAGGGGAGATCTTGCACGTGAGGAAGAGATAAGAGGGGAGATGAGGGGGGAGATGGCGGCACGTGAGGATCGCCTGAGGGCCGAGATGATGGCGATGATTTCCCAGAGTCAGAGCCAGATGCCCTCGACTCTCGTAGAGAAGTCTGTGCCCCGACCTATCAGCTGCGGTTCCAAAAATGATACGACCGGTCCCCAGCTGAAGGTAATAATTAATTTTTCCTGAGTTCAAGCTACGAGTGTAACTCCCGCAATGTTTTTCCTCAAGTTGTACACTTCTTGCAGGTGCCTGCGAAGTGCCAGCTCACCATCTTGACGGAGGATGGATTTCCCGTCGAGGCTGCACGCGGGGTTGCATTTCCATGCAACGAGACCGACACTGTGCATGGTCAGCCTGTGGGGAAGGGCTACATGAGGTGCAGTGGACTACGTCCACGAAGACTTCTTATCACATGTGCTCGATTTCCCCCAACGAAGATATCACCACTCTCGGGCAAGCACGCATGTCGTTCATCAAGTGGCCTGACGGGTGTCGTCTTGGTCAAGGTAAAAAGTCCTCCACGTCTTCTCTACCATTCCAAGATTACTCTGCAGTAAGTTAAATATATCGCAGCCAGAGGTTCCTCCCACGCCCTCTCGCCTCCCCGCCTGCGCTTTGATCCCGCTCCCGCCTCCTTTGCTCGCCTGCGCCTGCGCTTTGATCTCGCTCTGCTACACCTTTGCTCCTCGCCGCTCCCGTAGAACCACGGGAGGCCTCCGAGACTCCGTACAACCACAAGAGGCCTCCGAGACTCCTTCCGCCAAGAGGGCAAAGTCGACAGAGGCCAGGCGCCCTTAAGGTACTGAAAAGCCCATTGCCCGACCTCGGACACTCCTTCGCCCGAAAGAAGAGTCGGCCAGCCACAGGCACCTCAGATGATTATAAGGCCTACGAGCATGGAAAGCCCTGATTGCATCGCATTTAACTGAATGAGCTAGGCAAGTGGACTCGCCTCCTCCATGGATGGTACCTTGATAAGGTGAAGGGGAAGAGCGTCGAGTCGACTTCAGCGTGAAGTATAAAATGGTACATTTTCACCGCGAGGAGAATGGAACATTCCCGTCTTTTGAGGATCTATTCGTGTGTACCAAATGAAAGCCGTCGATATTTCTACTTTACGATCATGGACGCTGTGAGTATCACACCATATAGCTTGCGCTCATGACTTTTATAGGATTTTGCATTATGTTTTCTCACATTCAACACGAGTTGCAGGATAATGAGACAACGAGCCGTGACAAATCTACACGAAGTTGGGTTTGTCGACCCCGAGCTTGTGTCTGCGATCATGGCTAGGCTTCAACCAGGGTTCGTTGCTAGCTACATCAAGGGGGTATTGCAAGCTGAGTCGAAGAAGGACTTCATTGTATTGCCGTACCACGAGGAGTAAGTAGTACTTTTCGATTCAATTACTTGTACGCACTTAAAACCGCTCGTGAACTTATTTCCTTGCACTACATTTTATTTAATAAGCAACCATTGGGTTCTACTCGTCCTCGTCCGAGTGAAAACACAGATCTACACATTTAACTCGATCGAGAAGAGACCGATGGCATCTGCGATCAAGCCTCCTTTGCGTAAAAGCGCATTATTGAAACCTAACACATCTGAGGAATTTAACTACGTTTATTTTTTTTGACTCAATGGTGCTCTCCAATGTATGTAGGGGTTTCTCAGACTATGTCGATGAAGGAGGGCCGCACGACGACAAAAAGGGCAAGACACTGCAGTATAAGCGATTTAAGGTACAAGTGCCTAGCATATATATGATTAATTTTTTTGACATCTAATCTTCGTGGGCTGAATTTCTTTTTCTTTCTTCGCAGTGCCATCAACAGGGCAGCGGTGACCATTGGCTTCTATGTCATGCAAGACATGCTCATCGTGGTCGACAACTCACACCATTTCCTAAGGTATAATTTTCTATCTGATCAAGTATTAGATTTATGAAGTAATACAAAATAATTCTATTGGAACACCTGCCATTATCTAAAAGCACTAGTATTAGTTAGCTCTACATGAAACACTAGTGTGGTCCAATCCAAAACGTGAAGCTTCTAAAAGACGGTGCTACATGACAGAATATTGTTCCATTTGAATTTTAGTAGAAAATTACATCACTATATTTTTGCTTGGCCTTAGGAGTATCTGTTTTAAAATATTTGTTATTTGAGAATCAAAAGATAGAATCAATAAAAAGCGAGAAGAATTTCACCTCTTACATTATGTGTCTATTGTTTTTGATCCGCGATTGCCTCTATAATTTGTGATTGATCGTAGGCGTCGACAACGTTTTACAACGCTATAGACAAATATAATGGCATGAAGGGAGTAGCTTTTTACATTTGTCCTTTCAGCGCATTGAGGCATTACTCAATGTCTTTACTAGAATATTAGCTTCTCACATTTGGAATTTTTTCTGTTTTGAATTAATCTTTTATAATCCAAATATTTAAACACGCTTGTAGTTCCTGTCTATTTTGTGATTGCCCCTAATACTTATCTATGTTTCTCTAATTTTATGTACGTGCATAATAATATACATAGCCTTTTACATAGAAATTTTGAAACTGAAATTAATCTGATCATTACATTTTGCGTAAGATCAATATCCCCGAAGAGTTTAGACAACAAAGCACTCAACAATTTACGAGACCACTTATGCCGGTTAGTCTTGGTTAGAAGTTATATCGAGGATGGCGAGTTTAGAGATCCCGACGCATCGTACTAGTCCATATGTAAACAATATAATATATGTCAATGTGATATGTATCGAGGAAGTCCATGTCTTGATTGTCATGTTTGTGTTGTCTATTGTGAGCGACTATGATATATATGTGTTGTAATTAAAGCGTTTACGTTACGTGAATGTGATATATGCATCCCGCCTACGTGTTGTGAATGTGATGATATATATATTGTGCATATTGTTTTAATCTGTGCTTTTTTGGAGAAATTGCAAAATGGCACACCCCAATGGGTCATCGAATCGGTTCTTTAAGGAAGTGATTGTGATGCCGTTCTGCAGTAGTGGGAGTTGCCGTTTCATGCTCGGCCTTCGTGCCCTGATTCGCACACGACTCGCTCAGCAATGGTGGCGAGAGCTGTTCGCTCGTCCTGCATGTTGCGGCTTCCTCCGTGAGGATCGGCATCACGCACACCACATACTCCTACTCACCTACGACTTGTTCAGCCCAACAGCTTTCCTGCATGGCGACTGGATCACGAACGCACAACTCATGCAGATGCAGCACAGCTGCGCACACGCAACGCACATCAGGTTTATCTAACACTGTCTAGGCTCGCGCCACCGCCGCCGCTGTCATGACCGATGCCGATCTCCGGCGACACCACTCCGGCTAGCCGTTTCTATTCTGATTTTTTCTCGCGTGTATCCAGAATCAAGCAAACCAAAGAAATCCGTGAGAAGAATATGCATATACACTGTGAACAGTGCCATGCATTGGATGACTAGATAAAAGTTGTACGTAAATTTGTAACTAAATTGCGGATTTTTGTCTTTTTTGCTACAAACTCGTTATAAGTCCAAATCGCATGCAACAAATTTTGTAAATTAGTAAATATTAATACCTAGCCACAGTAAGTTTTATGAAATTTTATAAATGAATTTATACTATTAAAATATTCAAGGAAAGTCCAAATTTATGAATTTTGTAGCTCTTAAACTATACGTTCAAAAGTGTTGAAATAAATTTTATAAATCTTAGAAAATGCTAAACTAATTATCTGGAAGTTTTCATGAAGTTACCAATTAGTTTGATTTGTTGTATTTTTCCGAATGTGTGTTTGTACGTTGTTTTACATGTTTATTTGGTTCTTTGTCTGTTGCGCGTAGACATTGAGTTGCGTAAGGACGCGGATTTTGAGGATCAAGCTCCAGACCAAGACTCGCTGCTTTTCGAAGGCAAGTTATGCTTTGACCATATTGCTCCTAAATTTTGAAAATGTATTTTGTTTCAAACTATGCATGCTAATTCAACTAAAAATGGATTTAAAATAATTTGGGTGAATTAGCTAATCAACCTATTTGTTATTGCCACTTTCTTGTTAATATTTGTATGCCATGATTCCTTTGATAACCTAAGTTTGGTGATATTAGTTGGTTGATAATATTGTACCAACACGGGAGGCTAGACCGTGAATAGTTGCTTAGCTTTGCATATATCGTGAATAATCTTTTAAAATACAAAGATCAATATTGATTAATGGAATATGCAATGTATTTTGAAATGGTGTGATGTGTTGCCATACGATGATGTTGATATATGGAGGCCTGTGTGGTTCTATATGGATGTTGAGTTGTTGTTGGCATGTGTTGCACAATAATCAACTTGGGATGGAAAATAATTTAGATCGGAGCAAGTGGTTGGAGCAAGTGTGACTGGTGGGCCCGAGGGGCGGAGGGGTTTGTGCAAGTCTTGCTCTGATCAACCCTAAGGACTTAACCTTGCGAGCCTTTGACCTGAGTCATTCATACAACCACAAGTTCCGGTATGGGACGGACCTAGCTGAGTAAATTGTGAAATCTATTCCTCGATCTTGTCGTGGTGGAGTGAGGCCAGTGTTTGGGTGGTAAAACTCACAGCGCAAGAGAGGGCCCCAGGTGTGGTAACCATCCCTCCAATGTTGAAACCTTAGCGAGCGATCTTCTGGTTTAGACGGACCTTTGGAAAGGCTTTGTTCTGATCGCTTCGCCTTTATGGTGTTTGATTTGATCTTGTGGGTAAAGTGTATAACCTCTGCAGAGTGTACAAACTATTCGAATAGCCGTGTTCACGGTATTGAACATTGCTCGGGAATTACAGTCAAGGGGTAGAGTTTTGAAAATAAAATGAGGTGGAAGGCCGTGAGCCAGTGTTAATGGTGAAATTTGATTAAGGACTGTGCGTCCAAAATTTTGTGGAAAACAGTTTGAGAAACTTGTTATAATTATATGGTTTTGACGCTTTCTATCTAGATAAATAATAATTCAAAAATGTTGATGCAAATGCAAAATAGCCAACTGAGCCATTCCTTTATACCAAGCCATGCATGTAGTAAATAGATCTGCATTTTGTGCATGACTTGTTGAGTACAGTGTGTACTCACCCTTGCGGACAAATTTACCAGAAGAAGAGACTACGCCTGCCTATGAAGAGGAGTTCGTTGAAGAGCCGGAGAACTAAGGAAGCAAGCCTCAGTTAGGGCACCTATGGCAGAAGATGGAGCACCACGAAGTTTTATTTTATTCCGCTGTTGAACTTTTGTTATTTGATAATTGTAAGCCCTGCGTGGCATACTATTGTAAGGATGACCATAAGGTCGTACACTCGTTTATATACATGTTTGAAGTACTTTAATGTTATTCCGCTGTGTATGTATTGGTACTTTAAACCCTGTTAGCCTGTGTGCACTAGCGCGATCCTGGACTAGTGCAAAATACACAGAGTGTCCGGATTTGCAAATTCGGGGCACGACATCATCGTCGTTATCGGAGGAAGACTTTCAGGTGGACGTGTGTCACTAGGCCAATCCTTGTCAGTCGCCTGTGGTGTGCTGATGGGGCATCTACGTCTTCTACTGTCTTTCCGCTGCATTTGTTCAAGTTATTCTCAGTCTAGCCCATGTGGCTGAATAATTGTAAGTGATCATAAGATCATACACTAGTTATATATAATAAATAAAGTCTTATTATTCTTATCGTTGTGTATGATATGATGCTTACCGATGTTAAGCTGTGTGCACTAGCGATTGATCCTAGGACTAGTGCGGTAAAACACAGTGGATTCGAATTGGTGAATTCGGGTCCTTACACCTACATCCGAAAAACAAAGAAGGGACAAAACAATTTTATCTACATCCTGCGAGCTACACTCCAAGCAAAGAAGAGAAAAAAAGCATGATTGAGTGTTTGAACAGTGTGAAGGTCCCTTCTGGATACTCCTCAAATGTAAAGAGACTCGTAAACACGAAAGAGAACAAACTCCAAGGCCTAAAATCCCATGACTGCCTTGTGTTGATGACACAGATTGTTCTTGTGAGGTGTTAGAGGTATCTCGCCCGAGTGGGTGCGGGGACAATCACAAAGCTATATTCTTTCTGAACGCCATTTCAGAGAAGGTTGTCGAACCAAACTAAAACCGCCTAAGTTGGAGGCGATGTGGTACAAAGTTTGGTTAGCCTCGAGATGATCTTTCCTCCTGCATTCTTTGATATCATGGTTCATCTCACCGTTTACCTTGTCAAGGAGATAGGTATCCTCGAACCAGTGTATTTGCACAACATGTTCCCTTTCGAGAGGTACATGAGTGTCCTCAAGAAGTACGTCCGTAACTGTTCGCGTTAGGAAGGTGCATTGCCAAGGGCTACGTGACGGAGGAGGTGATAGAGTTTTGTGTTGATTACATGAATGATCTAAATCCTATCGGCGTCCCCATATCACGACACAAGGGAGGCTACGGGCAAAGGGACAATAGGAAGACAAGCGATTGCATGCAATGATCTTGTTGCATTCAAGAAAGCACATTTCACTGCTCAAGCAATCAACTATAGTCGCCCTATATCCTTCAAAGACAAGAGTGTCCTACGCCATGAAGTTCATAGGGAAGACAGAGAGTTGGATAACCTTGAAGCACATGGATTCTTTTAAATGGCTCTGTATACATCCTTGAGGAAGGGTCAAACGATGAACTATTGAAACGCTTGGCCGGAGACCATCACAAGAAATCGTGACATTCAAGGGGTATGAGATCAATGGTTACACATTCTACACCGGATCGAGGATAACAAGAGCACCAACCAAAACAATGGTGTCAGATAGACGCCAAGACAACAACGGCGAAGTTGGACACATATTATGGTTTCATAGAAGAAATATGGGAGCTTGAATATGGACCTCTCAAGGTCCTCTATTTAAGTACCAATGGGTCAAGTGACTTCAAACGGTGTGAAGGTCGACAAATACGGATGACAACCATGGATCTCACGAAGTCGGCTATAGGCGAAACCGCTTGTTCTCGCGAACGATGTGATCTGTGTCTTCTATGTAATAGACATATCAAGCAAACCTAAAAAGCGTATGAAAAGCATAAAGAAAATCGAAAGGACAAGCAAAAGGTAATGCCAAAGCGACATGTGGTTCTCCAAGGCAAACGAAGGATTGTAGGAGTTGAGAACGCCACCGACGAGGAAGAGTATGGTCGATTCGACGAGCTCCCTCCTTTTATAGCTTGATGTCGACATAAACGTCTGCGTGATGATGATGTCGATGCTCCTTACATACGCCACGATCATAACGAAGGAACAATTGTAAAGACGAAGACTTAAGATGTACTACTTGTATACAAATTATTCCATATGATCATGTTGATATGTTGATGTTTAACATTACTTGTACATAATTTCTACAAAATTATTTCTACAAATTTTAAAATGAAAACAAAGCCACGAAAACCATTTGTACAAATTTTAAAATGAGAACAAAGCCCTAAAATTATTTCTACAAGTTATTCATTTGTTCAGTTCACTTTTAATACAAATGACATTTATTCTGTGATTTATATCCACTCTATGAAAGGATCGCATAAATTTTAGCATACCTAAAAAAGGAAATTACAGACATACAAAGAGAAATTCAGCTTAGCATAGTTAGCTCATAAATTCCTATACAAAAACCCCAAAAGCAGTGTGAAATTTACACAACTGACATACAAGCTTTCAACAATTTGAGCACAGGTTGTCTACTGCTACTTAAGTTACCTAGTACATCATATAAAAGGAGCAACATTACAATGATAGCTATATTAACTAATTTCTTTAGCATGTCCTCTACTCTTTCCATCATTTCTTCTAGCTTTTAATACTCTTGTTATCATCGAAGCAATGGGATGTGCATCTCTCGGCTTGCAACAGATTAAATGTTACTGACTAGTAAGCCATCATCACTTGGCAAGAAATCTTCTTGGAATGCAGCAATTTGCATTGCAAGATTTTCAACACCATGGTCGGCTTTATCACCCACTACCAATACCGACATGTTGTGCCCTTCAAATGTAAAGAATGGAACGGAAGGTGAAAGTCAAGGAATATGAACAAATGAATAACTTCAAAACTTACCGACATATTCGAACACTTCATGAACACTTAGGATGGATTCTTGGATGTATGGGAGGTGAACACATTTCTGAGGATCTCCGTGATCGAGGACACGATAGCTTCATCCGCAATGCCTCTAGTTGTCTCTTCGTCTCGCTATTTGATGAAGCCGTCGACATGAATTAATAGATTCAAATTTAAACCTTTCCAATCTCATCCGAATCACAAGAAGTATTTCAAGCACAAAGAGTGAAACAAATTAGCATCAACAATTCTGATCTGGGCATGGTGGGAAAATGACATGTATGGTTCCATATAAAATCATGCTTGCTCGAAGTCATTCACACTATCTCCATCGTATTATAAGACAATAGTTATAACTAAGAATTCAAGGGGACAATACTCTAAGCAGTAAGCATCATAACATTTATATATACAAGGGGGAGAAGAGATTTCTTGTCAACCAGTTTGGGCACCAAATTGTTTTAAGTATTACGTGTCGGCACTGTTACAAGCTTTTTGTACTAAGAACCGCTTGTAGAAGTACCTCTACAAGCGGTTGGTAATACGAACCGCTTGTAGAGGATCTTCTACAAGCGGTTTGTATTACCAACCGCTTGTAATCGGGGCTGCCCGCCCAACCCAGCCTAGAGGTCCTCTACAAGCGGTTGGTATTACGAACCGCTTGTAGAGTCCCTTCTACAAGTGGTTCGTAATACCAACCGCTTGTAAATGGTACTTCTACAAGCGGTTTATATTACAAACCGCTTGTAGAAGTAGGTAGAGCTTTAAATTTTCTAAGTCCCCACACTCTCCCACACCTTCAAATTTTCTAAGTCCCCGATCGCCTCTTCTCTGTCGCGCGCGCCACAGCCACCTCCGTCAACCGCCACCGCCGAGCTCGCCGATGACCGCCACCGCGTCGATGCCCCCCAGCCACCGTGCTGACGCCCCTCAACCAATCCACCCCGGAGGGCCTAGGTACCCGGTGAAACACCCCATCCTGCTCTCTCTGTTTTCATGCCCACAAGGTGTTCGGTGAAATGTTGCAATACTTTTCATATACTGCAATACTTGGTTAGATCTTTTTGTTGTCATCTGTGACTTGTGAATTCATATATATATATATATATATATGTGTGTGTGTGTGTGTGTGTGTGTGTGTGTTAGATTGCTTACTTGCCCATATAAGCCTGCAGCAAAGAAGAATGATGAAGTAAGCCTCGATTTCGCTTATTTTTTTTCCTTTCGCCCTTTAGGCCGTGTATAATCTGATTCCCAACTAGTATTATTTTTAGGTCCTACTTATTACCCGATACATAACGTTCCCTGATTATTTATTAATTAACTGTACCCAAACACCAAGCTAATTCATTGTTATATCTGCATTCCAATCATTTCCAGAAAATTTCTCAGCTTTGATTCCTGTGAACCTATTGTACTTTCATAATAGTTTTAAGATTGTGAGCAGCATGATCTGAAGTGTGGCTTGCTTGGTTTCCCATAGTTCAATTCTACTATACTATGTTTATCGATTAAATGTGGATACATTGTTTTTTTTGCAGTTAGTAAATACATCAGGCTGCTCCATTTGTCCATTTAATTAGTAAATACATCAGGCTGCTAGTAGTTGTTAAATCTAAATTAATTTGTACATATGTCTTTCTCTGTTTGTTGCCGTGTCCCATTGCTCATTTGGCTTACTTTGTCCTGTAATTAATTTGAACCTTTTTGTTCCTTTATCTCAAGATGAATGAATTAGGCGGCGTTCTCGCCTTTCACTTCAAAAAGAAAAAATCCTTCCTCACATGATCGAAGGCTAAAATGGCAAGTTCATATTATGTCACTAAGGGGAGTTCTCATTTATATATACCCATTTGCCACTTGCATATTCTTTTAGCGCTTCTTGCTTTTGTGTGTTACTATTCCTAATTCGACTTTTAGCGCAAACTTATAATCCTTGTGGACAAGACCTCTTTGAAATGAAATGAGAAAGTAATTGATAAATTTACCGCGGTAAAACTTTTTCCGACAATCTTCATTTCCTATTGCAACGTATTTGGCTGGGAATGGTCACATGCACCAGTATTGCAAGATGAGGGACCATTTATAAATGGAATTGCACTTGAGGGACCTAAATTAAACCAAGGCAAGAGTTAGGGGGACAAAAAATATACTCCGTTGATTTTTATAAGGCGCGGTTTGACTTGGGTAATTCCTTTTTATAATACTTTGTTCATAGCTACAATATACATATATAACAATGCTAAACCAAGTCTTAGATTTACACATAAGTACATTTGGACAACAATAACCCTACTAAAGGTAACATTCACACCACAACCGTGGAAATTTGACCGGAAAAATGATACGCAAATCATATGAATTGGAACATTCCTAAGACCAAATTGGCGATGGTTTTCACACCGCTCCGATGGTTTTCACGTTGCAACCACGAGTTAAAATTTGGCGATCTTAAACTATGCTTTCAAACTCAAATTGTTCTCAACAATCTTGTCTTTATATATAATCTAAGCCTCAAGATTTGCTCTACTCTAGATGGCGACACCAAGACGTGGTGACCCGGATATCGATCATGCAGAAAATCTGATGTTCGAGACCATTGCACTGGTAGCATCTTAGCCAATGAGGCCGTTAACACTGATGCGGAAAATCACGATGGTGCTGCTAACACTGTCGATGAGGCCGTTAACACTGGTACCGAGGTATACTCTTACTCATTATAAAATCACCGTAAACATGTTAATTAATCTAAAATCATTCATATTATATGTGTTTGTGTATCCAGCCCGGTACATCATCGCCACCCATCCGAATTAACCGAGGACCTAACAAGAAGCCTTCGACAAAGTACGTGATAACCGAAGTTCAAGAACGACGGAGACTCGCTAGCCCCAGTAATCAGCAATTGGCCCTTTCAACAACGCTTGCGGCTACCACGTGAGGAATCACGTCCCAATCAACATCCGAAATGGGTCAAGTCCCTCTGACTACCAAGGAACTCGCCGGAATGATATGAAGGAAAATTTCACTTTTCCGGAAGGGTACGAAACGAAGGCCAAGGGATGGGCTTTGAAGAAGATGGCAACTTTCTTTCAAGAAGTGGAAGTCGCCCTCACCCGCAAGTACATCGACAAAGGAGAAAGGCGGACTTCAATCAATTTCCTAAGTGGCGGATCATTGGGATGCTTCGAGAGTATAAGCTGTCGGATGCGGGATGAGCCGCGAGAGAGAAAAACCGGGTGAATGCCCAGAAGAAGAAATACCACCACCATCTCGGGACCGGTGGTTACATCAAGGTTGCAAAGAAATGGGACAAGCGGGAAGAGGAACTTCGGCAGCAGGATGTTGTACCTGAAACTAAGAATTGGGAGCCCCGCTGCGAATTGGTTCTTGGCTCACGGGGGCAAACTTGCAGATGACGGTAGCTTGGTGATGGCAACCGAGCACCCAAGAAGTTGGTGAAAGGATTGTACAAGCCATCGAAAGCGCCTCTCGGTCAGGATCCTTGGTGACGGACAGAGAGAATGACGAGCTAACATATGCCCTTCAAAACCCTGAGCACCCGAGACGGACACGAGGTTTCGGGAAGGTGTCGTGGAGGCACGGCTTTGCCAAAGACTCAAGCAGTTACAGGAGTTGGGACAGAAGCAAGAGGAGAGATCAGGGTAGAGTGTGCCAATTGGAGGAAGAGCTTAGAGCTACGAAGGCTTCCATCGATTTTCTGGTCACGCAAAAAGTGTCCGAAGCAATAAGCCAGCTTCAGGGAGCTCCATGGCACATTCATCCTCTGGCGCAAAAAGTACATCATATTTCCAGATGGTGTGGAGGTTATATCTCCAGCAAGAGAGGCCCGAGCTTGAGCAGCTGCAGGAGCAAGCACGCCTCCTCCACATCGTCAACCCACGACTCCTCCGGCGTCGCAGACACAATGCTTCCCCGGTGGTCCAGGCCACGCCTCCTCCACCTCCCGCTCCACAAAGAAGCCCGACTCGCCGCCACCGCCACCGCCTTGAAAGTAAGAAGCACCTAACATCTCCAGTACCACGCCCAAAGATCTCCCAGGAAGAAGCTCGATGTCAGAAGGAGGGATCCCGCACTGGCACCTCCTCCCACGAAGTCGGCATCCGGCAGACAGAGAATGTCAAAGGAACTGTCGTGCCCCAAATTTTCACGGATTCGGACACTCTGTGTATGCCGTACTAGTCCAGGATCACGCTAGTACACACAGGATGAACAGGTTGAAGTACCACAATCATACACAGCGGAAATAAATAATAAAGTACTTCAAGCATAATATAGTCGAGTTACATGACCTTATGGTCACCTTACAATAATTCGCCACGCAGGGCGATAAATATCATCAGTATCAAGTTCATTCAGCGGAAGCAAAATACGATAGCGAACCACTCCTAACCACAAAGCACCGAGTGCGGCTCAACCCTTAATCCTCCCGGCCTTCGATGAACTCTTCATTCCAAGCCGCACGGCTTCTTCTTATTCTGAGGTTTTTGTCGATGCAAGGGTGAGTATACGACATACTCAACAAGTCATGCACAATGCAGGTCTATTACTACATGCATGGCTTATTCCAAAGGAAAGGCTTAATTGGTTATTTTGCACAAAGCAGCATTTCTTTTAACAGGTAATCCTATTAGATTAAAGCAGTAAATCCAATATTAATAATAATTAATTTCTTAATTCTTTTCCAAGGGTTTTGGCACACAGCCCTAATTTCATTCTTTTGGCACACGTACCACCCATTCCACATTTTTATTTTGAAAATCTAACACTTGATCAGTAATCAAGAGCAATGTCAAGATCTGCGGACACGGCTATTCAATAGATTCACACACACACTCTGCAGAGGTCAGACACTTTACCCACAGGATACTGATCGCTCACCACACAAAGCGATTGATTGCAACAAAGTCTTTCAGAGACTAACACTTAGCGATGATCCTCTCAAGATTGCCTTCCTAACACTTCCTCACACAGAGCCAAAGTTTAGAACAATGAATACCGTTAGATGGGTACCAAGCCGCAAAGACAGTGTCGCTCCCCATACTGATTACATTTTGGTGTAACTGTCGCCCGAGGTATCAAAGGAAAGATATTAGAAACCTCTTGAACTAGGTCCGTCCCATTAGGACAAGTGGTTGTACACGAACTCAGTTCAAAGGCTGCAAGGTTAAGTCCTTAATTGTCCCGCAAGACATCCCATTTATACAACTCGCACACACACCTTCTCAAACATTCATCTGACCCATTGCCACACAGGCCCACTGCACGAAGCCCTCTTGCCACTTGCCCCGGCCCAAAACATTTCCCCACCCCACATTATATTTAAGCAACACATGCCATTGTTCACATCAATTTGCGAATAGCACCACACAGGCTACTACTCCAATTCCATCATATGACATCATCGCACTTTTACAAAAATGCGTTCCATAATTGTTTAGGCAATATTCATTTGCTATTTGAAATTCATTCATCGCATACAAGCGGCTAAGCGACTAATCACGGTCTAGCCTCCCGTGTTGGCGATTATATAGCATCCAACATAATTTAGCATTCTAGGGTGACAAGGTGTTCAGGGCATATAAACATTATATTCAAGGTGGCATAAACAAGATGGGTATTTTAACTACCTTTTCCATATGAGCAATATCATTTTAATTAATATAGCATGCAATAATTGAATCAAATTATATTCAAAAATCTAGGGGCAACATGGTCAAAGCATGACTTGCCTTCGAAGAGGAGTTGGTTCTGGTCGAGGTTCTGCGACGGGTCTTCAAATTCTCCCTCGGCGAAACCCGGCAACTCGGGGTCTAGTCGGTACAAGCAAGCATACACACAATAAATACACAATACAGACAGGAAGATCAACTCTAAAAATAAAATAAAATTCACCAATAAATAGTTCATATTTTTACAAATTTCTGGGCACTGGAATCACCCAAATCCGAGTTAAGATGCAAAAGTTATAGCATTTACAAATTTGTGAAATTCAAATAAAGAATAAACGATTTAAATGATCTATTTCTATCTTCGAAAATCCGGATTAAATCTTCGGCGACACGGTCGGCACCGAAGCTTCCACGCCACCCTCGGCCATCGACAGGTGGGCCGGATGACGTCATCATGCCGACGCCAAGACAACGGTGATTCACCCATCGACATGTGGGCCCCAATGAAACGATGCACGGACCACTTAGCGGCAAACACGCGGCGGAAAAGCATCCGCCACGCGACGATTTAATCCGCCGTTGGATTTAAATCCAACGGCCGGTTGTTCTCGAGCGATCTTGCGCCGCTATCGACATACATACGTGGCGCGGCGAGAGCGGTCGGATGAGAAATCTACTACCGGTTCGGAGAGTTTATCGCTCATCGCACATGCGTGGACACACCAGGGCCGCACGATTACCAACCAACGGCTGAGATCTACTGAGCATAATCGACTTAGCTTCTACGGGGAAGACGTGGCGCAACGTCGACCGCTTGATGGGAATCCGATGGCTATCGTTATACCGAGCAGTTTACTATTCCTAAGCCTACGCGGTTCAACGAGTATCGTTCGATGAAGATCCAACGGACCAGATCAAACCAAACTAATTAAACGTTAACTGCTACGAGAAGAAGCGTGGCGATACCTCGATCGTTGGATGAAGATCCGACTACCGAGGTGGAAATTCGGTTGCGAAGAAGAGCGGCGATGCTTGACGCCGAGTCGAGGAAGACGGCGTAACCGGCGATTCCGGCGTCTCCGGTCGGAAGAAGTGGCTTGCTGGACACGGCGTGCCACGAGGAACTCGGAGAATGTTCTAGCTGCGGCTGGGAGCGACGGACCACGGCGGAAGACAAGGAAACCGAAGCGAGGAATGAAGCTACTTGGCGAGCTCACGCCAAGACTCGGTGGGTGGCGAGGGCGAGAGAAGGCAAATGAGCGGAAGAAGCCCGCATGCAATGGGGTATATCACTGGCTCGGACAAGCTTCTGAATGCGCGCACAATCTCTGACAAGATCCCCGGCCCCCTACCGGCGACGGCGGTGCACGATTCAGACGCCCCGTCATCGTTCACCACATCCACTGCTCGATCGCAATCCAAGCGCGCGGATTGAATAACGGTTCGGCGAATGGTGCCACGCGTCGACCATCCAACGGTCACTTAACGCGATCCAACGCCTCGTGCGCCACGAGCGACGTGGCCCAGCGGCGACCGTTCGATCGCGATCGAGCGAACCAGGTCATTGCGCTAGTTTTTGGTGAAAGATAAGATGTTGGGCCATTTATCATGGTGATTTAATTACTCGGCTTTTCTCAATAAAAATAATTCCAATAATTCAAAGAAATTAATTAGGGCACTAAAATACCCAAAAATTCTATAAAATTTCCAAAAACATTTTGAGCATTTTGAGCCTAAATAAAATATTTTCATTTATTTTTGATAATTAATTTTTCGATATTAATTAATCAAGAGAAGAATAAATCAAATAAGTGTTAAGAAATTCCAATAATTCCCAAGAAAATTAGATAAATCCAATTAAATGCAATTAAATGCAAATAAAGGTTGGTTAATTCAGAAAATTCAAATAACTCCAAAAATTAAAATCGGACCAAAATTGTAGGCGTTACAGAACCGCCAAAGAGGCCATATGATCGATTATGAGAGCTAGTTGCATCCGTAAAGACGGATGTGGCAGGCGACTATGCCAAAGAAGCGAGCTCAAGGTTAAAATAGATAAAAAAGCGTGAAGCACTTTCGGTCATGCGGAGCAGCGCCACCACCTGTGACGACCGACTACAAAAGGACAATAAGAAAGGCTACAGTGAAAAATACACGGGCTCTGTTGGCAGGAAAGAAGAAGAAAGTGGAAGATGAGCAGAGTGCTGAACAGTTGAGAAAAATGACATTCCTGAAGGAGGCGGGACTCGAATCAATAGACCAGGATCTTCTAGTGGCACCAACCAGATGGAAGTATGAGTTGGGCAAACCGCTAATTGATCCAAAAGATATAAAAGATCTCCCAACCAAGATGCGTCAAATGCATGAATGGTACATGAAAAGGGCATCTAAAGGAGAGCAAATGTTCCTCCTCATTTTCCAAGATGAGCATTTCTTCCGCGGGAACAACACAGAAATATGGCTGGAATTCGAGGACTTGTACCATGTGTACCAAGGAGACGTCGTCAACGTGTCTTTCATGTCCTGCTGGTGTCTGTAAGTGTCGATCTACTAAGTTTACCGTTTGCTTCCTCTCGTACCACAAAATTGAAAATCTAATTAACTTAGTTATCCCTTCTTATGTAAAATGGAGATACAACGATGTAGAAGACTAGGCAAACAGAGCGTTGGCTTCATCGACCCAGAGGTTGTCAGCGAGAAAGTCCGGTCATATGACCGACAAAAACCACAAGTTGAGGCATACATTTTGCATGCAATGTTGAAACAAACACTACAAACCGTACATATACGCCTTCAACTTCAAATCGTGTTCTCACAAACCTCTTGTTCTTGTATTTCTTAAGCCATTAATAGTACGACTAGCTACTTACGCATATGTTGCAATATACTGAATAGGTTTCTTTGGATCCTTCTAGTCATCGAGCTTGACAACGGCGGGATTATAGTTCTTGACTCAAGAAGGAATCCGGTCCAAAAATACCAATGGTTCATTGGCGTCCTTAATGGGACATTTGCAAAGTTCAAGAAGAAGTAAAAGGAGAATTCAAGAAAGAATTGAAGTCATAATAAGCACTTTCAGTGCGTACTACAAAACTATTATTAATATACATCGCCATATCGGTTCTTTATCGATATTTCGAAATTTCTCCCGTGAAGGTTAAACGCCGACTATGGAAATAACTTATGTGGCTACTCGTGTTCCACTATATTCAAAGTTTTATCCATGGCGATGAGTGGAACATTATGCCGAGGTTCATATATGCATGTCAATTTGTTAGCTACAACTTACATTTTAATTAATTGCATGTGATCGGATATTTATATACTTTCCGCTTAATTAATTGTCAGCCCAACATCGATGAGCACGTTAACGTGCTCCCGCCTCCCCGGGTGCGCGCACTACAAGAACAACTCATCGGCTTCATTGTCGACGAGGTTGTATCTCCAAATGGTGAGTTCCACGTAAGGTTTCTTGCGTTGAACACCGCTGAACTGATGACGACATCCACATCGACCAAGGACTTAAAGAGTGGCGCATGCAAGAAATGAGTTCGATAATCATTTTTTTAATCATTCAAACTTGTAAACGTCGGTTGCGTGTATGTACTTGTCCATTTTTTACACTATTAAGTTCGTTTTTTTGTGTAGTGAGCTAGCTTGTGAACATGTGTATGAGTATGCATATGTAATATATATTTAATTGCAAAAAAAACCTCCACTCATATTTAATTTTATGGTAAAAAGCGATATACAAAAACACCGTAAGAATATATTCTATAATACATATAATCGAAAACTCTCTCCACAAGTGGTTGGTGACTCCAACCGCTTCGAATCTTGCTCTTCAAGCGGTTGGTAAGACTAACCGCTTCGGATATCCTTCTTCTGGCGGTTTGTAACACGAACCGCCAGGAATCCCCGTGGCGGCTCCATCGCCTTCCGACACCTTCCCAACCACTTCTAGTGCCACAAAGCTGGCGGTTCGAGCAACCGCTTGTGATACCCGACGGGTATCACACGCGGTTGCTTAGAAGCGGTTATAAAACCGCTTCTAAAGGGAGTTACGAGCCACTTATGGTAGTCGGTTCTGTAGTAGTGCGTCCTCATTGGCCTCCACGACGATGACGACTGAGGCCGCCGGCCGCCTCCTTCCCCCGGCAGCCAACCGTCGCCTGTGTCCGACTATGATTCATTAGTAGTACTTATCATGTTTTTCGCGATTTGGCTACCTCTACCCTATCAACGGATAGGGAGAGAGAACCGATCATTGATTTGGCTCCTCCGATTTGATTTTTTTTCCCGTTTTTAGCTCTACCGATGGCTTAATTGCAAGAATGGCCTCATGCAGCGGTGCGGAGGAGCGAAAAAGCAAAGTAGCGGAGCGGCAGCTAGCGCGACAGGGCCATGAGTGCAGCGACCGAGAAACGCTGCACCAGTGCAGCGGCTGTTGAGAGCAGCACCGGTGCGGCCCCCTAGGTGCTGCTCTAATTTTTTTTTTAATTTCGGATTTTTCTCATCACTGCTATTTTATGAAATTTTTATGCTCCCGTCAAAATTTTTATCGCGAGAGTAGCCCCCAGCACTGTCGTTGGTTTTTTTTGTTGCACAATTTTTTGTTTCATACAAAATTGTAAGAATTTATTGTAATTATATCATTGTGTGTGTGTGTATATATACATATAATACCCCAATTTAAATAGTTGGAAATATACTATCCGTCGGGGTTTGAAATGTCACCATTGCAAATACCGATGGAGAGTCAGTTGATCGCCAGTTCAGCGGGGTTCTGTCGCCAATCGCAGATTTGAAATATTCAAAATATTTTGTTTTGCAGATTTAGCTCCGTGCATGTGCCACGCACAGGTATTTACATATTCTATATTCTATGTGGTAAAGTGGGTTGGATTGTATTGTCAGATCCATTGATGTTATTATTGTAATTGGTACAATTGTTGCATGTTTAAAGTTTGAAAACAATGGAATGAATGAAATGCAACATTTCGTAATAAAGGTGGATTACATGGCACTTACAGTTTGAATGGTACAGATGGCGGCACAGAGCAGTCACGAGCATGGACAAAAGTATGATATTAGTGCGACTTTTGAAATTGTAACAGGAGGGATGGACCACACTTTAAGGGCGGAGGACATTAAAACTCGAAAAGGTAACCATAAGGCACTCGCATAGAGTGTTGATTATCAGGATAGCATGGACGGGGCTGGTTGTCATGGTAGTGGCAAACACAACTACAATTGGCATTGCAACGACAGCAGTAAGAGTGGTAGTCGTTGCCGAGGTGGACGACCTCCTCATTGTCCCTCTCCCTGAGTCTCTGACGATGTAGGCTGTTATTCTGGGTTTGGAGCTCCAAGTTGTGCCTGCAGAGTTGTTCATTCTCTTTCTTAACCTCCATGAGATTCTCTTCCATTTCATCGAGGTGATACATCAATGTATGGATGCAGCATTAGGCATGTATGGGATATAGTGGATCCACCCATTCAGTGAATTTGTAATCCACGGTCTGCAAATAAGAGTATATGTCATATAGTGAGACATGAGCCAAATGGTAAGTAAGAGTTGTAGCGGTTACCATGAACAGAGGGCATCGGTAGAAATGACGTCTTGGGCTGGCATTGAACCCATCACAAACTTGCACAACGACATCGAGGTCATGTTTGCATTTCAGCCAGTTCAGGGAGCGGAGTAGTTGGCTTTCGTAGATTGGATCTTAGAGTCTATATGAGTCCTTTGTTCAAATGGAAAAATCTATGCTAGGGGATCAGGGTCTAAGGTATCGTAGATTGTATTATTCTCGAGTTAAGGGTCACGGCCTCGAAACCATGAAGGTTTAGGGTCTTGAAGTGATGTCTGACCCAGTCTTCCCTGTCTACCCCTCCTACGGCTTGAGTTGCCTCCTCTGTCTGTCATTGCAATGGAGTAGATGTTGGGGTAGTGAAAAACTGCTGTGTGGGTGGAGGGTAGTTTTATACCTCACTTCAGTGTGGGGGTTGGCTCGGTGTAGTATGGAATGTATGTGCTGGACATGGTGCCTTATTTATAGTAAGTTTTCTGTGGCAGTGTGTTGTCCAAACGCTATGAGAAAGCTGCTATCCACGAGTTGTCTAATCGATCTAGAAAAACTGTTATCCACGAGTTGTCTAATCGGCTTGACAAAGCTACTGCCCATGAGATATCTAACTAGCCTAACAAAGCTACTGCCCATAGGTTGTCTAATCATGCTGTATCATCGCCTTTTTTAGGCCGATGTGAGAACATAGTGCCAGCAGTTTTCTCAGGCCGATGACAAAAATAAAGAAATAGGCAGTGTGCTATCACTTTGTGGTGCACAAAGTGTTGTCGAATCGGCAGTGTGTTGTGACATGTGATTGCAAAAGGTGATGGATGCTTTCAGTATTTCACAACTGTCGTTACTATGAGGAGATAATTACGTGACTAGGTTCTGTTCGACTTGCTATGGAAGATGGAAAAACTCTATCAAACACTTGGAATATTCAGTATCTTCGCAGGTTTTTTGTGCAAATAAATTTATTTCTCAATTTTTTATTTACATAAAGTATTTCTTGAAGGTGTTGTATATCAAAATTGTTTCTATTCTAATAATCCTCTAAGAATTCACAAAGTTATACCTGACCTCTCTATAAACAACATACGAGGTTACTGCTCGGATTGTGGGATAACATCTAATAGAGATTTTTCTTGTAAGCCAATACTTACTGCATTGAAACTCATTAGAATGATCTTATCCTTGATCTGTTGTTGATTAATACCAAGTACAGCGTGAAAGGAACTGGTCGTCAATCCTATAACTATTTGTATTCTGAACACATTGCTGGTCAGTATACAAACAATTAAAGGCTAGTCATATACTCAGAAAAATATGCAAGAAGATTGATACAAGAAAGAATATAACACAAGAAGAAATCTTTTCATTCATTCAAATGAGTCATACATGTTGCTTGAACGTAATCTTTACATTTTTCATGTATGTCTCAATGGCAGAGGCTACTTCTGCGTGTTTTATATTAATCTCCTCTTGAATAGTCAGCTTCAGGTTGGGCGCCATTTTCTCCAACTCAACTGCATCCTTGTAAAAGTGCCTCAACTTGATGAAAAGGGTACCTACTTGGACAACGATTGAAGACCGGAGCGCTGTCTTGATGGTCTACGCCATTGCGGCGATTTAGCTTTGAATGATCTTCAATTGGGTGTTCACCCCCGCAACCAAATTATCAACCAACAGATTAGAAGTTGTAAGTTTTACTTCTTTCCCCTTAAATCTGTGGCAATTTTCTAAAGTTGATCAAAGATAAAGTTCAGAGTGGTTTTCCTAACCCTCTGAACTGTGACCAAATCTTTTGCAACGAGCTTTATTTGATTAGTTAGATTGTCTATTTTGTTCTTTATCACTGACTTTTGCTCTTCCTAGATTTCATCCTCTCTTCTTTCCATTCGGAAAGTTGAGATTCTCTGTCTTTTATTGTTTTCTTCAATTCCGCAAAGATTGAATTGAAAGTTGTTTTAGTTTTTCTAAACCATAATTCAAAGTACATTGGGACATTGTTTTTACTTTCTATTTCAGATTCCCTCGTCGGAAGAGTAATCTTGTGCTTTTCAGAGAGTCTTTGGGCCTTGTCTTCATTCCTCTTGAAGGCTTCGTGGAGTCTATCAGACTTTTCTTATCGGCAGCCACGACAGGATCAAATTTATAACTCTTGACAGTATTTTGAGCCACCAAAAGTTGCTTTATTCTTTTATTTGTTCTCTTTGTCTGTGTCAAAACAATTATGTTAGAACAAATAAAGTAGGGAAAAGGAAAAAAACAGTAACAAAGTTGATTCATACTTTTTAACTGTTTCAATTTTGGCCTTGGCCAAAATTTTTGCTTGTCGACTTAGTAGGTCGAGTAGTTCTTGTGAATGCTGTAAAAAGCATAATAGCAAATGAATTAAGAACTACCCTTTTCTAAAAAAAGAAGAAAAATAAGATAAGATGAATACCTTTGTTTGCATGTTATTAAAAACTTGCTTGAAGTCTCCATGATCGAGATGACTAGAAGATGTCAATAGCAAGGCTATTGGAGTAATGATGTTGGTAGTCGTGGCCTTTACAGGCATTACTACCATCTCCTCTACTTCACTGGTCAGAATGACTAGTGTCTCTTTTGCTGTAGCAGGGAGGCCTGTCGGAACCTCCCCAGCGGCAGAGGTTTCTTCAGCAACGGTGCTCGTCTTAACTACCTTAGTCATCGTCATAGGAGGGGGACTAACCTCCTTCTGGTTGGTGGAACCTGACTGACCAATAGGTCATCACCAGCGATCAAAGGATTTTCACCCTCAACACTGGATGGATTCTCTTGCCCCTGGTCGAGGCATCCTGAGCAATAGGCTTAGTTGGTGCTAGGGTTTGTTCCTCACTGGTTGTTGCTAGTGTGACCAGCGGGTTGGCCTCAGCATTGACCTAGGTAGCCACATATTGATCCACAAAATAATTAGGAGCAGTTGCCTAGGGACTAAAAACAACAACAAAAACTCCCTCAGATTTTGAAGACAAGTACTCAGAAATAAAAAAATCCATAAAAAGGTGCATACCTGCAATGAAACCCTGAGTCATAAAAAGGTGCATATCTGCAATGATGTCTTGAGTCTATTTCTCAGGATAATAGAGAAAGTGATGATATCCCAACGTCCAGGTCGAGTCTTCTTTTTTCCTCCTTATAATAAGAGAAACATTATCCTTCGAATTCTCAATTTCACCCTGGACAAAGGGGAATATCGAAAGATTTCTATATGAACGATCCTAATTGTGGTTGAACCATTTTTTATAGTGCACCTGGGATGAGGTCCTCTTTTGCATCCCCACAGCGAACACAACCTTCTTGTCTTGTTCCTGGGATCGATTGTGCGCAAGCTTAGAGCGTATAGCTCTTGCCGATACTAAGGCTAGACTAGTGCTGGTCGGATCAGCACTAGTCCCAGCAGTGGTTGAATCCATGTCTTCACCTTTTTGGATGATGGAGCCGAGGCTGAGACCTCAGCCTGGTTAGCAGCTTGCTTCCGACCATTCATCTAAAGAATAAGTTTAATTGTCAGTATAAAAGGCAATTAGCTAAAATAAGCAAAAGAAATTTCTTGGTACTCACTATGATGCATTCATTAATGAACTCATTGGTTTGGCCAATCAAACTGGATGGTTGCTTGTCCAAAGTAGCCAGGTCGGACTCGTTAGAAGAAACGCGCAACATATATGCGGTTCTAGATTAGGTCTCTTCGGTGGTTAGAACTGATAAGAGAAAATACCCATAAACGTTAGTAAAAATTCTTTTAAAAAATAAAGAAAGGAAGAGGTCAGTAACTAAGAGTTCTCTTACATCCAGGTACATTCTTGGTCAGATTCTGTTTGCCTTCCATCCTCTAGGCGAATCTAAACCGCCTCTTCAGTGGCTCACTTTATGGTACAGAAAATCAAAGACAATCTTCTGCCCTATCAAGCCTGCCTTCACCAACTTGGTAGTGACCTTGACAATGTCATGTTCCTTGTCGGCAAGGACCAGCGAATCCTTCTCCTTCTTCGCTTCGACCCTTGTCCACATTGGGGTTGCCTTCCCAGTAAATCAAAGACAAACCCCCAAAATTTCCAAGGCACCTATTTAGCGAAAAGATACCATTTGGCGGGAATATACCTCTCGGTTACATGACGCCTTTATAAAGAACAACCGCTGCCTCTTCAATCGATAAAAATAGGGGGCAGATCCATGTTGTTAAACACAACCGATCTGGCATCACATTGAAGATCTAACTCAGAATAGGCAATAGACATTTGAAGTATTCATTCTGTAATTTGTATACTCTGTAGAGTCGCTTGGCTAATAAAGAAGCAATCCCCATATACTACTTTTTCTCATCTTGTTTACTAGGAACCCACGATTATATTTTCATTATTTAGGGACCCTAGGTCTTGAACATCGACAAAGGGCACTATGTTTAGAAATGATCCGAGATGTTGAGGATGAATCATTGTAGTGTTAGATCTTTATTTTGATTGGTCACATTATTAAAAGGGGTCTAGGCTAGTAGCTTCAACTTGGTGAGGATGGGTAGTTAGTTGTGATATACATTAGGCTTGTCTGAATCATCTGTAGTCAAATGAAGCCTTAAAAAGTTGAAGTTGCAATAGGATCAAAGTTGAAGTAATATTGTATAAGTTTAAAATTTTTAATGCATTCTGGATGATCCTATAACTACAAACAAGGGAGAGGATCACTGGAACCGTATATGATATTTTCAATGTATTGAAAAATTACACATTCCGGATGATCCTATGGCTATCGAACAAAGGAGAGATCATTAGAGCTGAATGTGGTATTTTTCAATATATTGATAAGTTATAGACTTTGAATTATCTTATAGCTATCGGACAAGGGAGAAGATTATTAGAGCAAAAGGTAGTATTTTTCAATGTGTTAGGAAGTTACACACTATGGATGATTGTATAGCTACTGGACAAGGATGCAGATCATTGTAGCTGAAGGTGGTGATTTTGAAGGTATTAGAAAGTTACACCTTTCAAATGATCATATAGCTGCCAGATAAGCAAACATATCATTGAGATTGGGAGTTGACTTTTGACATAGGCTAATTTTTTTTGTATATTTCAGATGATCTAGATGCAAAGATGACCTGGAAGCTACCAGGTGGTACTTTAGGTATGTAATGACTTGCTTTTGTTTTACTATTGGATTTCAAGTTTTAGGATGATCCAAAAGGTGTTGATTTATCAGGAAAGTGAGAGTAACGTCTCGTTTCTTCAAAGGGGCTATAAATACTTGGTATGGATATCTTTGTGAGGTCTTTTCGCTACTCTACAGGTTCATATCATTTCAAGAGAAGAGCAAGCGCACTCAAGAGTATTCAAGGGTATATTTTGAGAGATTTGAGAGGTAGCATAAGCCTTTAGTATGCATCACTCTAATTGCTTGATATTTCTAGTTTCAAATGATGTTCTAAGCCCGTTACCTTTGAAGACTAGCGTCTCCTAGACGACTTGAAGGCATGGTTCTCGGTGACCTTCTAAGAACAAGCTTGTGAAAAGGCATTGGGAGGTTTGTGAAGGTTCAGAGTCGACCTATTTAGAGCAAAGAAGGACTACCATGAGCAAATGACTTTGATTATTTGCACGGTTTCAAGTTCGAATGATACTCTTACAAGAGTGCTCTAACGAGTAGGTGAGATCGCTGAATCTCTGAGACCACCTAAAAAAATGGTTATGCTGATTGTCTCTTTTACATTTCCTCATTTACCTCCATGTCTTTGATTTCTAGATGCTGGACTTGTATAGGATTGAAACTTAGGATACAAAACTTCACTATACTTATGTAGGAGTTGTTTGGCTGTATTAAAAGCCGTAGACACATAGATTAGACTAGAAAATGTTAGATTTTTAATTACAAAAATCTCAATTCACCTCTCTTTTGACATCTGATCTGCTTCACAAGCTCATCGCGAGTGGCCTGCGGATGGTTGGCGGCGGCACAGCGTGGCTGACGGATGTCATCGATCGACTCTCATAGGAGTCCCTAGGGCAACGGTTCGACGAAAGCGAGTGGCGACGCTTACTGGTTTGAAGACAGCGACATGAGCAGGCTCACGAACAGCGGGGTGTAGATCTCGAGGAAAGGAGGCGCTCGGGCGGACGGTGGGCGAGCAAGCCTTAGGCCTAGTTGTGCTCTCTGCTTGGGATGGAAAGGAAAACGGTGCTACACCTCACAGACTAACGAACGGTAAAGGACGTTGAGTGGTGAATAGAGCTCCACATGTCAGCACTGTAACGCTAGCTCGGGCCCACGCGTCGTAATCGTGATGTGTTCGCACGGAGCTCTTGTCGAGGGTAACTGTAAAATAGTATTTCCGTGTAACAGTACTACATTATTCTTGAATCCAGTCGGTGTTGATCCGGGCATCCTGGTCGATTGGTTACATCGAAGAGAGTTGCAGGAGTGGCAGGACATTGGTGCTTCACTTAATTATTTCATCGACTTGATTGAGCCAGGAGAGCTAGGCCATTTGGTGTACCTGGGAGCTGGGCACTGTTGTGAGATTATGGCACGTGGATATTTGTCTAAACTGAGAGTTCTAGTTAGATTATTAGTCCTTTTACCTAACATACAAGAAAGACTTTCTTATTACCACTATATAAATGGATGGAAGGGGCAGCATATTATACATGCATACATAGTCTAAGGGTAAAAGCAATGAAGTTGAGAGATTGTAGGGACTATACCTCTTACCTATTCTAGTTTTACGTGTGCTTGATCGTGCTGACATGAATAATATTTCAGCAGACACTACTTCCATTGTCTGTTCACTCTGGGGTTTAAACATGCAATTAACCTGAAGTGGGTTTTATTGCTTGGGCCTTGTAGGTTCCAAGCTTCTGTACTTGCCGATGGTTTTAAGGACGGGCCGGCAGAGCATGAACAGCCGGTCCACCGGAATGCATGGGACGTTCCAGGCGGGCTAACGCTAAGGCTTACACCACTGTCATCCACTCAACCAGCACCGTCGCTCGGCGCCGCGCGCACAACACGAACGCCGATGCCCACCCTGCTGGCACGCACCGTGCCGAAGGGCGCTGGATAAGCACGCGCGATGACAGCCGCGAGACGTGGCGACCCGGCTGCCCCCCTGCCACGCAGCCTCCCTCCACGTAGCCGCGCCACCGCGCCACGTACAGCGGCGCACCGCTACAAATACGCGCCAACGCAAATCCTCCCTCTACTCCCTGACAGAGCAAGAACAAGAGTCAGTGACACTAGCTAGCCATGGTGACCAGAGCCAGAGTAACGATCCCGCTCCTCCTCCTCGCCACCGGTCTCCTCTGCGCCGCGGCCGTCGCGTCCTCCAGGAAGGAGGGCGGGGGCGGGGAGCACTCACTGCAGCGATGCGTGCGGCGGTGCGAGGAGGACTGGCCGCCCTACGAGCGCGCCAGGTGCGTGCAGGAGTGCAGGGAGGAGCAGCAGAAACAACAGCAACAACGGCAAGGTAGACACGAGCACGGCCGTGGCCAGCGCGGCGAGGGGTCGGGAGACCGAGAGCGTGAGCAGGAGAGCCGCTGGCCCTACGTGTTCGACCGGCGCAGCTTCCGGCGTCTGGTCCGGAGCGAGCATGGGTTCGTGAAGGCCCTGCGCCCGTTCGACGAGGCGTCCAAGCTCCTGCGCGGCATCAGGGACTACCGCGTCGTCATCCTGGAGGCGAATCCTCGCTCGTTCGTCGTGCCCAGCCACTCCGACGCGCACTGCATCTGCTACGTCGCTCAAGGTACGCATGCTGGTTTCCGTTGAGGCATGCGTGCGCGCGCTCGTTTAACTGAATTTGTTTATCGATGTTGTGCGTAACGTAGGCGAGGGAGTAGCGACGACGATCGAGAACGGCGAGAAGCGGTCGTACACCATCCGGGAAGGCCATGTCTTCGTGGCGCCGGCGGGGGCGGTCACGTATCTGGCCAACACCGACGGCCGGAGGAAGCTGGTCATTGCCAAGATTCTCCGTACGATTTCCGTGCCCGGCAAGTTCCAGGTAAACTTTCCATATTAATTTTGTTTGAACAGTAGCAGTACGTCGACGCTCAAATTTTCCCACATAATGGCAGTTATTCTTCGGCACTGGCGGGAGGAACCCGGAGTCGTTCCTGTCGAGTTTCAGCAAAAGAGTCCAGAGAGCTGCTTTCAGGGTACATACATCGATCAGATTCGAATCGTCTCTCCATGAGTTTCATTAACCTAATAACTTGAATGGTTAACGTATGGAGCACCAAAACTCACAACTTGCCGTTCGCATCGATCCATGTATTTGCACATGCGCAGACTTCGGACGACCGGCTGGAGAGGCTGCTTGGCAGGCAAGGGAAGGGGATCATCGTCCGTGCGTCCGAGGAGCAGGCCCGCGAGCTGCGGCGCGACGCCTCAGAGAGCAGCCACGGGCCGCACTGGCCCCTGCCCCCGTTCGGCGAGTCGCGCGGCCCCTTCAACCTCCTGGATCAGCGGCCCAGGCTCGCCAACCGGCACGGCCGGCTCTACGAGGTCGACGCGCGCAGCTTCCACGACCTCGTCGACCACGACGTCCGCGTCTCTCTCGTCAACATCACCGCTGTGCGTAACGCGATCACATTATTTCCTCATCAGTACGGCACCGCCGGCTGTTGTGTAACGTAACGCGTCTCTGTTGCTGAACTGTGCATGTCTCGGCAGGGCTCTATGAGCGCGCCGTTCTACAACACGCGGTCGACTAAGATCGCCGTTGTGATGGATGGCGAGGGCGAGGTCGAGATCGTGTGTCCGCACCTGACGCGCGGCGGGGACAGCGAGCGCCGCCGCCGTGGAGGCCGGAGCGAGCAGAGCAAGTGGCGTGAGGAAGAGGAAGAGGAGGAGGAGCAGGAGCAAGAACATGAGGGGGAGGAGCACGAACATGAGGGGGAGGAGCACGAGGAGGAAGCCGGGCAGGGGTATCATACGATCCGGGCAAGTGTGTCGCGCGGCATGGCGTTCGTGGTGCCCGTCGGGCACCCGGTCGTCCAGGTGGCGTCTCGCGGCAGCAACCTCCAGATCGTGTGCTTCGAGGTCCGCGCCGAGAAGAACGAGAAGGTCTACCTCGCGGGGCCTAACAACGTGCTGAAGAAGCTGGACAGGGCGGCGAAGGAGCTGGCCTTCGCGGCGAGCGAGAGGGAGGTGGACGAGGTGCTCAACGCGCAGACCGAGGCAGGCTTCCTCCCCGGCCCAGAGGAGAGCAGCCGCGTCCTCGGCGAAGAGCAGGAGGAGGAAGGACGCCGCCGCCGCGGCCACGGGGGCAGCGAGGAAGCGGTGGAGACGTTCCTGAAGATGGCAACCGGTGGGCTCTGAAGCTGCCGGACCATCAGTGCCTGAGTGTGTGAGCGAGCCCGAGTATGTTGGATGTCTATCTGTATGTACATACACGGGAGTAAGTATAATAAGTGTGGCTCTATGTCTATGATGATGCAAGTTACCAAGGCATGTCCATATATATATAAGTAAATAAAGAAGCCTTGGATCGCTTTTCCAGTCTTAATACGTTTTGACATGTAATTGTGGGGAAGTGTCCAGCACTAGTTCAAACGTTTTTTAGCACCGTTGGGTGTTGGTTAAAAGAGAGTGCTCCACCTCCGTATCACCCCTGTTTGGCAGATCCTGATCTTTACCTTAGATCTGGATGTTGTAGCATAACTCCAGCTTCATAAATTTTTGAAGCTATGAATACTCAGCTCCACTAACTCTATAAATTTTAATGGAGCTCAAGTTGTGCCAAACACCCTCTAAGCCAAAAATTCTCCTCCAATGCATACTCGATCGGTTGAATTGGTGGTTTGGGTTATTTCAATCCACTACTTTCCTATTCCAGCCCAGGAGATCACACGCTACCTCTGCTTCTTTCGTAAAGTGACACCCTATAATCACAATAGCTTTGTTGTTAAAAATATAATTTTATTATAAGATAAGCTTTAAAAAGTAATAATTATGTCACATTGTAGACCGTAAAAAGTAAAAAAAAATCAATTGAAAAGAACAAAAAGGATACTGCATGTGGCTAAAAAGTAATAGTTATGTCACATTGTAGACCGTAAAAAGTAAGAAAAATCAGTTGAAACGAACAAAAAGGGTACTGCATGTGGCTATATGCAATATCATCTTCATGCTCCCTTCACTCTTCTTCCTCTATCCTCTCTAGGGGTGGGCAATCGGTTTATTCGGTTTTTCGGTTTTAAAAATTTCGATTTTGGATTTTCAAAACCGAACCGAAACCGAATCATGTAAAAACGAATCAATTAACCGAACGGATCGGTTCGGTTAATTCGGTTTTTGCTAAACCGAATTACATTGAATACCAAGAACCGGCGATCAGCGATCAGAATTCAAACCATTCAGAACTATCGAATCGATGTTAACACCATTCAGAATTCAGCAAACGAAGAAGGAACCGATGTTAATACCGAGCGATCAGAAGAAGGAAGAAGTCAACGACGGTTCGGGCAGATGACATGAGCGTCTTGGCGAGGCCGAGTCCAAAGAATGGTCGACATTGGTGGCGTTGCCTCGTACAACTGGGCGTGACGCTGAGCAACCGGGCCTTGCCGATGGTGTGCACGCCGAAGACGGCGACGAGGTCGGTCGAGTTGAGTCCTTAGCGGCAAAGCTCAGCGAAGCGGCCGAAGCGGCGGCGGCGACGGCGGCGTTGCCGGTGTTGCCGGCCAGCGACATGGTGCCGTCCGCCGCCGGTCTCTCCACGCCAGAGCGACGCCTTGAACCGGTAGGACACGGCGTCATGGCAATGCAGCGCGACGATGTCGGCGCAGGAGACGACCCCCGGGCACGCCTTCTCCAGCTGTGCCTTGATGGCGTCGATCACCTCGTATCCCCCCACGGAGAGGATTCTCGAATTGGGGATGGGGAACTAGGGTTAGGGACCTTAGGGTTGGCTCTTGTGACTTGTGAGTTCGACTGGAATGGTCCGATTGGATCGGGGGTTGGCGAGTGGGCCGAGTGGCCGAGTGGGCGAGTAGGGGTGGGCACTTTGGCCGACCGTGAGTCCGTGACCACTGATGAGAAATCGGTTATTTCGGTAAAACGGGTTTTTCGGTTTTTGCAATATGAAAACCGAACCGTAAACCGAAAACCGAATAGTACAAAAATAAAAACCGAACCGAAAAAACCGAAATTATCGGTTAATTCGGTTCGGTTCGGTTTTTCGGTTTCGGTTTAAAAGTGCCCACCCCTAATCCTCTCCCTCTCTATCCCTCTTTTTCTCCACTCAGATGGGCAAGGTGCCGCCGCCCTCCCCTCTCGAGCCCAGTCACTCTGCTGTGGACTAAGGAGGAGGTGGCACTTGGGAGAGGGAAAGGGGTTCCCATGTAGTTCCTGTGGGGACTACAATTTAAACAGTCCCCACAGGCGAGGACCGTCCGGGTCACTTTGCTATGGACCGAGGAGGAGGTGGCATGTGGGAGAGGGAATGGGTTCCCGTGCGGTTCCTGTGGGGACTGCAATTTAAACAGTCCCCACAGGCGAGGATCGTCTGATCGACACATCAGACAGTCTGGATGGGCCAAAAACAAGATGAACAGTGTTTGCTACAATAGCATAACAGTGTTTTTGTATAGTAAAAACTAAAAACTGTAGTTGCAATCCTCACGGGTTTGCATTGGATCCTAGTCCGTGGGAGAGTTGCGCAATTGCAAGGAGGTGTGTCTGGCTCGCTAGCAGCACAGCGGCAGCGTGGCTTGGGGAAGGTGGTGGCTTGCCAGCTAGAGCCAAGAGGTAAAGGAAGAGGGAATTGAAGTGCATTGGATAGCTCAAATAGTGCATGTTGTCATATGTGTTGGCGGGAAATCTTAACTCTTCTAGGCCCCACTGTAACATCCCAAAATTTTCAATAAAGTGAAAATGTATATTTTGAATTTGAATATGATTATTTCTGAGTTTTCTTAACATCGTTGGTTTTTATTTGGATTTTCCTTGGATTTGTTTATTATGAGAAAAATCATATAAAAGGAATTAATAAATGGATAATGGTAAAAAGATAAAAAGGTAAAAGCAAAATCTTGAAAAAAATTATATTAAAAATCTTCAGCACTCAGGCTAATTCAGCAAAGGATAATGCAATAATTATTGAAGACATCCCTTTTGACCTGCAAACAGTGCATGGTTAGAATTATTTTAAAATTCTCGAACCTTATCTGAAGCTATAAAAATTACCATAATGTTCCTAATATTAGTTATTCATGGTAAAAATTTGAGAAATTAATAATGTCATTTAAGGCCCTTTAAAATTCAAAACCAAATGCTTTAAATATCTAAAAATGGAATGCTAGAATTTTTATGATTTTTATATAAAATATTTTGACTTGAAATTTTATAAAATCATTTTTATCTCAAATAAAAACCTAAAAAAGTTTCAAAAATAATTAATATCATTTTCAACCTCAAATAAAATAAATTCCAAAATGGATTTTCTGTCCATGTGGTATTGTGAGAATTTTACATTTTTTCTGTAAATGATTTTAACCTAATATTTTTAATGAGTGTCAATGCTTATACTAGAACCCTAGTCAAATGTTTCACAATTTTTTGACTGGATGTGATAGTTGTTTTAATGTCATGACCACGCTGTCCAGAAGAGTCCTTCCTTATCTCTTCCCTTCCTAAATGACAGGTGGGCCCAACTGACTATGAGGACCCATTTTGCCAGGTGTAGCTGAGCCTAGTTCCCTTCCTTTCTCTGCCGGTGGGGCTCGGACCCGCCTGTCAGACTCCTTCCCTCTACTTCCTTCTTCTCCCCCAGTCGTTTTGCTCTTCTCCCTCTCCCGATCAACTCCCTGCCCCGATTTTTCTCAGCCACAGCAAGTGAAGTCCATCACATTCAATGCCTGAGCTCTGCCGTGGCACCTCCTTCCTATATCAAAGCTCACCATAGCAGCCTTTGGCCTTTCCGCGAAGCTTCCTCGCGCCTGCCCAGACACTGCCGCGACAGGAGAATGCCAAATGTAACGCTGCCATGGCAAGCCTCAGGCAACGCTGGGCGATGCTAGGTTCACCTCCTCTCTACCAAAACACTGCCGCGGCAATCCTTTCTCATCAATTTCACTGCCACGACCGTCCTTCCTTGCACCATCTCATTGCCTGCACACTGAATTAGCCGCAACTTCTCCTTCCCATTCAAATACTGCACCTCACCGCTTGAGCCGGCCATAAAGCCATCCGGAGTGTTGTCTGGTCTCTCATACCCCTCCTTTACCTTCACAACTATCGATTTGCGTACACCCAGTAGGGATTCTCTAAATTGGTTCGGTCTAGAGCTTCTTCATGCACTATTAAGTGCTAATCAAGCATTCTTTTCAGTTCTTCACTCGTGCAGCACCACCGCCGCACCCGCCTTCTTGTCCACGGCCAGCGATCAGTGGCAGAGCAACTTGGTCAATTTTTGACTATGTTTTCAGGTGAAATGGAGTAAAAATCACTCACTGATGCTTTAGAAGCCGTCACCCGTTGTTAATGCACAGAAGTTTTGAGCTTTAGTTGGTCCGGCCATGGCGCCGCTGCACCCTCTCGATGGCGAGGCACCTCCGGCTGACTCCGATGACTGTAGACCCCCAAGAATATTGGCGTGAGTACCCTGATGTTGTTCCGCTGCTGGTTGGCCGGCACTGCCGCGGCTCTAGGGATGGCAACGGGTCGAGTCGGGTACGGGTTTTACAAAACCCGACCCGAAAAAAACCCAAATCAGAATACCCGAACCCGAATGACCTTTCGGGTAGAAATCTATACCCGAATCCGAACCCGACGTATACCCGAAACCCGACAAAAATCACATCACAAACTGCACATGAAAGATTAATAGAGCAAAAGTGCATAATCAACAGCTCTCCAGTAGTCCAGTATTTACCAACGCATTCATCACACAACACAACAGCTCTCCAGTAGTCCAGTATTCTCCAGAAGTGCAGAACCAACGCATTCATCACACAACAGCAGCGCTATATGCTACTCCCTCCATTCAATGCATTCATGAATGTCATTCTAGATTGCTGCAGGGTGCTCAACAAGGTGAAAATGGTTTATCATGAGAAACTTAAAACAACGCAAGTGAACCTAATTACAGTGGCTTCAGATGTTTGACAAGGATCAGGAGTTCATGACTATTATCATTCCATCCCCAAAGCCATACCCTCCTAAGTAAATTAGAAGCATGCCAGCCTGACAGCTACCAAAATCTAGCAAAGCAACTGCTGAAGCCAAGGAAAGCAATTACAGCAATTATCACATCACAAACTGGCACATGAAGCATGAATCTAGCAAAGCAATTACAGCAATTATCACATCACAAACTGGCACATGAAGCATGAAGTATCTTAGAAAATGATTAAATGAAGCATGAAGTTTGACATGAAGCGTGGAGTTTGACATGCCAGCACAAGTGACAAGTTTCACAAGGTCAGAGATATTTGATATTTCACATAGAAACAGGAACAACCATGAAAGAAACAGAAATAATATGTTTGCTAAATTAAAGATCTTTGCATTAGAATCTCTAACAATTCGCTTGCAGTCTTGATTGCAGTCTTTCCTGGTTCCACTTTCTGGTTCCACTTTCTGAAAAATAACACAATTGCAGATGTTCAAGAATAGAATGAGATCATTTTTCCACTTTCTGAAAAATAACACAAATGCAAATTAGATCTGAGGAGATGCCTTAATCTCCAAACTTAGGTATTTTCATGTAAGGAGCATATGAAGATATCAATTACTCGGTCGCCTCAGCATCAACCTAGCAAAAAGAGAAAAGACAGTTTATCATACATTCAATTTGTATTTTGTAGGTATGAAAAATTTACAAGAATAAACTGAGATAGTACTACCACTTCTTCCTCTTCATCCTCAAGATAAGTCATCAATGAATTAAGTACAAGGGACTCGGGTCCTAAAAGCATAAAACATTCAAAAGTTAGTGCTACCATATATGAAAGAAAGGAAAAAAATTCAATTGAATTTAAACTATTTACCTAACATTTCAGCTCGAGACCAAGCTTGCATACACATTAATGATTCTACCATTTTTGGAGCAAGTCTACTTTGATGTGGGCTAATGACCCTCCCACTGGTGCTAAAGACCGACTCAGAAGCTACAGTTGTCACAGGAATTGCCATGATGTCTCGAGCAATCATTCGAAAAGTAGGATACTTAATCCCTGCATGCTGCCACCATTGAATGATATCCAACTCTTGTGTTCTAGGCAATGTTGGCTCGTCCAAGTACAAATCCAACTCTGTGCGTAGGTAACTAGAAGACTCAACTGGTTGGGAAGACATATATCGATCAAATATATCAAAAACTATATCATCTCCTTCATTCTGGATAGCAATGTTAGTAGCAGCACCAACACCATTTGTTGTTGCAACACCCTCCATAGAACCTTGGTATTGTAACACCAAATCATACATAAAATCTCTAACTTTCTTAACTTCACTTGTTGTACCTTCTTTTCCATAAATGTTGCTAAAAAGAGCATTCAAGAATTGTAGTTTAAACCTTGGATCTAGAGCTGTAGCAACTGCCATGAGACCATGAACATCTGTCCAATATTTGTTGAACTTCTCTTTCATTAAATTTGACATTTGCTCTATCATGGGGTCATCACTAGTTTGCCATTTCCTAATAGCCAAATAAATACCGCAGATTTTGGGAAAGAAAATATTTGTTGTAACATAACTAGTGCCTGACAATAACTCAGTTATATCATAGAACATCTTTAATCTAATACAAAGCTCCTTAGCAAACTTCCAATCATCCTCTGTAGGACGAAAAGGAGCACATAACTTTTCGCGTTGTGCAAGACGGTCAAAGACTAGTTGGTACTCCAATGCAATGCTAATCATAATATAAGTGAAATTCCATCTAGTTTTACAATCAAGAACTATTATTTTCTGGTATTTAATGTTCATCTGAGATACCATTTTCTCGAACCTTTCATGTCTTTTTGGTGTGGCCGACCAAAATCCAACACTTTCACGAACTCTCTCAATGCCCTTTTCCATGATAGACATACCATCTTTCACAATCAGATTCAAAATATGTGCAGCACAACGCATATGCAATAATCTACCACCTAACATAAGAGAGTCAAGGGGCAACTTCTCTAGCAATTTTGCCATAACATTATCGTTGGTGCTGCAATTGTCGAGAGTCACACTTGACATCTTCCTCTCGATATGCCAATCCATGAGTATATCATAAAGGACATCACTTATAACTTCACCTGTATGTGGGGCTGACACATAAATGAACCTACAAAATTAGAAAGAACAAAAGCATAGCATGAATATTTGTTACCTACATGGCTGCATAGTAATGTAGAATGATTACATAATCTTCATTATTACCTTAGAAGGAAACTTTTTAGCTTCCAATCATTATCAATATAATGTACTGTCACTGACATGTACCCTTTCTTTTGATGATTTGCTGTCCACATATATGTTGTGACGGCGATACGAGATTGGCTTTGTTGGAAGTACTTCACCATAGCTACCTTTTGCACTTCATACATATCCAATATATCCTTCCTAATGGTGTTTCTAGACACTACCTTAAACAACGGTTGCATTACAGCACAAAACTTTCGAAAGCCAACATGGTCAACCATAAATAGTGGGTACTCATGGACACATATCATTAATGCAAGTTCTTTCCTTGCAACATCTTAATCAAAGACATATTTCTCTACAACAACTGACCCATCTTGATTTTTTGAGAACTTTAAATTGGATTGTTTTAAGCCTTTTCTAACATGTCTAGATTCACAAATTGCAAAGTGGCTATGCAATGATTTGGTGCCATTTCTTGTCTCTGCTCCAAGCATTTTATGACACCAATTGCATTCAGCTTTCCATTTGTCCCTGTCAGTGTTTTCCACCTGACAGGCCCGGAGGATGCAGACCGGGTTTGGTTCGGAAGGAGGGCGTCTTCGCGGCTGGCTAAACCTAGAGGGCAGAAACCCTAGGGACTCCTACGCGAAGGATTCCGGCGTCTATGAACTACGGATGACACGAAGATTTTACCCAGGTTCAGGCCCCCTTTGTCTCGGGTAATAGCCTTACTTCCTGCTAGATTGCTTATAGAGTGTTTCGCCAACTTAGAGCAGTACAAAGCCTTTGGGTTACCAGTTCTTCCCTTCGTTTCTCGACCCCTTTTCCCATGCACCCGAGGGCCCTTATATAGGCCGAGCAGTAAGGCGGTACCAAGGAGGGTCATCATGCTTATCTTCATACATTTATTACCCCTTCCGTCTTTGTCCCGTTCCTTGACCTCATTAAATGCCGACGATGGCTTCGCCCGGTCCGCCGGATGTGACCTTCTTGACAAAGTTGGTGAGAGGCGCCGAGGAATGGGCTTGTAGCGTAAATTCTTGCAGTTGCATGTGTTCGACACCGCTGTCTGTTGCCCGAAGCTGACGACAGGAAGGAGCCTTCGAGGTGAAGCCACCTCGCACCACCTTTTTGCCTTGCGGCGGGCGGCGGCGTGCTCGCGCCACCGCCGCCCGGGCGCCACGTGGACCGCTTGCCGGGCGTGCTTTCGCCAGTTGCTCGCCGGGCGCCACGTGGACCGCCGCCGGGCGAAAGGCGGCGTCTTCGCCACTCGCCGCCGGGCGCCACGTGGACCGCTTCGGGCGAAAGGCGGCGTCTTCCACCGCCGGAGAAGGCTGGCACCCGACGCCGTAGAGGGAGCCGAGCCGCTCATCAGAGGCCCGGTCCGGAGACCGTTCATGGGGGCGCGAGGCCCAGCTCTTCGTAGAGCCGGAGGAGTGAACTTCCTCCTGGTTTCGAGAATGAGAGTCATGGGGGGGACTCTCATCGCCAGCTGCCACCCGCTTACCGTGGCAGCGCTCTTGGTCCGGGTGGCGCGGCAGGCGACCACGGAGGTCATCACCGCGCTGCCGGCGGCTCTCATCAAGGTGAGAGCGAAGGTCCCCACGGTTCCTCGAGGAACCGGGACCAGGATTGCGCCCCTCTTGGACCCCGGCCCCCCTGGCCAGGGCCTTTTTCGTTAGGGCGGCTTGACGCCTGAGAGCGCCCTGCATGCGCCTTAGGCGTCAAGGTACGATCGGTACCTGACTGGCCGGGGAGCCCTACCCGGAGTTGGGCCGCATCCACGAGGCCGGCAATGCTTCGCAGCCACGGAGTGGCTGGGGAATCTCCCGCGAACTCCACCGGAGGGTGGTCCAGAAGAGCACGCAGCGCGTGCAACTTCTGGGCAGGGGTGGCCGCTTCCATGGCCAGCCTGCGACGCGTTGTTCTCTTCTTCGAGTGGGAGCAAAGCCATGCCGCGCGGGCAAAGGCGACCCTCGGCCGCGCGACGGCGGAGGCGCCTTGGTCGTCGCTTCGCCCGCGACATCTGGTGCCGAGGATCCGCCATCTTTGATGCACAAGCTTGCTTCAATCGCGAACGCCAAGTCCGCCGGGAGTTAGCGGAAAAGCCAACCACTAGCCCCTACTGGCGCGCTACCGCCGGCGTTTCCACCGACAGTCCGGAGGATGCTGACGGGTTTGGTTGGAAGGAGGGCGTCTTCGCGGCTGGCTAAACCTAGAGGACAGAAACCCTAGGGACTCCTACGCGAAGGATTTCGGCGTCTATGAACTACGGATGACACGAAGATTTTACCCAGGTTCAGGCCCCCTTTGCCTCGGGTAATAGCCTTACTTCCTGCTAGATTGCTTATAGAGTGTTTCGCCAACTTAGAGCAGTACAAAGCCTTTGGGTTACCAGTTCTTCCCTTCGTTTCTCGACCCCCTTTTCCCATGCACCCGAGGGCCCTTATATAGGCCGAGCCAGCCGGGGCAGGTACCAAGGAGGGTCATCATGCTTATCTTCATACATTTATTACCCCTTCCGTCTTTGTCCGTTCCTTGACCTCATTAAATGCCGATGCATGGCTTCGCCGGTCCGCCGGGATGTGACCTTTTCTTGACAAAGTTGGTGAGGCGTTAGAGGAATGGGCTTGTAGCGTAAATCCTTGCAGTTGATGGTCGACACCGCATCTGTTGCCCGAGCGATGACGACGAGGAAGGAGCTTCGAGGTGAAGCCACCTCGCACCACCTTTTTGCCTTGCGGCGGCGAAGCGGCGTGCGTTTCGCCACCGCCGCCCGGCGCCACGTGGGCCTCGCCGGGCAGCAGGCGTTCGCGCCACCGCCGGGCGCCACGTGGGATCGCTCGCCCACTGCCGCCGGGCGCCACGTGGACCGCTCGCACGGGCGCCCGTGGACCGCTCGCCGGCGCGGCGTCTTCGCCCACTTTCGCCGGGCGCCACGTGAGTCTGGCATGTTGACCGCTTTGTCGGCGAAGAGGGTACCCAGTACAGATCTGTTGACATCCCCTACTTTCAGTCTTTTGAATTCTTCCCATACAGCAGATTTTAGTTTTCTTTTATTCCCAACACCTACATTATCATCTACCATCACCACATTAGTACCTTGTGTATCTTGTGATGGCGTAGGTGCAAGTGCAGCATCAGAGGACATCATAGCTACAGTAGAAGCAGAAGCAGCTGAAGCACTGGTTCCTGGAGTTGACATTTCCAACCAAATATGTGCTGAAACAAAGCAAAACAAAGCAATACTAAGCAAAACAACACCATGAAAATGAAGTTCTCAGATTATCATAAGCTCATACAACAGAAAAACCACAAGCAAATGAGCAAATCACAGGCACTGTCGAAGTGTCGGGCATGGCCGCGTGGGGCGGTGGTTAACTGGGCACTGGCCGGAGTCCCGGAGAGCAAGCAGCTAAGCAGGTCAGGTGGGGCACTAGGGTGGGGCCGGACCAACAGAGCCTGGAGGGATGGGGTGTGGAGTTGCGACCGAAGAGATGGGAGGTGGGGCGGCCGGTGGCGGTCGGAGAACAAGCAGCGTGGACGATGACCAGAGGCCAGAGCAGATCCGTAGTCGTCGCCGTGTTCCTTTTCCGGATCTGCTGCGGCTTAGGGCACCGCCGCGAGGCCACTCGGCGGGTATCTCCGCCTCGGGTGATCACGCGACACCGGCGAGGGGGCCTGCAGGCGGCGTCGCCGCCTCTCCGTATTCGTCTCTCTCGCAGCTCGCGGGCGGGAGACGAGAGAAATGAGCTAGGGTTTTGGGGACAGTCGATTTTTTCAGTTTCTATCCTCGCCTCGAAGCAATCTCGGCCATCCGATCGCGATCGATGGATGCAGAAATCTTGACTACTGGCACTTTCACCAGACGGAGGCGCTTTTGCGGCCAGGCTTAGGTTGCGAAGTCCGTGACCAGGAGGCCAGAGAAGGCTTTTGGGCCGTTTTGGGCCAGTTTTCGGCCATGAACAGTAGAATTCATATTCCTATTCATATTTGCTGTGAAGAATTAATTTAAGCACTGAGTTAAAATATGTTTCCGCTGCTAAGTTTAAGTTTATTTATTTTTTATTTTTTTCTGATTAAATTGGATCCAACGTGAAAATTTAATTAGAAAAAAATTGTATTAAGTTTATTCTCAGTGTGGGAATTTTATCTTCTAACCAACATTGATGATAAAATTTGCCACAATAATTAAGTTTAAGTTTTGTTCTGTTCTAATTCTGCCCAACGGTGATTTAGGAGTAGAACGAATTTTTCTGTTAAGAGCATGCTTTTAATTGAACCAATGTTGAATTAATTCATGCATCTATTATTTCAGTATTTTTTGATGATTTGTATTTATTTTTGAAGCTGCGAACACTTCAAATGTTCTAAGTCTGATCTCTGCTATTGAGTCCCTGAATGGGGGGGATTATCCCTCTTGGAGGGAGAAGATTGAGATGGTGCTTGCTCTCTCAGACATCGATTATGCAATCTTGCATGATCGTCCCAAAGAACCCGAACCGATCCCTGATGGTCAACCGGGTGCAAAAAATAATGCTACTATCAGGATGACATACGACTTAGAGCATGTGAAGTGGGAAAATTCTAACAGAAAATGCATGATGGTGATTAAGAACTCCATCGTGGAAGGCATAAGGGGTGCCATCCTAGATTGTGCCAGTGCTAAGGAATACCTTAGCAAAGTTCAGAGCCAATTCACTGGCTCTACTAAGATGTATGCAAGCTCTCTTATTCAGAAGCTTGCAAATGAGAAATTTGATGGGCACAACAACATCAGGGAGCACATCCTGAAAATGAGCAACATAGCCGCCAAACTTAAGTCCATGGAAATGGAAATATCAGAAGGCTATTTAGTACAATTTATCATGAATTCCTTACCAAAGGAATATGAGACCTTTTCAGTAAATTACAACTCCATGACTGAAAAATGGAGTATAGAAAAATTAATGGCTATGTGTGCTCAAGAGCAAGAAAGGCTTAAAGCTCAAAGGTTTGACTCTATCAATCACATTAGGACATCACCAAAGAAAAAGGGCATTTTTCAGAGTAAGTCTAAGCCTTCCTTTAAGAACAAAGGTAAACCTCAGAACAAGAAATTTTCCCCTGGTCAGAAGCCTCAGGAAGGCAAAGGCAAGGCTTTCGCAGAGGTGGACAAAGACACGTGTAGGCATTGCCTTCAGAAGGGACATTATATGAAGGATTGCGTTCAGTTTCTGAAATGGCTGAACAAGAATGGTAAGTATAAAATTACATTCATAGATGAATCCCTGTATTTAGATTCTCCCACCCATACATGGTGGATTGACTCAGGTGCAACTGTTCATGTTGCAAATTTCTTGCAGGGATTCCATACGAAGAGGATGCTGAAAAGAGGAGAAAAAAGCATTAGAGTCGCGAATGGCGTCGAAGTTGAAGTTGAAGCCATCGGAGAACTCCCCTTAGAACTTAATAGTGGCTTCATTCTTCATTTAAATAATGTCTTAGTTGTACCCTCCATGAGGAGGAATTTGATTTCAGTATCCTGTCTGGATGATGATGGTTACTTATGTCATTTTGGGAACAAAAGATGTTTAATTAAGTTTAATGATGTTGATGTTGGTCTTGCCATCCAACAAGACAAGCTTTATTTAGTTTCCCAAAGTGATGATGTGAATGTTGTGAATGCCTCTTCATCAATGAATGAATGTAATAAGCGAAAGAGAAGTGAAAGTGAGACGTCTTCGAAATTATGGCACTGTCACTTAGGCCATATTTCGAGGGGGAGGATTGAGAGATTAATCAAAGAAGAAATTCTCCACCCGTTAGACTTCTCAGATTTAGAGCATTGCATTGATTGCATTAAGGGCAAATATGCTAAGTAAATTAAGAAAGATGCCAAACGAAGTACAGGAATTTTAGAAATTGTTCACACAGACATCTGTGGTCCTTTTCCTGCGAAGACAGTGGATGGTTTTGATTCATTCATAACATTCACTGATGATTTTTCGTGTTATGGTTATATCTATCCAATTAAAGAACAATCAGAAGCATTATATAAGTTTAAGATATTTAAGGCTGAAGTTGAAAATCAGCATGATTTAAAGATTAAAGTAGTAAGATCAGACTGTGGAGGGGACTACTACGGTAGACATACCCCTTATGGCCAATTTCCTGGACCTTTTGCAAGGTACCTGAGGGAAAATGGCATAGTAGCCCAGTATTCTATGTCGGGCGAACCTTAGCAAAATGGAGTAGCTGAAAGGCGTAACCGCACATTGATGGATATGGTACGAAGTATGATAAGCTACTCCACCTTACTGATTAGTCTATGGATGGAGGCATTAAAAACCGCTGCCTATATTCTTAATCGGGTCCCTAGTAAGTCGGTGTCTAAAACACCATATGAGTTATGGACTGGGAAGAAGCCCACTCTAAATTATTTACATGTGTGGGGCTGTCCGGCTGAGGCTAAAGTATTCAATCCAAATATTGGAAAGTTAGATGCTAAGATCGTCAGTTGCCATTTCATTGGCTATCCTGAAAGATCAAAAGGGTACCGTTTCTACTATCCTGACAGACAGACTAAGTTTGTAGAAATAAGACACGCTGTGTTCTTAGAAGAAGACATGATTAGGGGGAGCATGGTACCCTGAGAAATAAGCCTTGAGGAGAAGCGGGTCTTTGCCCCAACTCCGATGATTCAAGAACCCATTTTCTCGATACCTGTTGTTGTTGCACCTCCAGTTGTTGCAACACCTGCTGTTAGTTCTCCTAGTGCAGTTATTAACGTACCTCAGGCTCCTATTGTGATGGAGTCCCTAGATCCTATTGCAGCTGCACCTGAAGAGCCACAGCAGCCTCCTATAGTGAGTAACGTACCTACTCAAGAACCTCTTAGGAGGTCACAACGAAACAGGAAATCAGCTATTTCTGCTGATTATGAAGTTTATGTAAGTGAAGAGTTAGAGATAGAGGGTGATCCCACCTCCTTTGAGGAAGCCATGAGAAGTCCCCATTCATCTAAGTGGTTCACAGCCATGGAAGATGAAATGAAGTCCATGAGCACAAATAAGGTATGGGACTTAGAAGAAATTCTTAAGGGAGCCAAAACAGTAGGTTGTAAATGGGTCTACAAAACTAAGCGTGACTCCAGAGGGAATCTTGAAAGATTCAAAGCAAGGCTCGTGGCAAAAGGCTTCACTCAGAGAGAAGGAATAGATTATAATGAGACCTTCTCGCCTATTTCGACAAAGGATTCTTTTAGAATCATCATGGCGCTTATAGCACATTATGATTTAGAATTACATCAGATGGATGTTAAGACGGCATTCCTTAACGGGGATCTATACGAAAATGTATACATGGCTCAACCCAAAGGTTTTGTCGTGGAAAGTAAAGAAAATATGGGATGCCGACTAAAGAAATCCATTTATGGACTAAAGCAAGCGTCTAGACAATGGTACCTTATGTTTGATGAGACTATAAGAAAGTATGACTTTAAGGAAAATGAGGAGGACAATTGCATTTATGCTAAGTTTAAGAATGGAAAATTTATTTTCCTAGTCTTATATGTAGATGATATCCTGCTAGCAAGCAGTGATAAGAATCTACTTCTGGAGACTAAGAGTTTCTTGTCCTCAAATTTTGATATGAAAGATCTCGGTGAGGCATCTTATGTCTTAGGAATTGAGATTTACCGAGATAGAACAAAAGAGGTATTAGGCCTATCGCAAAAGACATACTTAGAAAAAGGTTCTAAAGAAATATAGTATGCATGCGTGTAAGGCTTTGCCTGCCCCAATAGTCAAGGGTGATAAGTTTGGGAATTTTCAATGTCCCAGGAACCAATATGAGATCGATCAAATGAAATCGGTTCCATACGCTTCAGCTGTCGGAAGCATAATGTATGCTCAAGTGTGTACTCGCCCTGACTTAGCATTTGTAACCGGGATGCTTGGCAGATATCAGTCAAATTCAGGAATAGATCACTGGAAAGCTGTTAAGAAAGCCTTGCGATATCTGCAAGAAACTAAAAGCCTCATGTTAACGTATAGAAAGTCGAGTGCCCTCGAGATTGTGGGTTACTCTGACGTAGATTTTGCGGGGTGTGTAGACACTAAGAAATCCACGTCAGGTTATGTATTCACCCTCGCAGGGGGAGCTATTTCGTGGAAAAGCTCCAAACAAACCGTCACTGCATCGTCGACAATGCATGCTGAGTTTGTAGCTTGTTATGAGGCAACCGGGCAGGCACTATGGCTTAAGAAATTCGTACCCGGATTAAGAGTGGTGGACAGCATAGAAAGGCCACTCACCTTATACTGCGATAATAAACCAGCAGTATTTTACTCCTATAACAACAAGTCAAGTGGTGCTGCCAAATACATTGACATTAAGTTTTATGTTGTAAAGGAGAAGATCCAGGATCAAACCATAAAAATTGAGCATATAAGTACCAAGTGAATGCTTGCGGATCCGCTGACTAAGAGCTTACCACCATATGTGTTCCGAGAACACGTAGCCGGCATGGGTTTATTGGAAAGCCTATGATTCTGGATGTAAGGGGTCAAATAAGCAACCATCTCCCATAAGACTAAGTTTTCGTTTTGAGATAGAAAGGTGTACTATAGTCATTGAGTTTAACAGCACGTAACTGGCTGTTGCAACGCCTTGGTCTTTGTGCATTAATCTATTAAGGAGCGAGATTAATATTAAGTTATTTAGCCTCAAGATCAAGGGGGAGAATGTTAGATTGATCTCTCGGGGGTTTCGGTCAAGGACCGTTCCCCAAGGCCCACGTAGCGCCCTGATCGGGGGCGCAACAACAAATCTTGGTTGTGGCCCCCTGTCACGCCGCGCAAAATAAAAAGGTGGGGTCGAGGGCCGGCTCGGTGACCAACGTTCCCCGGCTTTGCTTCGCCCTAACAATCATCAGAGACCGATCTCTCTCTCGTGCGCGCGGAAGTGACGGGAAGGTTGCCGCTTCTTCTTCCCACTGCATCCCCTTCGCCTGACTGAAATGGCATCCTCATCGAGTTCCAACCCCGAAGGTATTACCCAAGTTCCCCTCTTCTAGGCGTTCGTTCTAGGCACTAAGATCTAGAGTATTCAACAGATTCATCTACTAAATTTATGCTTAACTGTCATTTTGTTTATACCCAGGTACCCCCAGTTTTAGTTCAGAAATTTTTTACCCAGATATTCTCATACATTAATGTACAGTTGTTCACACAACTGCAGATGGGAATATCACAAGCGGTTCGAAACCGTTTTTAGAAGCGATTTTAAAACCGCTTGTAAGCAACCGCGAGTGATACTCCTGTCAGTATCACAAGCGGTTTTATAACCGCTTGTAGAAGTCACTTCAAAAGACAAATAATATCGTGAGGACTGGGAATCGAACCCACGACCTCCTCCTCGTGACTCACGTCTCACCCATCTAACCAACCCACCCACGCGTGCTCTCTGATAGAGTAGGGCATGCATTCCTTTTATTATTTCGAAAACTAGGCTTCTACAAGCGGTTGGGGACACAAACCCCTTCTAGAGCCGGCTCTAGAAGGGGTTCGTGTCCCCAACCGCTTCTAGAGCTAGGGCTTTAGAAGGGGTTCGTGTCCCGAACCGCTTCTAGAGCTCTAGAAGGGGTTCGGGACGGCTTTAGAAGGGGTTCGTGTCTAGAACCGCTTCTAGAGACCCCCTTCGGTCCGTTGCCCATGAACCGCTTGTGGTGTAGAGATCACAAGCGGTACGTAACTAACCGTTTGTAATAGGCCGATTATGAAAGTCGATTCTGTAGTAGTGTCAACAGGTAAGCTTATCTTTCAAAATTTTAGTTTTTGTACATGTGGAATTTGTGCAGTACATGAGTTGCTGTTTATTCTGCATTCTACTCCTCCGTCGTGAGTGTGGCTCCTTTGGCAATGGAGAGTATGTCAAAGCTGGTCTAGCTGAGTTGGAATTGTGGTGTGCAAAGGCAACGGCTGAGGTGATCTGCTTGTTGTGTGAATGCCTACTTTGTTCCCTATTTGATTCAATTTTCTGAAGTTTCTTGGTTACAGTATGCAACATCGTCATGGGATGAACTCAAGCATATCAGACAGGCCGTTGGCTTTTTGGTACTATGCCCTATTCTGCTAACTGGTGGATTTTAATATATTTATGTTGAGAGTTGCGCATCAATTACACGATATAATTTTGGCATTCACTAAGTACAGTATCTATCTTAGTAGCGCCCTAGAAATTTGCCATATTTATCTTTGGATTCGATAAGCTTTATAGCTTTGGATGAATAAAGACAATGCTAGTTTGAGTTTGAATTATCAACCGATCTTGCCTTATGCTAGAATGTGACTTGCAAGTACTAGAATGATAACCCACTAAACCTCTTACCACCTGCATTCGTATGCATGATTATTTTTGTTTTGTATGCTTCTAGTTTCAGTTTTCAACCATGCATTTACACCTGCTGTTATCGAACTATTTCATTGGTTCAGAATATTTCTTATAGTAACTCTGGAATCTTGATAGAGTAATCGATGCAGTACAAATCTAGTTTGGCATTCCTTAGTGATCCATCTATAATTGTTGTCCCAAGATAGTGAATCATGTGCTTCCCTTTGACTACTCTTCTGCTTTTTTCCTACGTAATTCCATTTCTCAAATTTCTTTGAATAGCTATTGTCATAGGATATTTCTTAGGATCAAAACATGGATAGTACATAAACTAGTATATCATAGTTAAAATGCATAAATTGGTACATCATAGTTAAAGTGCATAAACTGGTAATCATAGTTGAAGTACATAAACTGGTACATCATGCGCTCGCCTACATCCCTCCATAATAGTGTCATAAGTGCTTGACTAGATCTTCTTGAAGCTGAGAGTGAGCTTTTTCATTTTTGATGGATTGATGAGTTTGAATAAAATCATAAAGCTCAGGTGTTCGTTCATGGGAGACTACAACATTTTCTCCCATTGCTTCATAATTGTAATCAACTGGACCTCCATCCCGCTCATCTTCAATTATCATGTTATACATAATGATAAATGTTGTTATGATATCTCAAAGTGTTTTTTGATACCAAAAATGAGCTGGTCCATGAACAATTGCAAATCGAGCTTGCAAAACTCCAAATGCTCATTCCACATCCTTCCTAGCTGCTTCCTGAGCTTCCGCAAAATGTTTTTTCTTATTCCCTTAAAGAGATGGTATTATCTTGACAAATGTTGCCCATGAAGGATATATTCCATCTGCAAGATAGTATCCCATTGTATAGTTGTGATCATTCACAGTATAATTCACTTCTAGAGCTTGCCCTTCAGCTAACTTAGCAAAGAGGGGACCGGCGAAGAATATTAATATCATTGTGAGACCCTAGTAAACCAAAAAAAGCATGCTACATCCAAAGATCTTGCGAAGCAACGACTTCCAGAATGATTGTTGGCTCGTGAACATGACCAGTATACACGCCTTGCCATGCTGCAGGGCAATTTTTTCACTTTCAGTGCATGCAATCTATGCTCCTTAGCATTTCTGGATAATCTTTTTCCTCACCAATTGCAAGTAATCTAGCAGTATCATTTTCATTTGGAGATCTCAAATACTCATCTTTAAAGATTTCAATAATAGCTTTCACAAACCTTCTCAAGCTCTCTATAGCAATACTTTCTCCAATCTGCACATAATTATCAATAGCATCTGCTGCTACTCCATAAGCTAGCATCCGAAATGTTGCTATTACCTTCTGCAAAGAAGATAACCCAAGAATTCCAGCACAATTCCTCTTCTGCACAAAATAATTATCATGTGCTTCTACAGCATGCAATATGCGAAGAAATAATGGACGATTCATTCCAAACCCATGTCGAAAAGAAGGTTGAGCCGTAGACAGTAGGATCAACATAATATGCGAAGAAATAAAGAACAAATAATTCTAAACCTACACCGAAAGAAGGTCGGGCCATACATAGGAGGATCAACAAAATAGTCCTGGAACAGTCTAGCATGTTCTTCTTGCCTATTGCGATGAATGACTTGATGATCAGGAATAAAACCGCCATGGCGTGGAAGATTCACACTCTGATCTTCCATATGTGCTAGGTATCCTGTTGTAAGAAGAAATACGTACTTATTATTTCTCTTAGACTCCTCATCTTCTGAGAAACATTGTGAGACTAAGTTTTGATGACTTATTGAGATATTGTAAGTAGTGAATAACAAGAAACACGCAAGACTTCGAACTGCAAATGGGTATATATATATATATATATAGACGAGAATAATGCGGCCGTTAAGATGACCGTTAGAATATAGCCGTTAAGATGGCCGTTTGAATATATCCAGTTACGATGATTGTTAAGACATGACTCACTTAGTACAATTTTTTAATAATGACTATTACAACATGACCATTACAAGAAAATTCAAATTTAAAATTCCCACGTTCAAATATAGTCGTTCGAATTTTCCCGTTCAACGATAACCGTTACCATATAGTCATCACAATAAATTTCAATTTTAAAATTTCTGCATTTAAATATAGATGTTTGAATTTACTGGTAAAAAAAGAGATGTTGTTATGACGGTTATATGAAATATGATTAGAATATAGAAGAGAGAAAATAGAGAGTGTGATATGGAGAGTGCTGTTGGAGAGAGATGAGATATGGAGAGGCATTTTTTGAAGAGTACTCCAAATATGACTTTTGGAGAGTGAGTTTTGGAAAATCATTTTTGGAGATGCTCTGAGCCCCAATCTGTAATTGAGTTGTACGACGACGTGGGCCTCGCAACCACAGTGGTGGGGTGGCATGCATTGAGCTGGCCCACTCACACTAGGCTCAAGCGTCATACGTCGTTGCGCCGCGGAGGGTAGGGAGGGGGTGTGTTCGCCGGTAGCCGAGGGGTGACCTTCACCTGTCGGCGCAGCGGAGCTCTCTATCTTAAATAACGCCGGGTATGAAATCCACCCATCCCTTTTTTCCGTTCCTAAGCACATTGGATTGGTATGCCCTTGCAAAAAAAATTGCTAGATTGGTGGAGTCACAAAAGGTTTAGCCTATCGGAGAGATGGTGAATAATAGTTTAGGGGTGTTAATGGGCTAAAACTCAGCACAAGCCTAGCTCATGCCTGAAATTTCATTCCTTTGATACAATCTAGTCCAAGCCCAAAATAAGATGCCTAGGTTCAATCCAGGTCCAAAAAGTGACTTGGGCCTTGATCCAGACAGAGCATCCACCCACATGAGCAAGAGGAGAGAGGAGAGGGATGGCCCATAGCTGCCGCCGTTCTTCGGTGGAGGCTATGGTGGTGGATATGGCGACTGTTAAAGCGGTGGTGGAGACAGAAGAGGGCTCATCAGCAATGGTGAAGGAGCAAGCTGAATAGAGGGAATCATCGTTGTCGGTAAAATCAGGGTCTTTATTGGATTTTTTTTTTGTTCTCATCAAGTCCATAATGTGGTAGTTTGGCAGGTCGTAACTTAGCAATGGCCTATGGGCCTGAGTGATACGTCAAGCAACCATAGCGATTCTCTCTTGCTTTCACCCGGTGCATTAGTTTTTCCTACACATAGTACATGTACATTAGTACTGAAGGTATCTTGTAAGCAAAACTTACTGGATCAAGTCACAGGATCGTAATATGAGAAGCAGTTGTTTGGAGACAAAAAGAAATGATAGAGCAATTCATTATCTAATAATTAAGTGGTTGGTCCGTCGTTAGCGAGTGGCCTTAAAAAGACAACGGCTCAGACATTAGTCATGAAAATGAAGTCGGGTGGCAGGCCACACCAAAGTTCGACCCACTTAGTACAAAATGATAAGACCTACGCCTGGTCCAATCTAGCATAGATTTTATCTAAATAGTTATATATCTAAAATGAGTCCAATCTATATGCAATTTTGGACCAGCCTAATTCAAAACCTAAGGTGATCAAAGCCCATTATAGCATCCTAATTCTTCCATGCATCGAGTATTTCCAACAGCAGCACGCTGTGTGTGTGTATATATATACCGTCTCTTCTTGCCATGCTATGGTTGCCAATCTCGAGATGTTCTACTTCTACCCATGGCATGTTCTTTGTTTGCCTTACGATGCTAATTTCGAGGTGTTCTAGACCGGCTCATCCCCAAAAAACAGCTGTTAACCAACAACTGTTCTCGTCTGCTACAAGTAGTAGTACGTTAAGTACTAGTACACTCCATACATTCTTCTCTGTGAACTCTTATTACAAACTCCCACGCTATATCAGTGTTCCAAATATTATCGATAATCGCTCGAATATCACGATTATCAACTATATTGAGCTAGTTCGATATCTAATCCCGGTCAGTAAATCGGTTAAATTCAAAAATTCAGAAAAAAAAATTGTGCGACGTAAATATCACGATAATTGTTGAATAACACTCGATTTTCGATGAATATTGAGTGAAAATCGCTTAAAAATCGATCACCGAAGAAGTTCAGTTGGTCGGTCGATTGTTGAGGCATATCGAGCGTTATCGGTGAAAATCGATATTTTCTTTAAAAATTTTCTTCAAAATATTTGATTTCAAAACCCTTTAATTTTTAACGATTTTTGACCGATTATCAATGAAAATTGGCATTGGCCCAAGTGACAGTATTAAGGTCAAATCGATAAGATAAACCCTGTTATAATACTCAGTGAAAAAGCCAAAAGAAAGAAAAACAGAAGTGGTCCTAGCTCCCTACTGAGATGCTTCGTTGGACATTGGAGTTTGGACCAGGGGTCTCCCTCTCTTTTTGTTTCTATTCTTTTGAGAAAGGAAGGCGGAGACATGGTATTACTAGGAGTACTAGGCTACTGGTACATGCTTGCCGCCTTCTTGGCTTGGCATGCATCCTCCCCTTGAGTATGCATCTGAGCCTCCCTCCCTGCTGGTCTTGGGCTCCCACTGCTTTCATGTCCCCTGACCTGCCCACAGTACTGGCCCTGCCCTGCTGCTTTTTTCGTGAGTTGTATATTTCATCTCATATTAAAGGAAAAAGATGCAGCAAAAGAAAGCAAACACATTGCAGGCTGCAGCAGCACAATGAGGCATCCAAATTCCAGACTCCAGAGGCACGCAGCTTCTGTGTGGCTCTTGTCTCAGCACATTGCTTTGTGCACAGGCCTGAATGAAATGCAGTGTTCTGGTGATCATTTCTTGGCAAAAGCATGAACCATAGCACTCTATGTCAAACTTAGTACAAGGAAAAAAAATTCACCTAACACCCCAAATTTAGCTGGAAAGTCCATCTGGCATTCTAAAATATGAAATCAGACATTTGATCCCCTAAACTTTACAATCCGATTTAAATAATACCTTGACACGATTTCACATAGTGATGTTGACCATGTGGATTGATGATTGTGTGGCTTTTCTACGTAGAATGCTACGCTGATCAAATTTAGGTGAATAACAAATAGGGCTTATATGTACTTCTCTTCCAAATCAAAAAAGAGATGGAGACAAGCACAAAGGCCGATAGCTATGAAAGCATGATTGGAAGCTCGACGGGAGAGAAGCCCATATGGACCCAAGTTGTTTTGAACTAACTTGGCTAGTGTGTCATCCTACATAGTAAAACCGTCCACTCATTGCACCACTTAGGCAATACCACTACGTGAAATAGGATTTATATGTGTTATTTGAACTGTATTGCAAAGTTTGGAAGATTAAATGGCTAATTTCATAATTTGAGATGCCGAATGAACTTTCGACCAAAGTTAAGTGTTATACAAACTCTTCCTGTGTACAATGGTGAAAGGTTCCAGCAAAAGCAAAACTGCTGTACAAATGATGGTTTCTTTCAATTAAAATATTTGAGCCATGTGGCTCTTGTTACATAAGACCAAACCAGAAAGGAAGCAAAAGAGAAAACAAGCCTATGTCTCAGCAAAAGGAACTCTGTATCATGAAGTAGTATCCAAAAGCGCAACACCAATTAGCTTCAGCTGTTGGCGATTAGTTTATTTCGGAATTAAATCTCTCCATTTTTTCTTGCGGTTAGTCGGCACTCGCGGATGGTTAGATTCAAAACTGTGCATAAGTGCACAAATCATCCTGTTGATAAGTGCAAAGAGGTCTTAGTCATTCAATTTGTTTAAATTTCTTGCAAAATTATACTGACTTGCAAATAGTCAATTAGATCATACCAAATTTTACAGTTACAGGGCACCTCCTTGAGTATCTGCATGTGCATAATATTCAGAATTGAGGTATTAGTCGCAGTAAGCTTTCCAAGGATAAATTAGAGAAATATATCCTCTGCATGACTGCATATATTGTAGTAGTATACATGACGAGGCACAAAAGCAGAAGGGGAAAAAGAAATAATAGTTCAGGAATCACCTGTTGTCTACAAATATTCCAAGTGCTGGAATCTTGGGAGAAATGCAGTTCATCTGGTGTATTCTGGTATTGAAGAATGTCTGCAGCAAACACATGGAAGTAATGATGAATAGAACACGTTCACATGGAATTCAGAGTAGTAGCCAGAGCAACAAGCATAAACAATGTGACACTGCAACGAATATAGAATACAACCTTGGCTCCATCGAGATACACAATCAATAAAAATTGATGTCTGTGTAGCTGCGTGGATAAGTCGGGTATGGTAGTTCATCCACCCCCATTAGAGAGCTAGAACGGGTAAAGCTGCTGCTGAATTGGGTTTGGCTCGGTATTTGAACCTCTGCTGTGAAAATGCTGTATACAGGTCTGTGGTCTGAGAATCTAGACTCGCCACGGACATAACATAGTTGATTTAGACCTCTCCCACGCCACAGAATCCGGTCACACCTTCACACAAAAATTATAGCTATAAGCACCACAAACCAGAAGGTCAAGGTGAAAATTTAATAGATAACTATATTGAGAGTAGTGCTTCTACGTATTCCTTCCCAACACAAGTTGTAGGGTAAGTAATCAGCATCCACCATTCATTCATACTTTAATATTTGTGCAACTTTAAAATAGTGATGCTATGAATTTTACCATGCTGGAGTTCTTCGCTTCTCATTTGAAGGCATATCGTCGCCTGCATATCTGTCAGAGTTGTATGAGTATTTGTATGTGGGAGGAAAATAAATCCTCCCTTCTTTCCAGCCTGCAAATACCCGACCATATCTTTGCTCTGTACGAAGCTGTTACAGAAATGTTACAGATAAGAAACAAAGCAAAGAATGTATCTATCTACATGGCTGTGCCAGCTGCTTCAGAGGCATGACAATTTTTACATGTTCTCATGAAAGTAGCTAACCTGGTCTTTTTCCAATAACTGTTTCCAATTGTGCATCTCAACTAAAGCCTTCACTGAGCGATACGAAAGAGATATCCGGTAATTCAGATCTCCAAGCCATATTATTCGGCTGAAAGAAACAAAATAGATTATACACTAAGATTGTTGTAGTATTCATTTTTTTTCTAATTTTCTTCTAGGTGGTGTGTTTAACTGAGCTGAAGTACTACAACATGAGAAGCACGACTTACTCATGGTCAAGAATGGTCTCTGGTGACTTCCTGTCACCTGCACCATGAACGTGTGGGAATCTGGTCTTCCTCAAAATTTCCACCACATCTGCATTTCTTCTAAGTTCATCGCCATCTTTTTGACCTGAGGTTAAGTGTGTGCAAACAAAGCAGAAGCTTGTCTGATGCAGAGACATGCTCATTGATATTGATCCCTGAGTTATGAATGAAGAAAGTGAAAAAGAAGGAATGGAAATATATAATCATGTAAAGCAAAAGGAAGTTTCAAGAATGCAGATGCACATACTAACAGGATCTCAACTAAAAAACAAAACCATAAGTGAGGAATCAAATGTCATTATACTTGCTGCAAAATTTAATGAACTTAAAATTAGTAATGCTCTCCTAGGAGAAACGAGAAGATAGTAAACGTACCTTATTTCCAAGATAGCCCATCAAGCCTCTACCAACACATGAAACCTTTAAGTTCTTCACATGCTCCCTTATATCACTCCGTACCCAGACCATAAGAAAAATTCCAACCATCTGCTTGCTGGCAACTAAGCAATACCTGCTGCATAATAGAAAATCTGAATTTCAGTTCGTATATTTGTAATCATTACATGACAAGTGAAGGCTGTATGGAATTTCAGTGAAATTTAGTATAGAGCTGAGAACTATACCATCTAGCTAGTTTAGCAACCAGAAATTAACTTAGAGGCACAAGTTCTTTATATTCAGTGTCTCAAGAAAACTTACCTAGAGTTTATCAACCGTCTATTGTTGTCATCAGTGCATAGTGAAGCACTATATCCGCATGCCATTGGTGAGAAGAATATACCACTAGATGATTCCTCGTCAATATTCTCATCATCAGATGACCCACCACATCTCATACTGGTGTCAACATCACTTGGCCTGCTCCCAAAGCTAATCCGATCACAAACACTGAAACGACGGTCCACTAACGAGTGAGGATCCATCATGTCAATTCTCGAACTTCGGTTGAAGGACTGGAATGAATGTCGATGGAAGAATGAGGAGTTCCTTTGTCTTCTTGACGATCGCTCAAAATCAACATTAAGCTCCACAATAGGATCTGGAACAGGTGATGGTGTGTGGTAGTTGTACACAACAGAGCCTTGGAGGTCTAGATTATTTAGCGTTTTTCTTACAAGAGCAACCCATTTCTTCGCTGGACCATTGTCTTCAGTCAGCAGGACGTTACCGGCATTCAAAGGAACAATTTCCTGAAACCTGATATGATAGTTTTTGTTACAATTCCATTTTGATTTGTACTAAATCATTTTGAGATGCTTTTTATTCTGTATGGCAAACAATATCTGATTAAGTAAACGCATGAGTTTAGAGTTATACCCAATGACGTATATATCAGCAGCAGGAGAAGTATGAAGCCAGTCCTCCAGGTTCAAATGACTCGATGGTGACCTTCCACCCACATTCCATGTAGCAACGAAGACCCTATGCACACGAGTGTATGTGTTGTCATATCAAAGGATTTCTATTTAACAATGATTAATGAACTGATAAAGTTCTATACAAACACAATGTTTACCTGTAGTCCTGTGTGTTTGTGATATAAGCACGGTCAAATCCATTTCCTACTCGACAACCTTGATCCACATTTTTCCTAGGCAGCCTCTCTAAGTAAACACACAGTTGATTCAGTCGCGCATAGGACACAATGTTGACTGGTAGTTGACATTTACAGTTTTGCACCAAGAAAAAAAGACATGAAAGTTCTGAATATACAATAGTTACTGTGAGGAGGAAAGCAAAATGTACCTGTTCTGCTTTTCTTGGCTTTGCATGCATCTCTCTCTGAAACACTGGTCCTCCACTGCACTCCCACTGAAATGATCAGAAAGAATTTTAGCATAAGCACAGTACAACAAAATCCTTTTTATTGAGGTCTCAAGCATATTTTGGTTGTTAACGCAACAATAAAAAAATCTCACACTACACGAGAGAATAGGAAGAAAGAGTGACAACTTGCTTCTGGAAATCACAGGCATCGTTATTCAACCAAAATAACAAAAATTTATGGTGGTAAAAAGAAATATAAAAATTTAATGTCAGAAATCATCCAGTGAATTGAAGCTAATCAATTTAAAGACTGAAAGAGGTGGTCTGAAGTCAATAGTTTGTACCTTCTTCAACTGCATAATCTGAATGGAAGTCCTTAGCTTTTGTTTTGATGTTGAACCACTTCCTAACAAGGGTCTTGGACCAGGACAGCTTCTTCCACACCAATCAGAACCAAAACAAGATCAGAAACTAACATACAGAAATCGTGAACAGAAATAGCTGTTGATCTGGGCATCCTTACCTTGTTCTTCTTCGAATTCTCATCTCTCATTGTCTCAATGCTTCCTCATGCAGCTCCAGGGATGATTCCTCCTCAAGCCTACAAACTTTGCCCCCCCACCCTCAGAACAGTATATCCCCGAAAGAAAAAGGGAGAACAGGATTCTGTTTCTCCCTGTTCCTGAAAACTTTTCCCCTACCCCTTATTTGGAAGAATCCAAACCAGCTCCTGTTATTCCAAACTGTGGGCAGAAGGGCCAGGGAATTCCCAAGAGTGCCTCCGCTAGTTGGGTACTGATCCAGGCAGTAGCTCAAAGGGAGCAAGAATCCACCGCAACAGCCCAAAAAGGATATTGATGGGAAACAAGAGAATCACATGGAGAGAAGAGATCAAGAACGGAAGCGAAACGAAGAAGAACTCGCATTATTGAGGAACCAAACCAAGAAGAGGATCATCAAAGATGGCCAAAGCCACAGCCTAGCAAACACGAGCCTCTCAAAGTCTAAGAGAAGCTCCTGCTCGGCTCCACGCACCAAACCTACAGGCCCAGCTCGCAACGCTCGGATCAATGCGAGTAGCAGTTAATGCCCCGGCCTTACAGATACAGAAAACGCCCAGGACAGGACAGCAGAAGTAAATGGGCCTAGCACCTGAAACTAACCAGGAACGCGGCCGATGACACGGAGGCGACCAGCGCTGAGCCGCGCCGAGCAATGCAAGAACCGGGGCAGCTCAGGGGACGGCGCATCCAAGGATTTGAAGGGTTGGAGAGGGAGAGGGAGGGTACGGACAGTGCAAGGACATGCTGCTCTGTGCGCGCCCTCTGTTCAAGGAGAGACGAGCAGGAGAGGAGGGGAGCGAGTAGCAGTAGTACTGGGGAGTGTGGCAGAGGACGTCAAAATATGAAGGGAAGGGAATAAAGAAAGCTAAAGCATGGGGCCTCCTTGTTCGGCTATACTACCACTGCTGTTCCTTGCTTTTCCCTTCTCCGTAGCCTTTGCCCTTTAGCTCCAAATCCAATGCAAAGCCAGCCGTTTTTTTTTTTGGCCGGGAACTCTGTCATTAGCATAGAACCCGGACGGACCGCTCGCGCAGCTGGCCAATCGAGCGCTCGCTCGTTCGCAAAGCCAGCCGTTTTTGGTTGGGGTTAATTGAGTTTCATGGGTTCTTTTTAGGGGTGGAAATCAAGCTAAATCTTTTTTTTTGAGTTTTTTTTGAAATTGATATAGTTTGATTTAAAATTATTTTATTTATAGTTTGGAATTATTTTTAGAATCGAGCTAACGAGCCAAGTCAGAGCAAAATCTAATTTCATTTGAAATTGACTTATTTCAATGTTTAATCAAAGAACAAATGTAATTGGCACAATTTTGAACCGAACCAACGAGCCCTACAAACGAGCTTTTTTTTCCGACCCAAGTTCTTTTTCCAGAATTTATCGCTCATATGTTTGCTAATTGAACCAACACCTTTCCTTTTCAAGGACGAAATTTGGCATTATATCACCTTTTTAATATATACATATATATATATATATATTCAACTATTAAACATAAAATTACTATGATTTTTATAAACAAAATCCTTATGAAATATAATTCGCATAAGATTTTATGCACTAATCCATGCGAAAGATCAAATCATTAGAGAAAAACAAACACTTCCATTTGTACGTCTAATCCACCACCTGGCACTTGCCGCTTAAAGAAGTATTGAAATTTCTTGCCCTATGATGTTGACTCGTCGTACAGTGCTTGGTCTACCATGGTTTTGAGCTCGTTATATTAAAAACATTCTATTTTGCTAAACGAAAAGGTGTAAAGGGTGATACGGAGTTACTACAAATATCTCCGCAACTTTTTAATATCAATGGCTGTCGTGATTTCGTGATTCTTGTCGATCAAATGGTATATGAATATGGTTTTTCCGAGTAGATAATCCATGTACTAAAATAAGCACATAAATAGAGGTGGGCATTTGGACTGGTCTTTTTTGGGCGATCCGAGACACGGCGGGCACGATGTGGTCTAAAGCCTGGCTCTGTAAGATTGGACTGTGTCGGATCGGCACGATACTATAATCTGGTCATGCGGACTCAAGAACTAGACACGATGGGCGGTACGGCCTGATACGACCCTATAGCACAGGCCGTGTCGGGACCCGATAACTTAAGGCATGAGAAAGAAGCTCAGTACGAAGGTTACCGACTTACAGAGCGTGAGCGTTGTGGACGTAGGGCTGGAAAAAAAGCTCGTTAGAGCTCGAATCAAAATTTCTTCAATTACAGTAGCTGATAGATTCAAAATTGAAATAAGATAATTTCAAGCGAAAAAAATTAATAAGGCTCGACTCGATAATGGCTCGTTAGCTCAAATTTGATGTAACCACTTAAATGGTATATAAAATGATTTTACATCAAACTACGTCAATTTCGAAAGAAACTCGATAATAGCTCGTTAAGCTCGATATCCAGCCCTGTATAGACGTACCCAACAGTATAAACGCCACCCTCGTCGCTGACACCTGAGAGAGATGGGTCAGATCTCTCTCTCACCCGTCTCTCTTGATTTCTCTCTTACTCATCCGTCTATTTCAATCTCGATTGCCTCTCCTCCTGACTCTTTCATTGCCTTGTCTCTCGCTCGTGTTCAGCATATTCCTCTCGTTTTAAAAATAAATAAATTTTAGTTCTTTTTTCTATAATATTTGTGTCCACTGTCTTAACTCCATGTGTCTCTGATTCTTTTCTTCTCGTAACAATAGTGCAAATAGATTAGGTCTGGACCGGCACGGCACGAAGTAGGCACAAAATGCAAATGGACCGTACTTGGACTCACCGAAGGTAAGCCGGGCCGATCCGACACGGCACGATGGGCTATCACAGTCTATACACGAAGCACGATGAGTCCGTGCCAAACCGGCGCCCACCTCTACACATACATTTTTGAGCTTGTCTATACCGCAACATATCTCTGTACAACAAATAAAAAGAAAAGCCTACAGTGGACTACAACGTTAATCTATACTATAACATACGTCGTCTGAGATTGCCACCCAGCCAGCTGGCCTTTTTTTTTGCAAAAACACCCTCTGCAAATTCTAAAATTACGTTTAGGTCCTTTTACCGATTATTTTGCAAAAGAGACATGTGGTTCCGTAAATTCATCGACGGGTCCTCTGCAAATTCATGAACGGGTCCTCTAATGTTTTTTTTTGCAAAAGGACTCATGGTTACTAAATTCGCCAACAACTTCTAGCGAACTAATTTAAAAAAAACCATCAAGAAAGTCGAAATTACGTTCATGCTCCACCTTTTTTGCAAAAAAGGACCGTTGTTCCGCATATTTGTGAACAGATCCTAAGGATCTGTGTTTACGCAAATTCGCCTATGACTTCTACCCAGTATATTTTAAAAAAACCTCGAGAAAAGCAAAATTACACTGCCTTTTTCTTGCAAAAAATGACTCGTGGTTACGCAAATTCGCCATCAGCTCCTAGCCATCTGATTTTTTACAAAAACTCTCGAGAAATTCAAAATTAAGTGGTTTCGTATATTTGTGAACGGATCCTAAGGATCCGTGTTTACACAAATTCGCCTACGACTCCTACCTAACATATTTTTTAAAAACCCTAAGAAAATTGAAATTACACTATTTTTTGAAAAAAATGACTCGTGGTTATATAATTTCATCGATGGCCAATTTTTTTAAAAACCCTTAAGAAAATCTAAACTACGTTCAAATTCCACCAGTTTTTTTTGCAGAAAAGACCCGTGGTTCCACATATTTGTGAGCGGATCCTAAGAACCTGTGGTTATACAAATTCGTCTACGACTCCTACCTAGCATATTTTTGAAAAAAAACCCAAGAAAACCAAAATTACATTTAGGTTCTCTACCTTTTTTGCAAAAAGAATCCTGTACCAAATTTCGCTCGACGCGACATCACACACAACTCTACCTAGTTTTTTGTCGTGCACTACCACTTCCGTGTTTGAAACATTGGAAATTTTCCCGAGTCCTGTAGAAATTGAACTATTTTATGTGGCAATCCTACAAAATCTTGTAAAATTCGTGGATTCCAACGAGCCCTTAACTTGGGTACAAGGTAGTAATTTGGTTCAATGAATTTGTGCTATCTTCGTGAATCGTGTTGGTAATGTCCTCCCAGAACTAGTAGCATCTGGAGGCTTCTAAGCAATCTTATTTTAGATGCGTAACTGTTACTTAAGAAATCTTAGTGCGGAACGTGCTACAAAATTGTGGAACCATTGTCCAATTCATCATGCAGATATGCAAGTCTCGCAAAGCACGGCGAGTGTCTTAAATTTGGAATCGGGTTTGCTATTTGTATGCTGCTTGATTTTTTGTTAACTCTAATTTTGTCTTTCTTTGTCTGGTCCTAGATTGACCTAATGGTTCAAATATGTGACTTATAAAGCATAAGTCATATTAGAAATAGACATCCTCATTTAGAATTTATATTAAGACCATGGAAATTTCATCTTAAATATTCTTTTAAGAAACAGAGAGAGGTGAGGCACTAGGAATTTCCCCCACTTTTCTGTATCCTGTGCTTCAATTTTCTTTACAACATTTGTTGTGTTGCGCATCCTAATACACTGATTCACACACCTGGCAAAAGCTAAGGTTTCAGTTACTCGTACTACATAAACAAAACATCTACACGCCTAAGAAGGGACAGTACCACTTCTACTAGTAGACTACCCCGAAGAAGAGACAGTACTACTAGTAGACTACACTCTTAGGGCACATTTTTATAACTATATCTAAAAACATCATCTCATCGATAAATAGTACTAGATATTACCCTTTCAACTCTTTGTATCTTAGTTTAAGTACATAGAGAATATAAACTAAATATCATGCAAGACATATAATAAAGTTAGATACAACCCTTCTCTTTTCAATGTATGTTTTTGTTGTATTTTTCTTTGGTTTATGTGTTCAAGTTATTTCTCATGTAAGAAATAGCTTCCATCTCTTTTCTTTAATCTCTCCTTCACTAAGTATTAATTCTACGTGTATATTGAAAAAACTGCTACATAAAAGTATTAGATAAGTATCCATACACGTTTCAGCAGCATTAAAATCCATAAGGCCTCCTCTCAATAAATAAAAAAAACCAGGAGCCCAAGCTAGCTAGTACTCCGCTCCACTGCCGTGGAATCATCACAGGCAGACAACCACAAGCTGCAAATGACAGCGCCGACAACTAAGGAGAGCTGGGGCCACACGTCAGCGCCGTTGTACTACTCACTCTATTTCTTTCTTACGGCAGACAGAGCAGTGCAATTGTATATAATATAACTAATCTATGAAAGCCGGGAGATTTCGGACCTCCTCAGCCATGCCACGTCACCCGAATTTTCGCCACCGTCCATCGCTTTGCGTGCGTGTGATCGAACCGTTCGCACGCCGGTAAGGCTTGGCCCGTAAAGCGTCATGAAATCCATCGCCACAGACGCCTCGAGAAGCCTCTTCCGTCTTCCCCATCGCCCAATGCGATCCCTGTCGCCCTACGCGCGCGTCCTCTTCGTCCTCGCCACCTCCCCTCGGCAAGGCGAGCGACGTCTCCGCCGTGCGCCTGCCTCCTCGCGTCCCTGGCCTGGTCTCTATTTCTTCGTTCGTCTTTTCGTTTTCTCTACTCCGTGGACTCCGCCGCCTCTCCGCGTCCGCTTCTACCTCGGTTCGCCCAATCGTTGTCTCCCTCGATCCATCCCATCTCCTTCGGCAGCCTCGCCGCTTCCCCGCATCCGCGGTTGGTCGCGCCCGAGGCGGATCTACCTCGATTCGCCCGTTCATTGACTCCCTCGATCCATCCCATCTCCTTCGGCAACCTCGCCACTTCCCCCGCATCCGCGGTTGGTCGCACCCGAGGCGGGGCTGCATCCGCCGCCCGTGCAGCTGGGCAGGGTCACCAACGAGGGGCTCCGTCAATACGACTGGTCCGACCCCAACAGGTACCCACAGACCCTATCTTTTCTTTCGTCATCGCTGCTCTGATGCTTCGATTCTGATGTGGTTGTCCGGTTATCAGCTTCTACCTCGGTTCGCCTGGCCATCGTCTCCTTCGATCCATCCCGTCTCCTCCGAGAACCCGGCCGCTTCCCTGCATCCACGGCCGGCGGCGCTCGAAGCGGAGCTGCATCCGCCGCCCGTGCAGCTGGGAAGGGTCACCGACGAGGGGCTCCGTCAGTACGACGGGTCCGACCCCAGCAGGTATCCAGAAACCCTATTTTTCCTTTCGTGATTGCTACTCTGATGCTTTGATTCTGGGATGTGGTTGTCCGGTTATCCTGTAGTTACCAATCGTTAATTAACTCGTCCTAGATTTTTTTAGAGGAAAACTTGTCTTACATGTAACCATAGAGCTTGTGCTTTGGGATGTTGGTTGTGTAACAGGTGATAGATTTGCTGGGATTTGTGTGGGTTCGTTGAGTCTCTCATATACTTCGGAGCATTATGAGCGACTAGCACCTAAATGTGCTGCTTAGATTTTGTAGTGTTCTTATAGTCGGCTCAGCGTAGCACACTTACTTTGATTGCCAACAACTTCTTATGATAGTCTGTGTTACTCAGGCCAAGAGCAGGATTTGGTGCTGTTTAAAAATTCTCTTTTAAATATTCATTCATTCTGTTGCTTATTCATTGATCCATTCACTTCCTCCATATCACACAAAATGCATATATTGTAAAATGTTGTGCAATGAGGATGGTGGACCTGGTACCTGGTTTTGTGGAAGAAGATACCAATAGGTATTCTCCAAGATTCTACTTGTTATTTAATTAAAGTAGTAGTGTATTTGGCAGAGATGGCGGAAATGTTAACTTCATGGAGGCTGATCTTGTTCAGATACTGCCAAATTTATACAAGCTTGCATTCTCATATGTGAATTCCTGACCACACTGGTTATGGCTCTACTTGCGTCGGTCTTCGTAGCGATGGTGATCAAAAGGTTCGCGCGGCTGCGAAGATTGCTCTTCTGCCTGAATGCAACATGAAATTAGTTATTGTCTTGAGCACTATGGAAGAATTTTACTTGCCTATTTTAGATCCGAGAACAAGGGTCAGCATTGTCCCCCTTATATTATATAGCTGAAGGTGAAGCATGTTTTTTCCCCTTTCCAAATCCATTGCAATTTCCTTTACATACTTACTGCATGTTCAGTTTGTTATGTTATTTTAGCTCCCTAGAATTTCATGGACTGAAATAGCTTTGGAGGCTAGGTTGCCAAGAAAAGAAGTGGAAAAGACGTGTGTCTAAAACCAGTAGGAGAAATCCATTTTTCAAATGGCTCAATTCTTTGTGTGAATTTATATTTATTACCATCTGAAATTTGCCACTGTTACCTCTTTATATTGCCTCTCAACAGGTTAGATGTTATTTCATCAAATCGTCTTTATCAGCAAACTTTTCTTTGATCAATTTGTTTTGTTCATCAATTCGATATGCTACTCCTGTCACTCAGATAGAAAGTTCTCTAAAGTGAGAAGCTATGCATTGCGGTTGACCTTCTCATGAGATGATATGTATGATGCAATGCACTAAGTTTGCCTAATAACTGATTCCTTATTTTCATCTGTTGGCAAGTCAGCTTCACATTGTGGGAGTGGATATGCTACAACCTTGAGAAAGATCAGATTTGCTAGCAAATTAGCAAGCAACTGCACTTATGTTTTATTTACATGCGTTGTCTTTAAATTTTCAAGCTGACATGCTATAGATATGGTGGTGACCTGCTAGAATGTGTTGAATAGCTCGTGTTTTAGCTGGTTTATATTTTTCATGATGGTGAGATTGGCGTCTCCTCTCCCTGTATATGTATATATGAACTTTGAGCTCTACTTGTCTATTTACATGCCTAAATTGGCTCTAGATGTAGCGTGTCCTGCAGCCTGATTTTTGATGGTGTGGCTGCATGTTAATTAGCATGGAAATAGCAAAGTTAATTATTGTGTTGAGTAGGACACAAATCGCAGTTCCAACCCAGAATTGGTCTGTATATTCTATTTTACTTTTACCTCTTTCTATTGCCACTCAACAGGTTAGATATTATTTCACCAGATCATCTTTATCAACCAATTTAACAAAACATTGGTTCATGGTCATTTCTTCCTTTCTTTTTTTCTACTCCTCTGCGTTGGTTTGATTAGCTAAACAGCTTCGCCTATTCATTATTCCTTTTTTGCTTTGCTTGATGCTTCTTTTGTCTGCAGATTATGTATAACCGGTTCCAAGTACTATACGTGATGAAAAACTTAATCGTGTTGTTGACATTTGTCCCCTTTGTTGTTCTACGTCTTCAGAAGGTAGCTTACCAGCCACTTTGTTTCCTCTGTATATTCAAAGATCATGCCATTAAATTAAACATAATGTAGCTTCTTGTTATCTATTATTCTATAGTATAACTTATTTGTTCATGCATATCCATCTTCTATGTCAATCTAATACATTAAATATCATCATCACTCTTTGAATCTCCGGCTGCAGCTTGTTGCCGTGCTCTTGTCGGTAAAGTTCTCTCTACCGTCTTTTTGTCACTCTCTTCCAGATAGTTATTGATGACAGTAGTGTATTCCTTCATGCATAACTGTTTCATGATTTTAATAGCTTTCTTATATCATTGGTAGGCTACCATCTGTTTGCACCGTAAAGTTGCAGATAGAGATCACAAACTTATGTATTTGTTGATTTAATGTTTGGTCTTTCAATTCTTTTGGAAAAGAAAATTAGAAGAGCTGAACTAGCTCTTTATGTATTTCCCCATGCTAGAGACTCTCTATGGTTTATATTGATCGACAGCCACCTCCTTCCAAATATTTAAAATGCTGTCTATGGTTTATATTGATCGACAGCCACCTCCTTCCAAATATTTAAAATGCTGAGGTAATTTTCTTTATTGCTCATTTTCTGTTTTACTTTGAGAGAGAAGCAGCAGTGCTACATAAATTTTTTTCGTATTCTTAACTTCTAATTCCTGTACTTTAGTTCAGTTTAGTCTCATGTGAAGAGATGGTGCAAACTAACGTTGCCCTTCCCACAAGAATCCAAAGTTCCATGGTGTAGCACAATCTCGCATTTTGCCACGATGGCTAGAAGGGATCTTATAGTGCATAATCATGTTTGAACTTGGTACGATCATTTCTAGCAGTTTTAAATATCTAAAAGGATATTGACATGAATTGTGATCTTTGTAAGTTTCTGATATGATAGTTCTTGGATGGTAACCAATAAGGGGAATGACTAAGTGCTAATTTGTGGTGGTGATTTAGTGGTCAGAAGTGTTGCCAGCCAGCTACTCATATGTACTTGGACAAAGTAACCTTGGGAGTTTTGAAATTCTCACTTTCTGTTTTGATTTTTTTTTTCAAAGAATGTTCAGAAGTACCACATTTAAATGTGAGAAGCTCCTAAAATTTGTACAAGTTGAGCGTAAAGAATGAAAACTCAGTGGTTGCTTTTATTAAAACCATCTATATTATTCTCTGTGGCTATTCTTGCATGTGTAGAGTAAAAAATGTAAGCTGACTTGTTTTTAGAAAATAGCTCAGTCTCGACGATTGTAAGCACTAAGGCCACCACCGTTTTGGGGCGATTTTGGACTGATTTGTTGATGACTTCGATTACACATTCTGCAATTCAACAAGGTACATAAAATCTAGCACTGGCCTCTTTCAGCGTTAGATTAGTTAGTTTTGGTTCACTGCATGCTTTCGTTTTACCACAATGGGTTTGTGTTATATTTTCTCCTTCGCTATCTATCAGTTAGAGGCCGGTTAGTTGATGGTTCCTTTGCTTGCCGACAGTTAGAGGGCCAGTTAGATGATGGTTCTATTTTTATCATTGTTTTCTTTGTAAGTTTGGGGTTTAATTTGTTCATCGTCTCTTAGGGTTTGGACTATGGCTTCGTAGCTCACCATCACCCTCCATGGCATTGTGTCCTCCACATTCTCTTTGGTACTTCATGTATCATGATTCGACCCTTTGACTAAGCATTGTCATTGCTTCAGCTAGAGATGAAGATATGGCATTAGTTTTGTAAATGTATTAGGGAAATGAAGTGTTAAAGCATACAATTGATGATACAAACACGCTGCTGACATTGATTTTGCTATACGAAAGATCTGTATTTTAGTTTTTTTTTGCGAAACTATATTTATCTCCCTCTTCGCTTTTCTCTAAAAAAACACATATTCGTTAACACCTCCTAGAAAACCGAATATTCACCGATCACTTCTACCAATACGATTTTTGTAAAGAAAACAGAAAAATCGAGATTACGCAGTTTTCACCGTAAATATCAAACAATCAAAATTTCGCGCGACGCAACGAATGAATTTCATACGACGCGGCGTAGCGCGGGTCCTTTTCTAGTATGCATAATGTACACACCTGCTACTCGCTCTATCGCTCGCAGTGTTTGCCGAATGTTTGGGTTACTAGGAAATTTTCCGCGGCGTAACACGCCGCGCGTGTCTTTTTTCGAAGAAAAATTGTTTTTTTCGGCGGCGTTTAATTTTTTAAATCGTCGAAATAATGAGCGAGACGGGGAAAAATAGAGAGATAGAGTTGTAGAAATATCTCTTTCAACGAATTATTTGAAAAATATTGGAGACCGAGCTAGAAAACCGCGGCGGGGAAAAAGTCTAGAGGGAAAAGGGTGAAAAATTATTAAAGATGTCAACCTTTTTTTTGTCGAGTTTAATACTCTACTCGTTCGCCGAGTAATAATACATGTTTTTGAAAATATCAAAAACTCGCGGCGTAACACGCTGCGCGTGTCGTTTTTCCGTAGAAAAATTTATTTTTTTCTCGGCGGCATTTTATTTTTTAAATCGTCGAAATGGGGAAAAACGTTCACCGAGTAATAATACATGTTTTTAAAAATATTAAAAACTCGCGGCGTAACACGTTGCGCGTGTCGTTTTTCCGTAGAAAAAATTTATTTTTTTCTCGGCGGCATTTTATTTTTTAAATCGTCGAAACGAGGAAAAAATAGAGAGATAGAGTTGTAGAAATATCTCTTTTGACGAATTATTTGGAAAATATTGGAGGCCGAGCTGGAAAACCGCGGTGGGGAAAAAGTCTAGAGGGAAAAGGGTGAAAAATTATTAGAGATAACAACCTTCTTTTGTCGAGCTTAACACTCTACGCGTTCGCGGAGTAATAATACATGTTTTAAAAAATATCAGAGATCGAGATGGGAAATGGAGCTGGGAAAAAAGTCTAGAGGTTACGCCGCGCATGTCGTTTTTTCGTAGGGATTTTTTTTTTGGGTGGCGTTTTATTTTTTAAATTGTCGAAATAATGAGCGAAACGGGGAAAAAAGTAGAGAGATAGAGCTGCACACATATTTCTTGTGACAAAAATATTTTTTCCCGAGAAAAACGGAGAAAGGACCTAGACGTAAAGAGTAAGGACCTGAATGTTACGTTTTTGGACCTGTCCGCTATTCTTAAAAATTAGAAAAGGGCTTGTTCGCGATTTGAATTTAACGGGAGGTTCTTTCCGTAAAACGGCGCACGAGGGACCCGAACGCGAATTTAAAGGAAAAAATCTTCCTCTCACAAAAAATCGCGAAGGACCTATCCGTAATTTATAAAAGGACCAAAGCGCGAAAAAAATTTTAAGCCGAGCCGACAGCTCGGCTCAAATGCTCCTGGGATCGGCAATTTTGCAGCCTTTAGGAAAGGAGGTATTTGATCCTGGCATGTTGTTGTTGCTCGACATCCCGCTGCAAAGAGAACTACAGTAGAAGCTTGCTGCTGCGCTATAGGATCGTAGCATCTCCTACCGTAGTAGGTCTAGCTTATTTATGGTAATACATGTCACTACTACCCAGTCGTCTATCTATCACGGTAGAGGAGTATAATAGGCGACAATTACTTTCGAGTCAGAAAAAAGACTAATTTTGCAATTAAAAAAAATGCATCGGAGAGCCGAGTAAACCAAAGCTTTCCTGTTTGCCTAATGCGTTGGCAACTACATTCGCTAGCTATACTATCCTCGCCGTGCCGCGGTATCTGCTCTGCTGCTTTTGAGCATCTTCCTCGCTTTGGCCTCTCGCCTGTGCTGGCTGCCGCTGCTGTGCGACAAACAAGAAAGCAGGCAAGGCAAGGATGTCAGACAATCTCCCAGTCCCAGATAGTGTGTGTGTGTGTTTGCGTGTACCGTGTTGGACAGATGTTATAGGAGACCCAAGCCATTGCAGACGTCCGTATTTGTACATTTCGCTCAGAAGTCGCATGCTAAACCAGCTCATCTCTGTTCCTTCCCGTTTTTCAAATCTGTGGTGGATGGCTCGATCCACTTCTTCCTCTTCGATAAAAAAAAAAGTTAGTAAATCTCTCCCGGTTTCTCTTCGAAACCAGGTGCGGAGGCTCTTACGCGGCAACAATCTTAACTCCCACTAACAATTGTTAATTATGCAACGTCTGGTTCGTAAGTCTTTCCTTTTTGAAACGTCACGATAATTACGAGAAAATCTTTCTTTGATGGTCCATAAAATGCCTTTTCCATACGTACTAATGGCGGCATGCTCGCCACTCCTGTAGTCCCATTTGGTGGTGCTACTACATCGACAGCAAATCTCGATAAAACTTACGTCAACATCACGTTTTCGGGTTAAGCGCATGCAATTTTCTGTCAAATCAACGCTAATCTATCGGTTGTGCGTGGAACAACGTTGCGCCATTCGTAGAGCATGCTTTCTGTTACGCACTCATTTTCATGAAAGTTTAGGAGTAAATTTTATTTTTCTGGCTTTGTTAAGGTTAGAAACGTAGCAGAAGACACGAATTTAATATGAAAAATCTTACGAAGTAGGAAAAATACACGGAAGACAATTCACTATTTTTGTTTAATTTATATACACATGAGGATGGCTCTATATAGCCGATTGAGTCTGAGTTGTTTGTATATTTGATCAAACCGTATTTATCTCTAATAAACCTCTACTTGACTCAAAATCTATAGTGATATTGTTTCTGAAAACCCCCAAAAGGTACTTAAGCACCATAAATATCAACCAAGTTTAGGCAATGCTTGAACTTAGTATTTGAAAGTGTCTTTGTCAGTATGTCAGCAGGATTATTGTCGGGACCCGAATTTGCAAATCCGGACCCTCTGTGTATTCAGCACTAGTCCAGGATCACGCTAGTGCACACAGTCTCAGCATTGGTACATATCACAGTCATAACCAACGAAATAATAAGTACTTTGATTAAATACTCAAACTAGTTGATCGACCTTATGGTCAAGTTACAAAGATACGCCTCGCAGGACGAAGAATTATTATAAAATCCAAATGCAGATGAAATAGAATAAACTCGTGGCGCCAACCAATTTGCCACAGGCAACTGACTGGGCTCGCTCCTTAGTTCGTTGGCTCTTCCTGAAACTCCTCCTCTGGCGGGGTTGCTTCTTCTTCAACTGAAGTTGTGTTGTTGTGGGGTGAGTACTTTGAGCACTCAGCAAGTCATGCACAGAATGCAATGCTAATATACTATATGCATGGCTTAGTACAAAGGATAGGCTATGGTTCATGTGCAGTACAGCATTTCAAATAAACAGTAATAGATTGCAAAGCAGTAAAACAGTAGTAGGAATAGTAGCTTTCACAAACATTTCAATTGTAATGCATTTTTCCATCCTAAGTCAAATTCATCATCACCAACCCAAGCATATTCCATAAACAAGGCATTTTCATGAAAATCTAACCCTTGACCGTAATCACCGAGCGATGCTCATTACCGTGAGCACGGCTATTCAAATAGGTTGTACACTCTGCAGAGGTTATACACTTTACCCACAAGATACAGTCAAATACCACCAAGGCAAATAACCGTAACGAAGCCTTTTCAATGTTCCATCTACACCCAGTACTGCCCACTAAGGTTTCAACACTGGAGGGACTGGTTACCACACCCAGGGCCCCCCTCTTGCGCCATGTGAGTTCTCATCCGCTTCTCCGGGCCTCACACCACCACGACAGTACGAAAGAATAGATTTCCCAGTTTACTTAGCTAAGCCCGTCCCATTACGGGGCTTGTGGTTGCATGAAAGACTCGGTTCAAATGCTCGCAAGGTTAAGTCCTTAGTTGACCGAGGCAAGACTAACCAAGTGTGATCTCAATTATCCAAAACCAATAAGAAAAACCAAATCGACCGCCCATTGCCACTCTTGGCCCACCGAAACAATCTTGCCACATGCCTCGGTCTAAATTATTTTCCCCACTTCGGTTCTTTACCATTGCACCACGTGCCATCATCAACTTAATAACACATGTCTCATTCACAAAATACATTCCGTATCTCATTAAGTCAATATTAACTTTGGCATTCCAAAATCACAAAATGTCCACGTGGCGAGCTAAGCATACTACTTGGTTTACTCAACCCATGTTGGCAAATTATTAATGTCCAACTATTAGTCCATAACCTAGGGTGACAAAAGATTCATGGCCTACAATTATATATGACAAGGTGGCATCTGACAACTTAGGCATTTAACTAATCCCAAAACTTATTCAAAATCATTTCTATCAAATTAGCATGCAATAGTTTAAATCAAAATAATTTGCTCTAATAGGTTCAACATGATCAAACACAACTTGCCTTCAAAAAGTGCTGGTTCCGGGTCCTGAACTTGCTCCTAGGTCAGAACTTCTCCCTCGAAACCTTCGGGCACTTCAACGTCTACGCGTAACGTAACACAAAACAATAAAATAAATAAACAGTAGACAAACAGTGCTCAAAAATTCAAATAAAATTCATAAACAGAAAGTTCACAATTTTACAAATTTATAGAAATTGGAATCACTCAAATCGGAGTTAAAACGCAGAAGTTATAAGCATTTGAAGTTTCAAAATATATTTAAAATCAATATACCGACTTAAATAAATATTTTCTTTTTCGGAAAATTAATTATTGCGTCATCCGTGACGCGTGTCGCCACCAGAGAGTGACACGCGGCCTTGCTGACATCAGCCCTGACCGGCTCCGTCTTGCGGTCGACGCCAAGATGCGTCATCGTGACATCAGGACGACTCGGCTATCTCACTGACAAGTGGGTCCCACCGTGACGTCAGCATGACGTCAGCGGTGACGACACACACGGTGCGTGCGGCTGGCAAGTGGGCCCGTGCTGTCAGCGTCTCATGCGTCTGACACAAGGCGATCGACATGTGGATCGCCTTGTCGGCGTCTCATGCGTCTGAGACTGCAGTCGATCGACATGTGGGTCCGCTTTGTCAGCGTCTCATGCACAGTGAGGAGCGACGTGGCACTACGGCTGCCCTTAGATCTACATCTAACGCCGGGGATTAGAAGATGAAGTTTACTGTTTATGGGACGACGTGGCGAAATCCGGTCGTCGATTGAGATCGGACGGTCGACGAGCTCTGGCGGCGGCGATGGTGCTTGGCGGTCTTGGCTTGACCGGAGAGCGAAGACGACGACGTCGCGTATGGCGTTCCGTGGTCCTCCGGCGACGTCGCGGTAATACTCTGACGCAGCGCGGACGCGCCGAGTCCGACGGTGGCACGGGCGACGGCGGTGGATGGACGGCGGCGGCGAGCGGGTCAAAGAATCGCGGCGGATGGTCTCGGGACTTGGCGAGCTCGTCGCGAGGCGGCGGCGTCTCAGCGGCGTCGCGGTGTCTGGTGGGTGCGGCGCAATCCGAGGAACACAGGAGGGGTGGCGGCGCCTTAAATAGGGGTTCTTGGCGTCCGTGCTGTTACGAAATTCGCGGAGGAGTCCGTGGCGGCGGCGGAGTCCGGCGGGGAATAGGATTGGGTGACGTGGCGCATCGCGGGCCGTCGGATGAAGATCGAACGGCTGGCGCGCTAGGGTTTTTTCAGAGCGGGCCGCACAAGATTTCGCCCAATCTTGTTCATCGGATTTTAATCCTTTTAGAATAAAATTAATTCGAAAATAAAATAATTTATTTGAGGCATTAAAAATATCAGAAAAATTCTGGAAAAATTCTCAAAAATATTTTAATACATTTGTGACTCAAATAAAATATTTTTAGCAAAACTTTATTTTAACTTTTTTCCATTATTTAATTAATTGATAAATGGTTTAATTCAAAATAAATCCAAATAAATTCCAGAAATTCCCAAAAATTCAAAATACCATTTAAATGCAAGAAAAGCAAAAATTGGGGTATTACAAACCTCCCCCCTTAATGGAATCTCGACCCCGAGATTCAGGGCTGACTAAGGAATAGGTTAGGGAATTCCTTCTTCAGGTCCTCTTCGCGCTCCCAGGTGGCTTCACTCTCGGAATGGTTACTCCACTGAACTCTGCAAAAACGGGTCGATTTGTTTCTCGTTTCTCGATCCATCGTGTCCAAGATCTTCACCGGGTACTCTTTATAAGTCAAATCCTCCTGCAGCTCGACCGACTCTAACGGCATCTGCTCTTCTGGCACTCGGAGACATTTCTTTAATTGTGACACATGGAACACATCATGCACACCTGCTAGAGACTGTGGTAACTCCAGCTGATACGCTACTTCACCTCTACGGCTTAATATCTTAAATGGGCCAACATATCTTGGCGCTAACTTCCCTTTAGTGTGAAACCTCTTAACTCCTTTGAGTGGGGTAACTCTGAGATACACAAAATCTTCAGGCTCAAAGCTCAAATCCCTGCGGCGATTATCGACATAACTCTTCTGTCTTGATCGCGCAATTTTCAACCGTTTCCTGATCATGGCTACCTGCTCTTCAGCTTCTCGAAGAATGTCCGGCCCGAACATATGACGCTCTCCGGTCTCATTCCAATTCAACGGCGTTCGACAGGGTCTTCCATATAGTGCTTCAAATGGCGACATCTGCAAACTTGCCTGGTAGCTGTTGTTATAGCTAAACTCGGCGTACGGCAAGCACTTGTCCCACGAAGTTGTATAAGCCAGTGCACATGCCCTCAACATGTCCTCCAGTATCTGATTAACTCTTTCTGTTTGCCCGTCCGTCTGCGGGTGATACGCGGTACTGAAGTTCAGACGGGTCCCTAGAGCCTCATGCAATTTATCCCAAAATCTTGAGGTAAACTGAGTACCTCTGTCCGATACAATTTTCTTCGGAACTCCATGCAAACACACAATCCTTGACATATACAATTCTGCTAAGCGGTCCCCCGAATAGGTAGTCTTCACTGGTATAAAGTGGGCGACCTTTGTCAAACGGTCCACTATAACCCATATGGAGTCATACCCTGTCTGGGTCCTCGGTAAACCGGTAATGAAATCCATTCCGATTTCTTCCCATTTCCACTCAGGTATCTTCAGTGGCTGCAGCAGCCCTGCTGGCCTTTGATGCATTGCTTTGACTCTTTGGCATATGTCGCACAACGCAACATGCTCTGCAACTTCACGCTTCATGCTTGGCCACCAAAATCTTTCCTTCAGATCTTGATACATCTTAGCGCTTCCCGGATGAATAGAGTACTTGGAATCATGGGCTTCCTCCAAAATCACCGCTTGACTCCTTCTTGTCTTGAGACGCATATGCGATTTTTAATCCACAATGTACCTTGCTCATCCAGCTTGAAATCCTTCGCCTTGCCTTCCTCCATTTTGGACTTAATTCTCGAATCTTGACATCATCCTTCATCCCTCACGAATTTGATCTTCCAAGGTAGGCTTCACCTCTAAAGCGGCTACGAATCCCTTGGGTACAACTTCCAACTTCACTTCAAATTCCTTGCATAGCTCGACCGACTTGCTTCCACCAACATATTCACCGAATGGCTTTTCCGGCTCAAAGCATCGGCCACCACATTGGCTTTCCCAGGGTGATAATGAATCCCCAGATTGTAATCCTTAATTAATTCCAACCACCTCCTCTGCCTCATGTTCAGATCCGATTGAGTAAATATATATTTAAGACTCTTATGGTCCGTGTACACCTCACATCTGTTTCCAATTAGATAGTGCCGCCATAACTTCAAAGCATGCACTACGGCTGCTAACTCCAAGTCATGTGTTGGGTAGTTCTCCTCATGCGGCCTCAACTGCCTTGACGCATACGCAACGACCTTTCTGCTCTGCATTAACACGCATCCTAGTCTTTGGCGCGATGCATCACAGTATATATCAAAACTCTGGCTTAAATCCGGTAGTACTAACACTGGTGCCGTGGTCAAACGTTTCTTCAACACCTGAAAACTCCGCTCACATTCTGGCGTCCATGTAAACTTCTTCTCCTTTTTCAACAATTGCGTAAGAGGTCTCGCAATCGTTGAGAATCCTTCAATAAATCGGCGGTAATAACCAGCCATTCCAAGGAAACTACGGATTTGAGTCACCGTCTTGGGTGGCTCCCAATGCAACACTGCTTCCACCTTACTTGGGTCAACTGCGACTCCTTCGGCGGTCACCACATGTCCAAGAATTTCCACCTTGTTCTTCCAGAAGTCACACTTGCTAAACTTAGCGAAAAGTTGTCTCTCTTAACTTCTCCGAACTAGCTTCGGATGCTCTGCATGCTCTTCCCAGTCTTGGAGTAAACTAGAATGTCATCTATGAATACAATAATGAACTTATCCAAGTATTCCATGAAAACCTTGTTCATCATGTTCATGAAATATGCGGGTGCATTTGTCAAACCAAAAGACATAACTGTAAACTCGTAATGTCCATATCTTGACGAAAATGCGGTCTTCGGCACATCCTCCGATCGAATCTTCAGCTGGTGATATCCTGATCTTAGGTCAATTTTGGAGAAAACTCCGGCTCCTCTCAACTGATCAAATAGGTCATCGATCCTGGGTAGTGGGTACTTATTCTTGATAGTGACTTCATTCAGTGCCCGATAATCCACACACATCCGGTAACTTCCGTCCTTCTTCTTGACAAACAGAACCGGTGCTCCCCATGGCGACGAACTAGGTCTAATAAATCCCTTATCCAATAATTCCTCAATCTGCTTCTTCATTTCGACCAGCTCATCGGTTGACATCCGATAAGGTCTCTTCGCTATCGGGGCTGTTCCCGGTACTAACTCGATTACAAACTCTATGTCCCTGTCTGGTGGCATCCCAGGTAAATCCTCTGGAAATACATCCGGGTACTCTCGACAACCGCACATCTTCTATGCTAACGGCCTTCACACTATTGACCATCAATCTGTCCATCCCGAACGGCAGGTTGCTCGAAACTCTATTTTTCTCCCACAAGGACTCTCGACTGATATGACTCTTCATCCACAGTCTAATACAACCTTGTGTTTAGACAACCAGTCCATTCCCAAAATAACATCTAGGGTCTGGGTATCTAACACCACTAAGTTTGCTAGGAACTCTGTTCTATCTATAAGCAACTTTACCCCAGAACATCCTACATCAGATCGGAGTTCTGATCCCGGGGATTGTACTAGCAATACATGCCTAAGGTTCACCATTTTCAACCCATTGTTCACAACAAAAATCCGAGATATAAGCGAATGCGAAGCTCGAATCAAATAAAAGCTGTTGCAGTCTTGAGTTGACCGATAACTTACCCAATCGACGTCGATGTATTACTCAGACTTTGCATCGGCGGTGACATGATTGACTCGCCTCTTACCACGATCGTGTGGCGCTCCAGTTGTGTAGCTCCATGGCTTGCTCTGACGCTGGTGCCTTCGTTGGAGTAGTTCCAAGATTGAAGCGAATGGTGTCACTCCTCCTCCCTTCTTAGGACAAGAATTGGCAAAATGCTGCGCTCGTGGCAGATAAAACAACGTTTAAGCTGCCATTCTTTGCTCCTCGCATTGCATTCCCTAACCGGTGTTGGTGTCTAGAAATTTTGTCCAGGTCTTGGTACGGTGGTGGCGTCGTCATCACATTCCTTGGCTGAATCAAGAACGGTTTGGTGCAACCCTCAAACGCTGCGCTCCTGGCGTGCTCCTCTTTGTGCCATCCTGCGCTTCCGGTTGTCCTCCAGCTCCTTGCGCTTGTCCTCCAATATCAGCGCCTTGTTCACTAGCTCCTGAAAGTCAGGAAAAGTGTGGGTTATGAGTCCCACCTGCAGTCCTGAATTCAGTCCCTTCATGAATCGAACCGCTCGCCTTATCCGTTGCTACATCCTCAGGTGCGTAGCGTGCCAGCTGCGTGAACTTATTCAGATACTCAGACACTGATTGATTGCCCTGCTTCAGTGCCCTAAACTCCTCCTTTTTCAGCTCCATGATGCCTTCGGGCACATGGTATGCTTAAAAGCAATTGTGAACTCCTCCCGGTGATGTCTGTGGGTGCTCATGAGCGGTGAAGAGTTTTCCCACCATTCATTGCGGTTCCTTCAAGTCGATGAGAGGCATAGAGTACCCTCTCATTTCCTTCACACTGGATAATGTGCAACTTTCTCTCTATCGTCCTTAGCCAATCATCTGCCTCCAATGGATTGACATTCCCAGAAAATGTAGGCGGTCGTGTCCTCATGAATTCCGACGACCTCGAGTGTGGCCTCTGCCTTTGGGTTAACTGGTTAACTCAGGCGGTGGGCTTGACTTGGCGGTGACTTCTTGCATCTGCTGCATCATGGCATGCATTGCGGGTGCTGTGCAGCAATAAAGGCTCCAAAGTTACGCATATCAATCTGGCGGTCTTTGGTTGAGGTCCTTGTCCTTCACCATCGATGTTTCGGTGGCGTGAACCACTCCCATTTCCTCCTTGGTTTCCTCGAGTGTTCACCATCTGCCGATTGCGCCATGGTTTAGAGAAGAGAGGAAATAAGAATAGACAAGTAATGGAGTACTTATCGGGGACAAAGGTATAACACAAAATCTAACTTTATTACTTTATTAATATCGAGGTATGGTTGCTCACAATGCCTATGGGCCATGCAACACATACCGATCACTCACAAGCATGAAAGAAGCAAATCGAACTAACACTCTGGAGTCAAACGCCTCTAAGGGTGACTCTTATTCCAAGACGCGACTCGTCGCAGGAGTCTCAACTGCTAACCCTAACGCTCACTCCTCGAGCCAACCCCCACCGGAACTCCCTGGTGGATACACCGGCGGGTGTGTTGGTGCTGGTACAAACCTATCCCAACGGTCCTCCATTGGATCGCGCCTGCAGTGCTCAACCTCCACTAGTTCCTGCTTGACCTCCACAGGCTCGGGCTTCACTTCCACTTGCTCTGACTTCACTTCCACTGGCTCCGACTTCACTTCCAGCGCTCGGCTCTGGCTGCGGCTCTGCTTGTGGCTCCTCGGGTCAGGTCGTGTAGCTCAAAGATCAGCTCGGCTCTGGTCCGTCTGGCGTTTCCAGCTCCCAATCCTCTGGATAGAGTGGGCCAAGTATTCACAAGTCTGCAACAGATGCGCCCTCGCCTGCGTGAACTCGTCACGAGACCTCTGCAGCTCCTGAACCGTCTCGTCGATAACATCCTCTTGAGCGATAACATATCTGGCCAGGTGGGTGATCGTGGCATCCTCCTCCTCTATGGGCTCTCGGTTGTAGCGAGTGTCTCTGCGTGGATGGTGACGAAACACTGTGCCATCCAACTCCCTGGGGTAGGTACGAGCAATCTGCCTCATCGCCAGACGCGATGTCTCCTGAATCCCAGCGTCAAATGACAACCTCCTGGCTGTAATGCGGATGGGACGACTCGCCCTCGCCCTATTCCGAGCGTAAACTGTGATGGTGACATCCCAGGCAATATCCAGTCCTGCCCGATCCACAGTAGTCCCCCGGTAGATCGGCCTGTCATATCCTCCCAGCTGCTGCATCATACGCCAAAGCTCATGGCGCACCCTCCAAAGGCGCTCACCAAAAGAGTGGATCATCCTCATCTGCCAAAGGACACTCACGTGAAACTCAGAAATTTTTAAAACAAAGCGTAGACGTGATAAATTCAGCAGGGGGTATGAAAGGAGAGAAGGGGTAAGTCGAGATTGCATTATCATCTTGGCACATTTTAGCTTTTTAGAAAATAGTTTTATCCTCACTTCGACCATTCTAACTAAGGGCCAGTCCTACAGTCAGTATGGCTCTGATACCACCTCTGTCGGGACCCGAATTTGCAAATCCGGACCCTCTGTGTATTCAGCACTAGTCCAGATCACGCTAGTGCACACAGGTCTCAACATTGGTACATATCACAGTCATAACCAATGAAATAATAAGTACTTTGATTAAATACTCAAACTAGTTGATCGACCTTATGGTCAAGTTACAAAGATACGCCTCGCAGAGACTAAGAATTATTATAAAATCCAAATGCAATGAAATAGAATAAACTCGTGGCGCCAACCAATTTGCCACGAGCAACCGACTGGCTCGCTCCTTAGTTCGTTGGCTCTTCACGAAACTCCTCCTCTGAACGGGGTTGCTTCTTCTTCAACGAAGTTGTGTTGTTGTGGGTGAGTACTTTGAGCACTCAAACAAGTCATGCATGAATGCAATGCTAATATACTATATGCATGGCTTAGTACAAAGGATAGGCTATGGTTCATGTGCGAAGACAAACATTTCAAATAAACGATAATAGATTGCAAAGCAAAGAAACAAAGAGTAGGAATAGTAGCTTTCACAAACATTTCAATTGTAATTCATTTTTCCATCCTAAGTCAAATTCATCATCACCAACCCAAGCATTTTCCATAAACAAGGCATTTTCATGAAAATCTAACCCTTGGCCAGTAATCACCGAGCGATGCTCATTACTGTGAGCACGGCTATTGAATAGGTTGTACACTCTGCAGAGGTTATACACTTTACCCACAAGATCCAGTCAAATACCACCAAAGCAAATAACCGTAACGAAGCCTTTCCAAAGTTCCATCTACACCCAGTACTGCCCGCTAAGGTTTCAACACTAGAGGGACTGGTTACCACACCCAGGGCCCCCCTCTTGCGCCATGTGAGTTCTCATCCGCTTCTCCGGGCCTCACACCACCACGACAAGACTGAAAGAATAGATTTCCCAGTTTACTTAGCTAAGCCCGTCCCATTACGGGGCTTGTGGTTGTATGAAAGACTCAGTTCAAATGCTCGCAAGGTTAAGTCCTTAGTTGACCGAGGCAAGACTAACCAAGTGTGATCTCAATTATCCAAAACCAATAAGAAAAACCAAATCGACCGCCCAGTTGCCACTCTTGGCCCACCAGAAACAATCTTGCCACATGCCTCAGTCTAAATCATTTTCCCCACCCCGGTTCTTTACCATTGCACCACGTGCCATCATCAACTTAATAACACATGTCTCATTCACAAAATACATTCCGTATCTCATTAAGTCAATATTAACTTTGGCATTCCAAACTCACAAAATGTCCACGTGGCAGAGCTAAGCATACTACTTCGGTCTACTCAACCCATGTTGGCAAATTATTAATGTCCAACAATTAGTCCATAACCTAGGGTGACAAAAGATTCATGGCCTACAATTATATATGACAAGGTGGCATACAGTAACTTAGGCATTTAACTAATCCCAAAACTTATTCAAAATCATTTCTATCAAATTAGCATGCAATAGGTTAAATCAAAATAATTTGCTCTAATAGGTTCAACATGATCAAACACAACTTGCCTTCAAAAAGTGCTGGTTCCGGGTCCTGAACTTGCTCCTGGGTCAGAACTTCTCCCTCGAAACCTTCGGGCACTTCAACGTCTACGCGTAACGTAACACAAAACAATAAAATAAATAAACAGTAGAAAAACAGTGCTAAAAAATTCAAATAAAATTCATAAACAGAAAGATCACAATTTTACAAATTTATAGAAATTGGAATCACTCAAATCGGAGTTAAAACGCAGAAGTTATAAGCATTTGAATTTTCAAAATATATTTAAAATCAATATACCGACTTAAATAAATATTTTCTTTTTCGGAAAATTAATTATTGCGTCATCCGTGACACGTGTCGCCACCAGAGGGTGACACGTGGCCTTGCTGACGTCAGTGATGGGGACGGGGTTGCCCGAACTTCCGTCAGGTGGAGGATAAGTCGATTAGGCGGCGCGAGACACACACGATCCGGCTTCTTGATCGGCACGATCAAAACCCTGCAATCGCAGCACCACGCGTCCTCGGTTATCAACCGTGCTTTGCCCGGTTGACTCGCCACGAAGGCTAATCCTGCCAATGAATCGAGAACACAAGCAAGAACAAGAAAGATGCAACTGAATTTGCAATTGAAGATGAAGCTCACGAGTTGGGGTCTCACAAACCGATGAACGGCGACACTGTTCAAAGACAGAATTAATCTAAGCAAAACCCAAATCAAACCCTAGCGGCGGCTACTGGATATAAAGGCTAGGGGACGTCCTAGAAACCCTAGACGCGTCCGTGATGGACTCCAACACGATACATGGGCCAAGGGCCCAAATTGGTGACGCAGCACCCTGGGACAGATTCTGTCCGCTAACTTGCAACGTGAATTCCTGTCGACTCCGAAGTCCAAATGATCTGAAACTGGTGCCATTGGAAAGTTTATCTCCTTAGCTTTCGAGGAATATGTGGATCATCAAAATCGGAGCCCATTTGTGGCCTGGGCAACGATTTTAGTGAACGCTGCTCCTGGTGGCCGAGGTAGTCGATCCGAGACGAATTAGACCTCCAACTTGAATTGGACGCCCTCCTTGCCTCCCTCCTGGACCTTGCTGGTTCCCAAGGCCTTCATGATCCTCTCCAAAGTTCCTAAGTACAATATAATCAATAATATCATTAGGTAGCATACCATTCTCACAAGTATCAGCACGGGCACTTAGGAACGAGCTCACCTGTTGATTCAATTGCCGTGCTCGTGCTCTTGTGATGGGTCCTTGCATCACAACTGGAGGAGTCTCGGCGTATGCATTGGAGTGATGTCCTCATCATCCTCCCCTCTTGAAGTGGAGTCGTCCTCGACTCAAGCTCATCTTCTTCTCCCATGAGCGGTTTCAAATCTGCAATGTTAAATGTGGGACTAACCCCAAATTGAGGCGGCAACTCAAGTTTATATGCATTATCATTTATTTTCTCAAGTATCTTGAAAGGACCATCAGCTCTAGGCATTAATTTAGACTTTCTCAATTCGGAAAACGATCCTTTCGCAAGTGTAACCATACTAAATCACCGGTTCAAGTTTTACTTCCTTTCTACCTTTACTTCCCGCAATCCTATACCTTTCATTCATCATTTCAATATTTTCTCTAGTCTTTTCATGCAATTTCAGAATAAATTCAGCACGTTCCTTAGCATCATGATTAACTTCGTTCACTAGTAGGTAAAGGTAATAGATCAATAGGAGCACGGGATTGAAGCCATACACTACGAAAAGGACTTACCTTGGTGGTGGAGTGTACTACCTATTATAAGCGAACTCAACATCGGCAAACACTCTTCCCACATCTTCAAATTCTTCTTGAACAGTCCTCAACATAGTAGATAATGTACGATTTACTACCTCGGTTTGGCCATCGGTTTGGGGATGACATGTTGTTGAAAAAGCAAGCTTGGTCCCCATTTTATTCCATAGAGTTCTCCAAAAGTGGCTCAAAAACTTGGCATCACGATCTGAAACAATAGTAGAAGGCATACCATGCAAGCGAACGATTTCTTGAAAGAAAAGGTTAGCAACATTAACAGCATCGTCGCTCTTATGACAAGGAATAAAGTGAGCCATCTTAGAAAATCTATCAACCACCACAAAAATACTATCCCTCCCCCTCTTGGTCCTAGGCAGTCCTAAAACAAAGTCCATAGATATATCCTCCCATGGAGTGCTAGGAACAGGAAGAGGCATATATAAACCATGTGGATTCAATCGTGACTTAGCCTTTTGACATGTAGTGCAGCGGGATACAAACCTCTCAATGTCTCGCCTCATCTTCGGCCAAAAGAAGTGAGCGGACAACCTGACCTCCGTCTTCTTGGCACCAAATGACCCATCAAACCTCCTCCATGAGCCTCCTGTATCAAAAGAAAACGAACGGAACCAACTGGAATGCATAGTCGGTTAGCTCTAAACACAAATCCATCATTTATCACATATTTGTCCCATGTTCTTCCCTCTTTGCAAGGCAGCAAGACATCTTTAAAATCATCATCATTGACATATTGTTCTTTAATTGATTCCAATCCAAATATTCAACAATCAAGTTGGGACAACATGGTATATCTCCTAGACAAGGCATCAAGAATCACATTATCCTTCCCTTTCTTGTGTTTGATAACATAAGGAAAAGATTCAATAAATTCAACCCATTTAGCATGTCTACGATTGAGTTTCACTTGATCGCGAATATGTTTGATGACTCATGATCGGAATGAATAACAAATTCTTTGGGCCAAAGATAATGTTGCCACGTTTCTAAAGATCGCACAAGAGCATACAATTCTTTATCATACGTGGAATAATTCAAAACAGGACCACTCAATTTTTCGCTAAAATAAGCAACAGGTTTTCTATCTTGCATCAAAACACCACCAATTCCAATCCCACTAGCATCACATTCAAGCTCAAAGGTCTTATCAAAATCAGGAAGTTGGAGTAAAGGTGCATTAGTAAGCTTATCTTTCAAAAGGTTGAAGGCATTCTCCTGTGCTTGCCCCCAATGGAAAACAACTCCCTTCTTCGTCAACTCATTCAATGGGGCTGCAATGGTGCTGAAATCCTTCACAAAGCGGCGGTAAAATCCGGCAAGTCCATGGAAACTCCGCACTTGTGAAATCGTCGTGGGCGTTGGCCAACTCTTAATCGCGTGCACCTTGGCTTCATCCACCTCAATTCCCTGCGGAGTCACAACATAGCCAAGAAACGATACTCGTTCGGTGCAAAAAGTGCACTTCTCGAGGTTACCAAATAAGCGCAGAGACGCAAAGCATCAAAAACAGCACGTAGATGATCAAGATGTTCATGTAATGACTTGCTGTAAATCAATATATCATCAAAATAAACCACCACAAATTTTCCAATGAAAGCTCGTAAAACCTCGTTCATTAAGCGCATGAAAGTGCTAGGTGCATTAGTTAACCCAAAAGGCATGACTAACCACTCATACAATCCAAACTTGGTTTTAAAAGCTGTTTTCCATTCATCTCCCAATTTCATTCTTATTTGGTGGTATCCACTACGCAAGTCAACCTTAGAAAAAATTATAGAACCACTTAACTCATCAAGCATGTCGTCTAACCTAGGAATAGGATGACGATACCTTATTGTGATATTGTTAATGGCTCTACAATCACGCATTACGCGCCAACCGCTATCTTTCTTAGGAACCAAAAGAACAGAACAAAGACAAGGACTAAGGCTCTCACGTACATACCCGCGATCCAAAAGATCTTGGACTTGGCGCTGAATCTCCTTAGTCTCCTCGGGGTTGGTCCTATAAGCGGTTTCGGTTTGGCAAACTCGCTCTGTATCAAATCAATTTGGTGCTCAATCCCTCGTATGGGTGGGAGTCCTGGAGGTATCTCAGCAGGAAAAACATCCGCATACTCCTGCAAAAGGTTAGTGACAGCAGGAGGCAAAGTACTGGGCATATCATCCAATGAAAACAAAGCATCTTTGCATATCAAAGCATAGCACAAAGCATCATCACTAATGGCAGCAAGATCAGATTTTGTAGCAAGCAAGACGGGATTCCTCAATTTAATTTGGTTGGCTACATGCTGAATTTCAGATTTTTCATCAATGGGTTTCTTGTCATTAGCAATCCGCTCCCTATCAGATTTAACAATTTCAGCGGGGGTCAAAGGTAGAAGTGTAATTTTCTTTCCCTTATGCATAAAAGTGTATTTATTACTTCTACCGTGGTGAAGTGCATCAGTGTCATATTCCCATGGGCGACCCAATAAAAGAGAGCAAGCTTGCATCGGAACCACATCACAATCAGCAAAATCAGAATAGGAACCAATGGAAAAATGAACCCGAACTGTTTGTGTTACCTTAGCTTTGCCGGAATCATTCAACCACTGAATGTGGTATGGATGTGGGTGCGGGCGTGTGGTCAAGCCAAGCTTCTTGACCAAATCTGTACTCACCAAGTTGTTGCAGCTGCCGGAGTCAATGATCACGCGCGCTCATCGGTTGTTGATGACGAAGAAAATCTGGAACAAGTTGTGGCGCTGCTGCTGCTCGGCTTGCTCCATTTGTGCGCTAAGGACACGCTGGACAATGATGGCCCTGTACGCAGCGGTATCCTCGGCGCCAAAGGTGGCATCATCATCATCCACGTCGTCGTCAATCGGTGTCGTCGACCTCATCTTCAACATCGGAGGCTGATGTAACCTCCGTCGTCGGTGGCGATGTATGCCATTGGCCGGGCATTCTCTCTTGACGTGGCTAATCCCTTGGCACTTATGGCAGCGAATTCCGTCGATGTACGGCTGTGGAAGCGACGGAGGAGCTCTTGGCGGTGTTGGCGGGCCGACTTCTTCGTTGTCCCAAGCACGGCAAGCGGTGCGTCGGTGCTTGGCCGTGTGCTTTCGTCGAAGGTGGCGGTGCAGTTGGTCGGAAGGTGGAAGAAGGTATCTCTTCGCTTGTCCCGTAGTCGTTCGAGGCGTAAAGGTGCTGCCGACGACGTTGTTCTCGCTCTTAGAATGGCGTCCGCAACTCCTTCTCTCGCTAACATAGCAAGTTGAAACAAGCGATTGATGCTTGTATATTCTTTATAATCAACAATATCCTGAATTTACGGGCGCAATCCACCGTAAAACGAGCAATTTTATCCTCGTGTTCCTCTACTACCCCACAACAGAACATACCCTTTTGAAGCTCTTGGTAATATTCCGAACAGTCATACTACCTTGATCTAATCGTTGCAATCTCTTGCGATATCACGTTGGTAGGAAGGGGAACAAATCTATTACGATAGTATCTTTTAATCTCGCCAAGAATCAGGTTGTGGCGGGCATTTACTAGCTCATTCCACCGGATTATAGCGAAATCTTTAAATTCACTAGTGGCTTGTCTAACTCTATGAATCTCGAACTAGATGGGAATTAAATTTTGCTCGACCGTCATCTCCCAATCTAAGTAAGCATCAGCATCATAAGCTCCAGAAAAGGAAGGGATGGTGAATTTTACCTTAGCGAAAGGATCATCATTGCGGTTCTGGTTATTACCTCCCATACCGTGATGGTTGCGGCGAAGACGGTCATGCAAGCGGGCGTCTCGTTGAGCAGCTCGTTCCCTGGCGGCACGTTGCTGCTCATCTTCGTCTTCCTCAAAATCACCATCCTCGTCATGGTCGTTGTTGCCGTGGTTGTTGCCATTGTTGATGCCGCTGACGGATGCATCTCCATCAATAGTCGCGGAGGACGTTTTTCGACGGCATCCATCCTATCGGCGAGGGTGGAAACTCGTCGATCGATGCTCTCAAGGGTCCTGTTAAATGCGTCATGGCATGCTCCTTGAACATCGCTTTTATCTCCTCCAAAGATGGTCGATAACTCGATTGAAGGACACGATCGCCGATGGTAATATCATCCTCGTTCTCGCCCTTCTTGCCACCGCCATGGTTAGCTACGAAAAGGACGTAAGAAAACACAAACACAAGTATTATGAGCCCTATGAACTACTAGGTGGGATCTCACGCTCTCAAGCAATCTTACCAAGTTCTTACCCGGTTCTTACCAACACAATGAGGGGGTGCAACCGTGGTCGGTTCGTGACACCGTGAGGGCGTGATGAAGCGATTGCAAGGGTCAATAACCTGTACGATCGAAGGATGTATATGTGGAGCTGTAGGAAGGTTATATGTATGGAGTGGCACACAATTGATAGAATGATAGTAATGCTGAATAAATGTCCAAAAGCACTTGCCCTAATTCTTTGGTCTAAACACGTGGCCTTAGTCACCGCCGCAGAAAACAAGGAATATGTAGAGACAAGCAACAAGGCCAAAATATATGAACAGATATCAGCACCAAGAGCAAAAACACTTCTATCGTGCACGGTAACAACACCTACCGTGCTCTGCCCTTTTTTTGCTCTCTGCTTCCTCTGCTCCTCTCAAAATTTTTTTGCTCTATGCCTCTTTCACAAATTTTTTTTTTATTTTTCTTTGATTTTTCTGATATTTTTCCTAGGATTAGGAGCACAAAGGAAGATAGTACACAAATTTTCAGCCTGAACAAATGTAAGATGAAACCAATATGAAATATTAAGTGTTTTTCGAAAAGCGTGCTCAAACTTGCCACGAGAACTCAATCTTCCAGAGGAATTTTGCAAAAATAATTTCGCGAACCCAATGAAGTGGGGAGAATCGGATGTAAAATTTTTGTAGATATCCGTGAAAAAAATTCGCCTAATTCGAGTCCGTATGCGAAAGTTATGGCCGTTTACTAAGGACTCGAATCGGGGTTTTTAGCGGCACCTCTCCAAACTCAAGGGCGTATGGAGTGGATATGGAACGCGATGATCTATGGTGGCAGGTTCTGTGATGAGGGGTGGCGATATGGCTAACAGGAGGTGGGGATTAGGATTTATGAAGGAGAAACCCTAACACAACTAGGACTCGGCGAGGAAAACCACAAAACAATCCGAATCCTACAAGGACTCAAATAGCGATTGGTGGTTGGATCGGTGTAGGATATGGGATGATGCAACGGAGATGAAACACAACTAAATTAAGACCACGATCTAAACCAGCAACACGACTCGACTATGGACACAAACTCAGTACTACGGATTCTGAAACGAAATTGTGCAAAGGCTAGGGCGTGGTTCTAGGTATGGTAGACTATGAACTGCAATTTTTTGGCTTTTTCGTGGACTATAGGACGAACACAAAACTAAATTAAACTACGGAAAAGGCGAACCTGACGGTAAACCTCGCTCTGATACCACTTGATCGGGACGGGGTTGCCCGAACTTCCGTCAGGTGGAGGATAAGTCGATTAGGCGGCGCGAGACACACACGATCCGGCTTCTTGATCGGCACGATCAAAACCCCTCCAATCGCAGCACCACGCGTCCTCTGGTTATCAACCGTACTTGCCAGATTGACCTCGCCACGAAGGCTAATCCTCGCCAATGAATCGAGAACACAAGCAAGAACAAGAAAGATGCAACTGAATTTGCAATTGAAGATGAAGCTCACGAGTTGGGGTCTCACAAACCGATGAACGGCGACCTTTGCTCAAAGACGTAATTAATCTAAGCAAAACCCAAATCAAACCCTAGCAGCGGCTACTGGATATAAAGGCTAGGGACATCCTAGAAACCCTAGACGCGTCCGTGATGGACTCAACACTTTACATGGGCCAAGGGCCCAAATTGGTGACGACACCACGGGACAGATTCTGTCTCGCCAACTTGCAACGTGAATTCCTGTCGACTCCGAAGTCCAAATGACCTGAAACCGGTGCCATTGGAAAGTTTATCTCCTTAGCTTTCGAGGAATATATGGATCATCAAAATCGGAGCCTGTTTGTGGCCTGGGCGACGATTTTAGTGAACGCTGCTCCTGGTGGCCGAGGTAGTCGATCCGAGACGAATTAGACCTCCAACTTGAATTGGACGCCCTCCTTGCCTCCCTCCTGGCCCTTGCTGGTTCCCAAGGCCTTCATGATCCTCTCCAAAGTTCCTAAGTACAATATAATCAATAATATCATTAGGTAGCATACCATTCTCACAAGTATCAAGACGGGCACTTAGGAACGAGCTCACCTGTTGATTCAATTGTCGTGCTCGTGCTCTTGTGATGGGTCCTTGCATCACAACCGAGGAGTCTCGGGCGATGCATTGGAGTGATGTCCTCATCATCGTACCGACCGCTCCGTCTTGCCGACGCCAAGATGACGTCATCGTGACATCAAGACGACTCGGCTATCTCATCGACAAGTGGGTCCCACCGTGACGCCAAGATGATGTCACGGTGACGTCACACACGGTGCGTGCGGTGGCAAGTGGGCCCGTCTTTGTCGGCGTCTCATGTGTACAAAGACACAGGCGACCGACATGTGGGTCCGCCTTGTCGGCGTTTTATCGTCTGACAAAGACACAAGGCGATCGACATGTGGGTCCGCCTTGTCGGCGTCTCATGCACTGATGAGGAGCGACGTGGCACTACTACCGCCCTTAGATCTACATATAACGGCGGGATTAGAAGATGAAGTTTATCGTTTATGGGACGACGTGGCGAAATCCGGTCGTCGATTGGAGATCGGACGGTCGACGGAGCTCGGCGGCAGCGATGGTCGCGGCAGTGGCTGCTTGACCGGAGACGAAGACGACAGCGTCTTGCGTGGCGTTCCGTGGTCCTCCGGCGACGCGGCGGTAATGCTCCGACGCAGCGGCGCTGGCCGAGTCCGACGGTGGCACGGCGACGGCGGAGGATGGACGGCGGCAATGAGTGGGTCAAAGAATCGCGCGGATGGTCTCGGGACTTGGCGAGCTCGTCTGCGGCGAGGCGGCGGTCTCAAAGCGGCATGCGGTGTCTGTTGGTGCGGCGCAAACCGAGGAACACAGGAGGGTGGCGGCGCTTAAATAGGGGCTCTTAGGCGTCGTCGTGTTCTTGAATTCGCGAGGAGTCCGTGGCGGTGAGTCCGTGGGAATAGGATTGGGTGACGTGGCGATCGCGTCCGTCGGATGAAGATCGACGGCAATTTGGCGCTAGGTTTTTCGGGAGCGGGCTGCACAGATTACTCGGCCTAGTATTGTTCATCGGGATTTTAATCCTTTTAGAATAAAATTAATTCGAAAATAAAATAATTTATTTGAGGCATTAAAATATCGAAAAATTCGGAAAAATTCTCAAAAATATTTTAAGACATTTGTGACTCAAATAAAATATTTTCAGCAAAACTTTATTTTAACTTTTTCCATTATTTAATTAATTGATAAATGGTTTAATTCAAAATAAATCCAAATAATTCCAAATAAATTCCAGAAATTCCCAAAAAATCAAAATACCATTTAAATGCAAGGAAAGCAAAAATTGGGGTGTTACAATTATCATCAGTATGTAACTTTTCCACAACAACTTATCCTTCAACAATAATATCAACGATAAAATGGTACTTGATATCAATGTGCTTGGTCTTGACATCATACATGTCATTCTTGGTCAAATAAATAGCACTCTGGCTATCACAATGAACAGTGATAGTTTTCTATGAAATATCAAGTTCAGAAATCAGACATTACAACCAAATAGCTTCTTTAACACCATCAGTAACCAAACATACTCTACTTCAGTGGTAGAAAAAGAAGCAATAGGTTGTAAAGATACTTTCCAACTGACTGTAGGACCACATAAAGAGAAAATATATCCAGAAATTGATCTTCATTTATCAAGATCACTAGCATAATTAGAATCAATAAACCTAACAACATTATTATCTTCACTTTATTCTTATCAAATATCAAGACAAAATTAGAAGTTCCTTTTAAATAATGAAGAATCCACTTAAAAGCATTTCAATGCTCTTTGTTAGGATTGTACATAAATATGCTAACCACACTAACTGCATGAGTCAAATCTGGTCTAATACAAATAATAGCATACATGATATTTTTAGTTGCACTAGAATAAGGAACACGCGATATATACTCTTTCTCTTCTTCATTAGTAGGACATTGGCTTGAAAATAATTTAAAGTGTGAAGTAAAAGGTGTAGAAACATGTTTACAATCACTAAGATTAAATCTATCAAGAACCTTCTTAATGTAGCTTTTTTGAGATGGAAATAATTTACCAACTTTGCAGTCATGCTGAATTTCCATCCCAAGAAATTTCTTTTTTGTACTAAGATCTTTCATCTCAAATTCATAACTAAGTTGAGCCTTTAATTGATTAATCAAGAACTTGTCATAAGAAGCAATAAGCATGTCATCAATATAGAGCGGCAAATAGACAAAATATCCATTTGAAAACTATTTAAAGTGGACACAATTATCATAATTGTTACAAGAATATTGTTGTGCAATCATACCTTTTATACCACTGCTTAGGAGCTTACTTAAGATCATAGAGAGATTTTTCAAATAACAAACTAAATGCATTTTTTAGGAGTAGCAAAACCTTCAAGTTATGTCATAAAAATCTCTTTTAAATATTCATGTAAGAAGGCAGTTTTAACATCAAGTTTCTCTAATTTTCAATCAAATAAAGCAACAAAAGCAAGTATAACTTGAATGGATGAGTGACATACAACAAGAGAAAAAACTCTATTGTGTTACAAAATATTGTTTTAAATGGATGTCCATAACCCCTTTTTAGGAGAAACTCTCATGTATCAATTGAAGGAGAAACTTCATGCTATTACTATGAAACCTATATAGTATCAATTCTTGTAACTCTTTATTTAGTTCAAACCTCTCATGTTACCTATAAATAGAGAGTTGTATGCATGAAAGAATAGAACAAGAAAGAAAGAAAGAATTCCCTTTACTTCTACATTGTTCATACTTTGAGTAATCCACTATATTGTTCATACTTTGGGTAATTCATTAGTTATTTTATATCACGTTATCAGCACGATCGCCTCTAAAAGGCTATCGTAAATTTCACATACTAAAAATACTTTGATAAATCGTTTTCTAAGGTAAAGTATTCTTTCAATCCCTATTCTATCTTGTTTAATTTACACACTATAATTCATAGTTTGCATTTCTATGTATTGTAGTTTACTATGTCGAATCTTGCAAAACTTGAATTCATGGCTTTGGATATTACGGGCAAAAATTATTTGTCTTGGGTGCTTGATGCCGAAATCCATCTAGATGCAAATAGCCTCGACGAAACAATCAAGGAGGGAAATAAGGCGTCTAACCAAGAAAAGGCTAAAGCCATGATCTTTATTTGCCATCACCTCCATGAAGGGTTAAAAGCTGAATACCTTACGGTGAAAGATCCCCTTTTTCTTTGGAACAAATTAAAGGAAAGGTATGACCACCAAAAAACTGTAATTCTCCCTAAAGCTCGCTATGATTGGTTGCACTTGAGGTTGCAAGATTATAAAACTGTTTATGAGTATAATTCAGCCATGTTCAAAATCACTTCACAACTTTTGTTGTGTGGAGAAAAGGTTACGGATGAGGAAATGTTGGAGAAAACATACTCCACATTCCATGCTTCAAATTTGCTCTCGCTGCTGAGAATACCGGAAAAAGGGTTCAAGAAATATTCGAACTTATTTCTTGTTTACTTGTGGTGAACAAAATAACGAGCTTTTGATGAAAAACCATGAGGCTCGTCCAATTGGTTCAAGTCCATTCCACGGCGAATGCGACAAGATATAATAATAACAATAGAGGGCGCTACGAGGACGTGGTCATGGTCGTGGATATGGATGAGGTCGTGGTAGAGGAAATTATAATGTTTCCTTCAAAAATACAAATGGTCCCCGAAGAGGCAAGAAAAGGGAGATCTGAGGAAAAATGAAAATTATAAACATGAAAATATATGCTATCATTTGTGGAGGCAAAAATCATTGGTCGCAGAATCGTCAGACGCCAAAGCACCTCGTGGATCTCTATCAACAATCGCTGAAAGGAAAGAGAAAAGATAGAGACCAATTTTGCCAATAGTAATAGAGATAATGAATATTTTGGCAAAACTCAAGAAGAAGACAATGACCAACATGATACAACTCATCTAGATGTCTCGATTTTCTTATTTAAGAATATATTTTTAAGTAGTTATTTGTACAAGAATAAATTTTATATGTTACATCTTTAATAATGCAAACATGTTATGTTTTTGTTCGAGAATAAATATAATATATTATGTATTGAATTATGGTTGTAATGTTTCATGTGTTAATGAATTTTATGTAATAATGCTCATTTATCTTATTAAAATTTTCTTTTGAAGTGAATGGAAAAATTGCTGGTAAATGGTGAAGATATATGTGTTGTAGACAGTGCAACAACACATACTATTCTAAAAATAAAAGGTATTTTCATGATTTAACGATGCATAATGGAAGTATCAATACCGTATCTGGAAGTGCAAATTTGATAGAAGGCTCTGGAAAGGCCATAATATTATTACCCGGTAAGACAAAAATAAGTGTGAAAGAAGCATTGTATTCCCCAAAGTCTCAAAGAAATCTATTGAGTTTTAAAGATATCCACCAAAATGGATATCACATTGAGACAATTAATGAAGGAAATAGGGAATACCTTAACATTACAAATATGTCATCAGGTAGGAAAAATGTATTGGAAAAATTGCCATCATTATTATCTGGTTTGTACTATACAAAGATTGATAAAATTGAATCATATATGGTGGTAGACCAGAAGTTTACCAACCATAACAAATTTATTGTATGGCATGACCAATTGGGCCATCCCGGATCAACAATGATGCGGAAAATTATAAATACTTCATGTGGACATATGTTGAAGAACCAGAAGATTCTTCAATCCAATGACTTCTCATGTGTGGCATGTTCTCAAGGAAAATTGATTGTAAGACCATCACCAGCTAAAATAGGGGCTGAATCCCTTTATTTTCTAGAGCGCATACAAGGAGATATATGCGGACCTATTCATCCAGCAAGTGGTCCATTTAGATATTTTATGGTTTTGATTGACGCATCAACTAGATGGTCACATGTCTCTCTATTATCAACTCGCAACCTGGCGTTTGCAAGATTGTTAGCCCAATTAATAAAATTACGAGCACAATTTTCAGATTATTCTATTAAATCGATACGTTTGGATAATGCTGGTGAATTTATCTCAAAAAGTTTCAATGATTATTGCATGTCAATTGGAATAAATGTTGAGCATCCTGTAGCACATGTTCATACACAGAATGATCTTGCAGAATCACTTATAAAACGGCTCCAATTAATTGCGAGACCGTTACTTATGAAATCAAAACTCCCAACATCAGCTTGGGGCCATGCTATTTTGCATGCGGCATCATTAATTTGCATCAGGCCAACAAGTTATCATACTTCTTCTCCATTACAGTTAGTATTTGGAAAAGAACCAGACATATCCCATCTAAGAATTTTTGGTTGTGCAAGATATGTTCCAATTGCTCCACAAAACGCATCGAAGATGGGACCACAAAGAAGGTTGGGAATATATGTTGGGTATGAATCCTTCTATAATAAAATATCTTGAGCCATTAACGGAGATTTATTTACGACTAGATTTCTTGTTGTCATTTTGATGAATCAAATTTCCCAACATTAGGGGGAGAAATGAAGCAGCTAAATAAGGAAATTGTTTGGAATGAATTATCATTATCTCATTTTGATCCTCGCACAAGACAATGTGAACATGAAGTTCAAAGGATAATTCATCTACAAAATTTAGCGAATAATTTGCCTGATGCTTTTACAGATTTGAAACGAGTGACAAAGTCACATATTCCAGCTGCTAATGCTCCTGAAAAAATTAGCGTCCCAGAAGGACAACCAGCTATTGCAAATAAGACAAAACCTACCATAAAACGTGGTAGACCATTGGGCTCGAAAGATAAAAATCCTCGAAGAAGAAAAGGAGCTAAAGATAGTCAAGTTGAGGAAATAATAGCACAAAGAAAATCTCCTGAAGAGATGAATGACATGACTAATAATACTATTTCGGAAGAAATACAGGTACCTGATTCTACACAAACTGAGATCTCATTAAACTATGTCATGTCAGGAAAACTTTTGAACCGTGATATTGACGTCAATGATGCATTTGCATATAATGTAGCGCTAGAAATTATACACGGTAATGAGGATCTAGAACCTCGATCAATCGAGGAATGTAAACAAAGAAATGATTGGCTAAAATGGAAAGATGCAATTCAGGCAGAATTGAATTCTCTGACAAATAGAGAAGTTTTCGGGCCTGTAGCTCGTACACCCAATGGTGTAAAACCTATTGGTTACAAATGGGTCTTTGTGCGAAAAAGAAATGAGAAAGGAGAAGTTACAAGATACAAGGCACAATTAGTTGCTCAAGGCTTTTCCCAAAGACCTGGTATAGATTATGAAGAAACATACTCTCCGTGATGGATGCAACAACTTTTAGATATCTTATCGTGCGCAATGAAGGAATGCCTTGACTTGCGTCGATGGATGTTGTTACAAAGATACTTATATGGATCACTAGATAGTGATATTTATATGAAAATCTCGAAGGATTCAAACCGCCGTAAGCGGCGGGTTCTCGAGAACAATATTCAATTAAAGCGATAAAGTCATTATACGGATTAAAACAATCCCATTTAATGTAGTATAATCGTCTCGATGAATATTTGATAAAGAAGGATACACAAACAATTCCATTTGTCCATGTGTATTTATAAAAGATCTGGAGATGAATTTGTGATAATCATTGTATCGTTGATGATCTAAATATGATTGGAACAACTAAAGGGATCTCAAATGCGCTTGAATGCTTAAAGAAAGAATTTGAGATGAAGGATCTTGGAAAAACAAAGTTTTGCCTTGGATTGCAAATTGATCATCTTAAGAATGGAATTATTATTCATCAGCGACTTATCTGAGATAAAATTTTGAAACAATTTTATATGGATAAAGCACACCCTTTAAGTACCCCAATGGTTGTAAGATCGCTGATATAACTAAAAATCCTTTCCGACCTTCAGATAATGATGAAGAAATTCTCGGCCCTGAAGTGCCATATTTAAGTGCCATAGGTGCACTTATGTATCTTTCTACTCATACACGACCTGATATCGCATTTGCAATCAACTTATTAGCAAGATACGACTTATGTCCTACAAGAAGACATTGGAAGCAGCGTCAAACATATATTTCGTTATCTTCAAGGTACAAATGATATAGGTTTATATTTTTCTGATGCATACAAGAAAGAGTTAGTTGGTTTTGCAGATGCAGGGTATCTATCTGATCCCCATAATGGTCGATCACAAACTGGATATGTTTTTTACTTGTGGTAGCACTGCTATATCATGGCGTTCAATGAAACAGACTATAGCGGCAACATCATCTAACCATGCAGAAATTTTGGCAATCCATGAAGCTAGTAGAGAATGTGTTTGGTTAAGAAATATGACAGGGCATATTAAAAGATCATATGGCTTACTTTTAGACAAGGAAGAGCCTACCATTATATATGAGGATAATACAGCTTGCATCTCTCAACTGAAGGAGGGATATATCAAAGGGGACAGAGTGAAGCATATATCATCAAAATTTTTCTTCACTCATGACCTTCAAAAGGATGGTGTTTTGAAAGTACAGCAAATTTGCTCATGTGAGAATCTCGTCGATTTATTCACAAAGGCACTTTCCACTACAACGTTCAAGAAATTGACCAGTATGATTGGACTTTATCGATTCAGAGATCTTAAGTGATCAGGGGGAGTGAATATGTTATCTACTCTTTTTCTCTTAACCATGGTTTTTTCCCACTGGATTTTTCCTTGATAAGGTTTTTAACGAGGCATACATATTCACAAATTAATGAACATCCAAGGGGGAGTGTTACAAAATATTGTTTTAAATGGATGTCCATAACCCCTTTTTAGGAGAAACTCTCATGTATCAATTGAAGGAGAAACTCTATGCTATTACTATGAAACCTACATAGTATCAATTCTTGTAACTCTTTATTTAGTTCAAACCTCTCATGTTACCTATAAATAGAGAGTTGTATGCATGAAAGAATAGAACAAGAAAGAAAGAAAGAAAGAAAGAAAGAATTCCCTCTACTTCTACATTGTTCATACTTTGAGTAATCCACTATATTGTTCATACTTTGGGTAATTCATTAGTTATTTTATATCATATTGAAGTTAATACATTCACTTTGGTCAAAACCTTTTACCACTAACCGAGCTTTCTATCTTGCAGGTTCAACTTCATAAATACCATACTTCTTCTTATATATCCATTTGCACTTAAAGGACTCTTACCTTTTGGAAGCTTAACAAAATTCCATGTACAATTTTTATGAAGACTCTCAATTTCTTCATTCATAGCTACCAGCCACTTAGAAAAATTTTCACACAAGATAGCTTCTGAATAAGAAAAAGGTTCAAAAGTATGACAAATATCTTGTGTATCAAGAAGAGCATAACAGGCTATAGTGTCACAATATCTAACAGGCAATAGAGTATTCCTCCTTGGTCTATCTCGAGCTATATAATGATCATTAGTGCTAGGAGATGTTGTATCAGAAATTAGGTGTGAAGTAGAATAAGTCAAAGAATCATTATCAATGATAGGTAAAACTATCTCAAATTTTGCATTTCTTGGAGTAGCTTCAAGAATTACAAATTCAGTTTTGGATGAACAACTAACATTATCAATACCCGATGAGAGTAAAGCATCTTCATGAAAAGTAACATCATAATTAATGATTAATTTGTGAGAATCGAAACACCATAAACAATATTCTTTAACACCAGAACCACACCCAACAAATATGCATTTTCTTGCTGTAAGCTCTAATTTTTCATTGTTAACATGAGCATTTGTTGGACAACTAAAAATTCTCAAATTGGAATAATCAACTGGTTTACCTGAGCAAACCTCTTCTAGAATCAGAAAATTAATGGCAAACTTTGGGGGGCGATTAATCAAACAACAAGCTATAGAAACAATCTCAGCTCATAACCCACGCTTATGCCATAAAGCCTGCATTTGAAAGTATGCAACAGGCACTTTCCAGAAGAGTGCGATTCACACGCTCTACTAGACCATCCTTAACAAGATGTACAAGTACTAATCATTAGAGCACGTGCTCAACTTCTTAATTATCAGGTGAATTCATTTTTAGGGGTTTATAATTTTCCTAAGGATGGATTGCTACCTAAGTTATGTGATATTATTCTACTCAGGAACAAAGGAGAGGGAAGCAACATTCCTACGATAAAAAGTCTAGGCCGACCTCGACCAACAACTATCTATCTTCGACCAGAAGAAACAATCAATCGACTAGTTCACGATCCACATCAACTAGTTTGTGATTAGTGCCTATCAATCAACGACCCATTCTGACCAATCCGTGACCAGTGCCGACTAGTCAGCAATCCACGCTGACTAATTTGTGACCAGTGCCGACTAATTTGGATAGAGTCTTGAAGTTTCTGTTGGGATGATAGCAGATCACTTCAATGAATAAGATTTGATTTCTGTTTTGGTTTGGATTTGTTTCTTTAGATAAAGTCTTTGAGTCCTATGTCTACAAGTTCTATCGAGATAGCAATAGATCTCTTTAGTTGTAAGTTTAGTGGAGTCCATTTGTAACCACTATAAATACGTAGGAACTATACTATTGCAAGGTAGTTTGTTTAGATTAGTTTTTTACTGTAAAACTTTGTCGTGTGTTCTTGAGTCCACTAGACCAACAATATGATTGCAGGCCTCAACTCTTTTGTACCAATATTTGATATCTGCAATTTTTAGATTATTTTTCACCTTGTTCTTCGATCACACGCACGGGGCGGTGGAGGTGCGACGGCAGTGGCAGGTGGACGCGACGGTGGAGGTTAGAGAATAAAAAAAAGACACAAATTTAACATGAAAAACCTGACGAATAAGAGAAAAATTATGGAACGGAAGACAATTCACTATTTTCGTTCAATTTGTATGTATATGGGGTGGCTATATATAGCCAGTTGAGTTCAAGTTATCAAGATATTTGAGCAAACCGTATTTGTCTGTAACAGGCTTACTTCCCAAACGCACGCTACCCCGTGATCTTCAGAACGGCCTATTTGGATTGGACAGCCTGAATAACTTTGCTACTGCTGCTTACCAACGTCAGAATCCATGTCTACGTCCGGCTAAAAGAAGAGGAGAGGGAGAATCCATGCCTACCTAAAGCAAGCAATGCATTCTCTAAACATGGATATATTTCAATTTCAGTCTATCTTTTTCTCATGCACTCTCTAAATTATTTAGATGGCATTGTCCTTTCCACTCTTGTACATCATTTTCTTTGGCTTTGATTAATGTACTCTTCTTTTGCCTTGGTGGGGTTGTCTTCCCTCCCCCCACCCCCACCCCCGGTATTACAAAAATTGAAATTCCACAGAGTTAAGGTCATTTTTTTTTGGCAAAATCAATGGAGTAATGGATTTTATACCTAGGCGCACAAGTACCATCGTGCCACTTCCAATTGTTGCTTTCGTTGTCCTAGATGGTAGACCTCACTACATCTAGAGTAGTAGTATATATCTAGTGAGGTCTTGATGAAAATAATTGAAAGATCCTCTTTTCTGGCTGCTTTACTTTCTGGATCTCACAAATACCCTCCAATCGAAATCTGATGCAAGAGGTAAATCTTTGCCTTCTTGGAGATTTGAGAGCACGATGTAGTAGTAGTAGCTACCCCAAATCTTCCGGTCTTTTTTTGAGATTCGAGCAAGCAAAGGAAGTGGCTTTGCAGCGGTGTGCTTTTGGGATTGGAACTCCCCTCATCCAGAAATCCTTTCGTGAATACTGCTACTACTACCGCACAGCCCTAGCTCGAAGGCTAGAAATTCTACGAGTGAGGGTTAGTGCTGCATCTGTTCAGACTTCAGAGAATATGTTTAGAGGAAAGATATCGGACCGCAAATTAAGTAGTCCCGTAGGCTAGAATTGTCCGACAATGAATGGCTCGGATTGTCTGTGCTTTTCTACAGTATGTACTATAGTAAAAAAAATGTATAATGTTTTTGAATTGTACTCTTAAAAGATCTAACGGTCTATTTTTAATTCAACGGTATACCTACAACTACTTAAGTTAGGACTGCATTGAATCTCAATTCATGTTCGGATGTATCCTATAGTAACTTGGCCTAGCTCAGCTAAGCCGTGCGCCTGTGCTCCCTTCAAGCCAATGCTAGCAATGCAAGTACACGCCGTGTCGTTACACCGGTCATATTTGGTTGCATGCGTGCCGAGGGTTTCCCGGACAAGCTGAAAACAGAGGTCGCAAGCTGTAACATCGCTGCCCCAGCCTTACGAATCAGTTGCCCAGCTATACCTATCAACACAATAAGCATGTTTTGTTGCGGGACAGGTTCTGATCTGGCATGCACCAATGGAACAGTACAATGGCTAGAAACCAGGCTCATCATTAGATGCAGTTTACACAGGGGAGGGGTTGATTGCTTGACCGCATTAAGTTAGGCAGGCTCTGTTGGGCTCTGGTTCTCGCTATTTGACGTACCGGCGAATGGTTCGTGGTCGTCCGATCAAAGTAAGACCACATTTGAAACGGAGGAAATCCCATAGGATCTTTGAACGGATTACAGTGATTCTTGCAAAATTTCTTTAAAATTCGGCGTTCCAAACAGCGCCTAGGAACTCCAAGCCGTCGTTAGCCATGTTGTACAACCACGTTCCTCCTGCTGGAGACATCGGCGGATCCAATTCCCAGGCAGAGCGAGCAACTGCTTGGGCCCCTCAACGATGAGCTATGGAGGTGTAGTGTAGTTCTTCTGTCGCAAAAGCAATAAAAGCGGAGCTTTCCTGTGCAAAGCTACATCCTATGCTGTCAAGTAGTTAGATTTACCTAAGCTCTCAAAATTTACTGGCTGTGCCACTAGCTCGCGACGATGCACTTGTAGCACTGTACATGCCACTGCAGGCTAAAACTTGATTAATGTGCAAGAAACCTCAATCGGCGATGCACCACCTAGTAGTATATGCACCTCCCTTCAGCACGCGAAAACGGGCGGCCACCTCGGGGAATCATGAGCACGTCTTCGCCAAGCGACCTAGCTCCTCCCCACATCGGTCCCCCTCGCCGGTCAAGGACGGCGACCGCCGCGTGCCGTCCCCCCTCGCGAACCGCGCCGCCGACGTCGTCGGCACACTAGAATATGCGCGGTTTGGTGCACGATGAGGCAGCCCAGCCTGGCTTTGGAGCCGCGAACAATGATCGCCTCTTTTCAGCGAGTTGCGTGGGGGGCGCAAAGGCGCACGAGTGATCGAGATGAGCTAGCTGCTAAAGCAGCAGTTCAACGCCCAAAACAAGGGGACCAAATGGCCCCATAGCTGCATACATGTATCTGCATTCGAACAACATTTATAATGGAGGATAGATAGATTGAGCTGGGGCTACAACAGCATTGCAACTACAGAGGCACACACACACATGTTAGGATGGAGTATACCTGTATGTACTTAGTGAAGCTTCCACTCACTTGAAGAGGACCCCAGGGTACCTAGATTGGGCGCCTTTTGGGGGTGTATGAGTGCACATTTAGGAACATCTTGGACCATGGACACCCCATTAAAGATACACGCATGTGTTGATCCTGAATTGAGTGCGCCTTTGCCTTGCGCCTTGATTCGATTCGCCCATCGGCCAACTCAATTCCATGAGGTACGAGCTAGGAATGCGGAATACACTGCTTGCAATAGATTTTGTGTTCGTGCCACCACTCACACGCAATAGTAGGAGCACTGCCTAGTTCATATATATGGAAATGGAAGTGTTCAGGTGTCCTCCGGTCAACCTGTGGACTCCTTTCTGGTTAGCACTTGCTTTTTTGTTTCTGGTGCAGAGGGAAGTTCAACATTACACATTTGGTTAGCCAGCAATTCTGTATCATGTATGTACCGATTGATTTGGCTTATTCTATAAGAGCCATGGTCACTCATAAATGATGATGGGCGCTCTCATGGTGTAAGTTCTTGGTTAACCAACTCATGTGTGCATGTCCAATTGTCCATACATACATAGAGAATCTTGTAAAACAGACGGTGATAACAAGGGTGACAAGTATGGGCAACTTGTTGTGCCTTGTTGCAAACAAGATAGGTAGGCGTAGGCCCGGCAACTAAATGAAAGCGCTGTTGTAGTGTTGTGCCACAGTGGCATCATATACAAGATGATTGCGACGAGAGAGAGATTCCTGATTTGAAGCTTCAGTTGTTTGAACGAGATATCCACATCAGTGATCGTGGTTAGCCTCCACTTGGAATTGAAAGGTTTAATCATCGCCGATCTTAACTTATCCTACTCAGAAAACCATATATTTAGCACGTATCTTGCTTGCGAAAGGCGTCATATACTCATATTTGTTGGGTAAAGCAGAGGAAGTTGGGGGACAGAGAGGCGCAAATGGCTTCATGCTTTACATAAACTTCTCGTAATCTAATCATTAAAAGGGCAAAAGGGAACAGGTCCATATCCTATTAGCCCTAGCTCCCCAATTAGTACTAACTGGTTGCTTTTGTAGACTCGCACTTGATACTCTGAAAACCAAGTAGTACTCACTGACTGGCTTGGCAAAGTGAAAACTTCGATCAGAATTGACATTGGGCACGAGGCTTGCATAATGTAGTTTGACATTGGGCACGAGACGGTTACTTAATTGGAGGCCTCAATAATAGCTTCGTTAAAAAGCACAGATCGTAAACTAAGGGTGATGTCATATTTCACTCTGAGTAATTTGACATTATCCTAGCTAAAGCGATCTTATATCGTATGCATGACATTGTGGACATAACTAGTCCCACGTATGTAAGGAAAGAGTCCTTTTACCGTCCTTATGAGGTAGAAATGTAATATAAATTTTGGTAACTTCTAAATTGTTAAAATATCTCATAAAGAAAACAGAGGCATCTACGCTACTTTCTAAAAGAAATGTATCCATTCGGCTATGCTAGCTAATGCTTCGACCTCTAGGCAGACATACGACTTACTCTTAAAACCACGAGCAGTCTTAATTACCGAACTATCACAGCTTACGTTGGACGCTGGACAAACATAGCAACCGGTTACCATTCGTCGCCTGATGGCACTAATTAATGAAAGAACACGAGCTAGAATGTACACCGCTCGCTTAGGTGGCTCCTCACATCAGCCCCAGCACGCATGTCAAATCAGGCAATGCATGCTCTTTCATGTCGAAACTATCATCTACACGCGTGAAATTCGCCGTGTCGGCGCCAGAACGCCCTGCACCACCACCACCACTGCTGCTACCGCACTGACTGTTCAGCCGATAGGGAGCCGATTGACCCATCGATCGATCTGCGCACAACGTTGTATTCCATTCGATCTCTCCATTCCATTCCATTCCATGTGCATGGTGTGGTTGGTCTTCGTTGTTGATCGTTGATCTGCTCTGCCCCCACACTCGAGTTGTGGCAGCCACCTGCGGAGTTTTTCAATGAGCAAATGATGCTTCCAGCCTTAAGTACTCCACAACCACAGGGGGCAATGATTTAAGGGTGTCTTGTCATTGAGACACGGGGCCAGCCCGGCTATATTGGCATCTCAACCATCCGATCGGCGCGGATCGGGAAGATCTGGGCCGTTCGCCCGTTGATCTATGGCATCTGGCTTTTGAACTAGAAGCCCGGCCTGTAGGTGTCATAGGCACTACGATGTGCGTGTAATTATTTTAAAAATAATTTTATAAAAATGCATGTATATCACCAAATGAAACGGTGACAGAACCTCTATCGTTGTTTCCAGTGGCGAATCCAGGATTAAAATAGAGGGGGGGCTCCTACGTCGAAATTCTATCTCAAGACCAGTATACTAATGATAAATGTACCGATCTATTGCCATCTAAATTCCAAATTCATACATAAATAGTAAGAAAACAAAGTAAATAATCAAAATATAATAAGTGTGGTACCTTACTAATGGATAGAATGACATAAATATGTGAGCACGGATCATCGACCATTTGACCTGTAGATAAAAATATAAAACTCAGTGATGCAATTTCAATTTGTGAATACTTATAAAAATATAAATTGAAATAATACTTACGAAGGCACTAGTACCGAGTACGACGCAATTTCACTCTACGATTTTTCATCTCTCGAAAGCGTCGACAATAGAATAAAGATTAGCATAGTATTTGTCTTTTATCACTGTTCATGAATCATAAATGCGGGCACAGCCGATAGCTCACTGTCACGGCAATTTTATAACAAACAGTAGCAATTTTTTAGGCTGAGGAGTGAGCCAGTGAGGAGCAATATTTTATACCGATTGTGCCTGTGGCCGGTAGTACTTGGCCGGTAGTACTGGGCGTCAGGGCGTGGATCTGGGCGAAGGAATTAATTCCCCATTTCTTGCGCTCGCTTTGGCGTCTCCTCGTCTCGTCTGGGGGACTGGCCATTGGCGAAGAGCCGAAGACAGTGGCGCTGTGGCGATCTGGCGAAGGACCAGCGAGGCAGCAAGCGATCTTTCGGGCTTCGGCTCCCCCGCCCTTCCCCAGTTCCCCGCCGCGCCCAGGCCAGGCGTTCCCCCGCCCAGGTGTTCCCCGGCCCTTCCCCGCCCAGGCGTGGCGTCTGCCTTCTCTGGCTCGTCTTCCCCGGCCCCGGCGCGGCCCGCGCGCGCTCGCCTTCCCCGGTCCGACGGTCCCAGCCCCACCAGCCGGCGCAGTGGCGGCGATCCCGGCCCCGGCGCCTCGCCCGGCTCGACCAAAGACTGGAAGTCTGGAACCCTCTCGGCCTCTCCCGAGCTGTGCGGCGGCGCTACAGAATAGGGATTGTACAGATGTCTTTGCCTTTGGCCCATATTGTACTGGACTACTGGTTGTCGGCTTCTAATTAGGCCCACCAGCCCATATCATATTCTGATGTCCTGTGTTTCGTGTTTGCAAATTGCAAGTCTCTGTGAACTGTGATCTGTCGGCTGGGAGCCTGGGACATCCGGGGAGGGGGGGGGTTCCCGTCGGCGGCTGGCCGGAGATGGGGCTGGCGCCCCAACCCGCCCCAACACTAGATCCGCCCCTGGTTGTTTCATTCATTTGACGACAGAGCCTCTGTAACCGTTTCAAATGGTCACAGAGGTTTGTTTAGTCACGGTTTGCATTAGCTAATAGATTATTTTGTTGTGGATTCATTCGGTTGATAAGACTGATACTTCTATCGTAATTTGAATTGGCGCCTGAAATGTGTCACTAACTCAAATAGTGACAGAGTTCCAGTAGTTGTTAGAAATGGTGATAGTGGTGTATTTTTGTAAAATTTTGATTTGACGTATTATTTTTATAAACTATTTAAAAAATATATTATTAAAAATATCGATGTGCGTAGTGGGGGTCAATGTGGATGGTTTAGGTCACCACTGTTGATCAGTTGATGCGATTAAAGTGGACTTATCGGTTGGTTGCAGGGTGAAAACTGAAAAGTCTCTCTTGTAGAGTCGTCGGATTACCACTGTGAAAAAGACGTTGACTGAGAAAGTGGTTCTTGATGTGCAATGCGTCTAGTTCATTTCTTATCTCCCTCTCTCTTTTGTACGCGTGTGTTGCGACTTGTGGGCGAGTCGATTCAATCGGAGATAAAAGTTGTGTAGGGAGTTCATCAGGGGCCATGGAATAAATCATAAGACGGAAGCATAATATCTGTGTTACTGTCACATAAGCAAATATCCATGTATGACATTTAGCATACTTTTGCAAAGGTAGAAATCCGTCACTGTCAATCGCCATAGCTAGGCTGTGTAGGCATCTCGAACATATCCATGCACGATGGATGATTTATGCACTTCAAATCCAGCTTTATGCCTAACCTATCTAGCAAAAAACAATGCAAGCGTTAACCAGGACTAGAGGTGGGCACTCGGGCCGGGCTTGTGTGGGCCAACCCAAGGCACAATGGACATGGCCCGGCACGAAGTAGGCCGTGCCATACCGGCATGGTACTGTAGCTCGGGCCGTGCCAGACTTGAGAGTCGGGCATGATAGATGGCGCGACACGGCGTGACCGTTTGGGCCGAGACCGTACCGGCACAGCACGGAGGTGGCACATTCGGGCACAGTTGCACGGGGCACGGCGCGGCCTGGCGGCTCTGCCGTGGGCCACGACAAGGGCACACCCACCCGCGATAGGGCATGCCTGCCGCGGCAGGGAGAGGAGCGGAGCGAGGGGTTACTTGTCGAGGTTGCCGATGTTGTTGCTTGCCAAGGTCATCGACACCATTGCTCGCCGAGGATGCCTCACGCTGTCGCTCGGCCGAGGTCGCCACCACTCTTCCGCTAAGGCCGCCCGTAGCTCACCTGCTGAGGCCCGCTCGTCGTTCGCCTGCCGAGGACGACCGCCCGTCGAGCCTCCGCTCGCTCGCCGAGGCCGCCGCTTGCCCGCCGAGGTCGCCGCCCACCGTGCTGTCTCGACTCCCATGGCTCGCCACACCGCCTCAGGCTCTCTGCTCCCATGCCTCACCATGTTGTATCGGGCTCTCGGCTGCCTCGTCACCTTGGGCCGACTCCCGCGCCGTGATGCCTTGGCCCTCCGCTCCACCTCTCCAGTGTGGAGGAGGCCAATGGCGGTGATGGGAGAGGCGAGGAGGCCGCGAAGGCAGGGGAGGCAAGGAGGCTGGCGTGCCATCCCACGCCTGTTGTGGCCACCATGGAGAGAGGTGAGGGGCGGAGAGATGCTCGCAGCCGCGAAATGGAGGCGGAAGAGGAGGGGCGGTGGGCGCAAGGGGAGCGGTCACAGGGAGGGAGGGGCGGTCGCGGGGAGGGAGGAGGAGGGAGTGGAGGCTGGTGGCCGGCGAGGAGGGGAGCGGGCGCGGTGAGGGAGGGCATACCGGTGGCTAGCGAGGAGGGGAACGGGCGCGGTTAGGGAGGGTAGGTTGGCGGGCGACAAGGAGGGAGGGGTGGTTGAGGGGAGGGAGGGGTGGTTGAGGGGAGGGAGGAGGAGCTAAGCAGGGCGACGGAACCGAGGAGGCAGCGGCGAGCGGGGAATCTAGGGGCAAGCGGGGGAAGCGAGGGTTTAGGCGGGGATGCGCCACGCAGGGCTAAGGGAACCAGGGAGAGAGAGTGAGGGAGAGAAAAAAGGAAAGGGGAGAGAGAGGGGGAAAAGAGGGGAAAAAAGAGAGGGAGGAGAAAAAAAGAAAAGATTGGATAATTTTTTCTTTTTTAAGCAAACTAAACTCATTAATTGAGTTTTATCAGGAATTGGATTAAATCTGTTATATTGACAAATTTAGGTACCAATTTTGCAATTTGTTATTCAAAGGTGGTCATCTATATTCTCTCTAAGATTCTGGTCTGATAACCACTTCTTAGGGAAATGGAAAAAAGGGAATGGAAAATGAGAAAATAAAATAAAATCATAAAACTTACATTCCTAGAAGAGAAAGGTACACGAAGAACAGGGGAAAGAAGAAGAAGAAAAACTAGAAGGTAAAGAACTACCAGTACTTGTATTTTTTTTTTTCTCTTGACTACCTCAATTTTGAGGGCCTCACAAGAAACACAAGGGGTATTTCTAATCCTATGAGTTTGGGCCTCTAGCTTCTTTCTAAGTTTAACTTGGATTTTATCCAAGTCCTCCTTAATTTCAGCACATCGCAAGCAACTTTCTTGTGACTTAACTAGTAAATCCTTAGCAAGTTCAACACACTTAATATTTAAAGATTCATTGTCAAGTTTTAGTTGCCTACAACCCTCACATAAGTTGACTAGGTCCTTAGAAGCATGCATTTCAAATTCATCAATTCTAATAGAGAGCTTTCTAAGGTGAGTGCTCATGGCATCAATCTTGGCAAGTAATTTAGGGCAATTTTCATATGAGGGAGCAGAGTGAGTATAAAGAAAACTAGCATATAAAGATATAGCATTAACAGATTTATTGCTAGCATTCTTCAACCTAAGACCATCAAGTTCAACAAGCACACTATCATGTATAGTCTTTAGGTTCTCTAGCTCCACAAGTAGGGAATCACACAAAGAACAGTCATCAGAAACTCAGGAGGGAGAAGATCTAAAAGAAGCTACAGTCATCAGAAACTCAGGAGGGAGAAGATCTAAGGCTGAGTTTGTTTAGGCTGGAGCTTGAGCTTATTTGGCTGGAGCTGGAAGAAGTCTGCTTGGAGTGGAAGAAAGCTATTTGGAGCTGGATGAGGATGGCAATTTTTAAGTAAATAATAGTTAAGTTGTAAGGGTACCAGGAAGTGGGATTTTAAAAGCTCCACCACCCCGAGAAGCATCGTTTTCCTTGCTTCTCGCGTAGTGCAAATTGGGCTAGAAGCTTCTTTCTTAAATGCAATTTGGAAAAATCTTTGTTTGTTTTGGCTTGTGGCTTATAGAGGTGTAGAAGCCAAATAAGCACAAGCTCAAGCCTAAACAAACTGAGCCTAAGAGAAGCTAATTTCTGAGTCAAGATACCTACTTCCTTCTCAAACTCTGTACACCTACATATAGCTCTAGCATGAAATTTCTCTAATTTGTAAAAGGCTTTATTGAGTTGGTCATAGAAGAATACCTCATTCGAGTCGCTGTAGAGCTCGGAATCACTGATGCTGTTGGCGTCTACCATGAAGTACATCCCAGTGATTTTGTCGCCACTGTTGTTCTTCTCTTGCGTATCATCCTCACCCTTGTCGCTCTAGGTCTCCGTGTTGGAGAGGTTGATGTCGTCTAGTGCGGCAAGGACACGATGGAAGAGCTTCTTGTTGTTCGAGAAGTTGCAGTATTTTTCTCATGCACCGGGTCATGTACAAGAGGCTTCTTGTTGCGGTTCTTATTGGTGTTGTCGTTCTTTTCCGAACCGCCATCGTCATTCTTACCCTTCTCTAGCTTGGGACAGTTCGCTCGAATGTGGTTAGGGCCACCACACTCGAAGCATGTGATCATGCTGCCTCTCTTCCTCTCTCTCACTCTTTTGTAGGCATGAGAAAACTTGTAAGCCAGAAGAGCAAGCTCATTTAAAAAAATTCAGTTGGTCATCGCTTAGCTTGCAAAGAGCAGAGATAGAGAAACTAGTAGAAAAATTAGAAGAGGATCCAGTGGGATCGGTAACCAAGGCCATCGACTGAGATTTCATCTTGCGAGAGACGACATCGATCTCATAAGTCTTGAGTTGGGAATAGAGTCTGTTAAGAGTCAGAGTTAACAAATCGGTAGTGTCCTTGATGGTGGTCGCCTTCATCTCCTAAACTCGAAGATGGAGTGCGGTCAAGAAATGTCGAGCATTATTCGAGTTAGGGTATATGCAACCGACTGTTCATAGATCACTCAAAATCTTTGTAAAACGACTAAAGCACTCATCAAGACTCTCACCAGCATGTTCAAATTTATTGTAATCACGCTTGAATTGGTCCTGTCTCGTGGTCTTGATTTGGGTGGTCCCCTCATGGTAAGCATCGAGGGTCACCCAAATCTGATGAGCAAAACGGAGGTGAGAAATCCTATGTACTCACTACAACTAAGACCCTATATGAGGATGTTCCTTGCTTTAGTGTTCGCCTCAACATCAGCCATATTGCCGGCCGTGATGTTCTCATCGGTAGGAACCTGATACGTGAGTTTCACCTTCTACCATATTAGGAAGCTCTAGGCAGTGATGTACGACTCCATTCGAAACTTCCAAAAAGGAAAATCAACTCCAAAAAAGATGGGAGATTTAGTGGAATATTTGTCTATCACTATGGCTTTTAAGACCAGTCAAGATCTATGGAAGAGCAAAACCTGCTCTCATACCAATTGAAGGAACGAGATGGTGATCAGAGGGGGTTGAACAAATAAGCCCTCAAACAAAAACAATCAAAGGAGACAAATAAGAATGAGCCATTTGCTCTATTGGCTGGGATGACCGTAGGATCTCCGGTATGACCGAAGTTCGGTATGACCGGAGAGTGAGCGGTATGACCGGGCTCAAGAACAACAGGAAAATTAACACGAGCTCCAAAAGCAAAAACGGTCTAACTTTTAATTGGATGGTCAAAAACTCATGAAACTTGGTAGATGTCTTCCTAAGGATGTCAAGAACTTATTCCAATCTTCAATTGCATGGATTGACATCAAAGTTTCGATCTTTTTCACTTTGAAAGAAGAACACACTAAGCTTGAACAAAAACTCAAGAACTTGATCTTGATCTTGCTCGTGGGGTTTTGATGATCAAGATGATCTTGGATAACCTTCCACATGTCAAGGCAAGCAAGAACACAAGTCCAAAACTCTAGCAATATGATCTAGAAGAATGATTCACTCAAGAACACAAGATCTATTTCTTATAAGAAAAACACATGGATTGCCTAGATTGGGATATGATCTGAAGAAGATTCATCCATCAATCAACATACTTGGCACAAGAAGTAAAAGTATGTAGAAGGAGGGGAGGCAAATCGAAATTGCGTAAATGTAACTTGCAAGAATGTAAATTGCGAAATGTAAAGAGTGAATTTAAGTGCGGAATGTAAATGCAGAAAATAAATTCAAAATTTAAAGAATTTGGTTTTTTATTTCTGAAAGGGAGGTTAACAAAACCTCACAACAAAGTGAGAAAAGCTCAAAGTAGCACAAAACCTCTAAAACCTTCAAGAGGGAAAGGCTACCCCTACACCTCTATTTATACTACTCTTGGACCACCTAGCACCCTTGGATGAGTCCCTCAACCCTAGGGCACTCCATCAAGGGTTAGGATTAATTCACTCACACAACCATGCAAGAGCTAACTTAGAACCCACTAAACAAACCAGGTTTTATTGCATAGTTTTCAAAGAACACTAACTAGACCCGCTATCTTATCAACTAGACCATGATCCGATGGCCCTACTTGATCTACAGCGTCTAGCTAGCATTTTTTTCTTTCCTTGTCTTCTAGGCTTACCACGACTCTGTCTTCGATCATCTTCACTATCCTCAACCGTCTAGACCTCTAGCCCACCTCACCTAGCCCCGGTCATTCTTCGCCTCACCATGATCTAGCCCCGGTCATTCGTCGTCCTGCAACCATCAAAAATAAGGAAAATACCCGTTACATAGCAATGCACATAAGGATATTCAATAATATTGCAAAAATCATAATTTTAAATACATTTTCGCTCATCAGGGCTGGTAGCACCACCTACACCCAAAAAAAGAAAAACCGCTCTCTAGAAAAAATACACCAACCTAATGCTGGTGCTACCACACCCCGGCCGGTAGCACCACTGGCCGATGCAACCGAACCTCGGCCAGTCATACCGCCCTTGACTAGGCAGAAAATCGATTTACTCCAAATTTGATTTGAACTCCAAATTTAGTTCAAACTCAAACACTATAAGCTTAAATAGTGTCAATAACTCATCACAAATATGGGTAGACCTCCACATGGTCTTTCATAGATTTTGATAAAATAACTTGGGAATGGAGGTGGTATGCCTATGGAAATGTGGAATTTGACTTAAGGTTGTGTGTCAGTTTATTTGGAAAATAACTGAGAAATTTGCTATTGTTATAATTTGTTCTATTATCATTTCAATCTATTTATTGTATTCTTCCATAAGTGTTGCTTTATTGCAAAATAACTAATTTATCCATTCATTTAGAATAAGCCAAGCATGTAATATAATAGATTTGCATTCTGTGTACGACTTATTAAGTGCTTTATGTACTCACCCTTTGCTACAACAAATTACTAGTTAGAGAAGAGTCTACACATACTTACAATGAGGAGTTCCAATAGAAGACGATCAATTAGAGTGCGAACCTTGTCAGTTGTTTGTGATGGATTGAATGGTTGCTACAAATAATTTATTTTGCTGTAGTTTTATTTATTTCTTAGTCGAGAACTAAGCTTTGGCTCAGTGGCTAAGTGACGCAGTGTGCGCGCTGGCCACCCTGGTTCGAAGCTTCGGCTCACCCGGGTGCTCATGCGCCGAGTGCTTTCGCGTGTGGCATGCGTGTGTGAGTGTGGGGTGAGTGGTGCGTGTGTGGGGGTGTGTGTTGCAATTGTAGCTCGGTGGTTTTTCTGTTTCTTCTATAGTGAATGCTAGAGCTCCTAGCCAAAATTCAAGAAATTTATTTCTTAGTCTAAGCTTTGTCATGTAAGGTAGACCATAAGGTCGTTTAACAGGTTATATTTAAATAGATAAAGTCTTTATTTATGTTTTCACTGTGTATGATTGTGATGTTTTTCTATGTTGAGACTGTGTGCACTAGCATAATTTTGGACTAGTGCAGAATACACAGAGAGTCCAGATTTGCATATGTGGGTCCTGACAGTTTCCTAGATGTGTAATAGTTTACTTAGTGATTGCCAAATGCTACTCTTTAACCAGGTAGTTATGAAGGTAGTTTTCGGGTTTACCATGAATATTCTGAGGTACATGAATGATCAAGATGGAATTTACCCCCTATATAACGGAGAGATATCTCTGGCCCCTCGAGGTAGATGGACTAAGGAAGTGTGTATAGCCATACTAAATGTGATTGAGAGTTAATCTAGATAAATTAATCCACTACGGTATAAAGTGAAGGGATCGAGCTACTATAGGATGACACGACTCTCACCTTGAGTTCTATCTGATATCGTGAGGCAAAGGGAATATGACATTATCATACTATAGTAGGTTCGTTCGATGCTTTACGAATATTTGAGAATTGATATGTATTGCTAGGGATTGCTATCGATTATTGGTGAAAAAAGTGTTTCCAAGTCGTATCCAAATATATATGAACCTATAGTGTCACACACTTAAGGGGTTTAGAACAGTTACAATCAATTATTAGAGTTCGGATTAGATCCATTTCTAATGGGCTGAATTGAATATGGACTCAAATTAGGCCCAAGGATTGGGCGCCACTGAGAGCTATAAAAAGGGACATAGGCTTAGGATTTTAGGTAGAAGTTGTATGTAAGACTTGCACCACCAACGAAACCCTAGCCGTCTTCTACCATCTCTGTTGTGCGTACGATACTAGCACCCCAGCACTCGACATTCCAGCCCAGACGTGTGGATATCGATAAAGGCATTGCTCTAGTGCGGTGCTGTTGAGGACAATTGTTTGACCAATCAAAGAGTTGATTGGACCGATCCAAAAGCTGAAGAATTAATTTGCTGCTAGGCTATTGCTTGGACCGATCACATTGTTTGACGACCATACCAGGACATGCAACGTCAATTTTCTTTGATATTTTCTTCCACTGCATTGTACATCTAATGGTAACAATATGTAATCCATAATCATTTACTTGCGTGGCTTCTTAGAATCGGTAGAATTTTTAATTTATGATAGTGTAGTCTATTGTAACCCTTCATTTTCAGGGCTTAATCCATCTTCTCTAAACATGTGCAAGTGGATCGCTGTTGGCAGCCAAAACTCGTCTTGGAATAAGCAGCACTCTTAAAGATATTCTTTCAGATTCTGGTTTGATTGTTGGAACATCAGTCTCCCTAGCTTTGTCAAGGCCTGCTAATCAGGTAATTATGTCTATCACTGGTATTAGTATGCTACAAAAAAGACAAATTTCACGATCAACTATTCAAGTTCAAATGCACCCCAAATTTCTCTTGTTTGTAACTTCTAGCATAGGACGAATTTGATCATGAAATTTTATATGTAGATGGGGTAAGCTGAGATGTACATCCATAATTTTTTTCAGAATTTTTGAAAATTTTTTAGTAGGGTTGCACGGTGGTTTCACCAAAACTTTAATTACACTGGATATTTTCCCATGTATCTGTGTGTGACAATACTACTAACTCTTAGAGCAGTAGTGACCAATCAATATAGTCACCATCCTCTAATAAGTCGTCCTGCATTAATTACTTTGAGATGCTATTTTAAGGAGGCACGTGAGTGAATAAGATATTTATTTGAAATGTGATTGAGCTAAATCAAGTATCACAGCCATTCCTACTAGGAATGCTTTGTGATATTATATTATCACAGATGTTTCCTTATAAGAATTGTTTTTGTTGTAATATGTGTATCACAGATGGTTCGAAAACCATTTGTGATGTACCATTATATCACTAATATATGATTATAGACTGTTCAAAAAACCATCTATGATAACCTTTTATGTAGTAGTGGCACTAGGATGTGTTGGTAATGGTGCTTGTGGACGGTAGTGATCCAGAGGGATCGGTGGGATAGGATGGAGGGAAGCTAGGGAGGCCATCGGAGGAGACGGATCTAGGCAGCAACACCCGGGATAGAGGGAGAGGGTGGGTATACAAGTCCACACCACCTCCTGCCACCGGTCGCCATCAGTGGAGAAGAGCGAGAGAGCAAGCAAGTGAGAGAGAGAGAGGAGCCCCATCTCCAATTGTCGTCACCACATTTGGCCTCCTCCCGCCGTTACGCCACTGGATCCAGTGTAACCCACCATGATACCACGCCACCACCCACCACCGTCTGCCATTGTTGGAGAAGAGTTAGAGAGAGATCTACCTTTCATTGGGCGAAGAAGGCCGCAGGATTAGGCAGATCACCCGGCGGTGCTATGGTGTGTTGGTGATGTGCTTGCGGTCAGCGGTAGCATAGGAGAGCGAGGGGGATTAGTTGAGGAGGATGAAGGGAAGCTGGTAGCGACAAGGGAGGCCATCAGAGGCAACGGTGCCCCGACTAGCGAGAAAGAGAATTGAGAGAGAGATGGCGGTGAAGGAGTGAAATGGGGAGAGAGAGTGAGAGGTGGGTAGATAAGGTTAGGTTTAGGGTTAGTGGTTGGCTGGTTACAAAAAAGCTCCCATAGGTCCTTGGTTTATTAAAAAAAATAAGTTATTCTGGATGCAAAAATGCAAAAAAAACCTTGGAACATCTAAAGTTTCAATTTGTATCATGTCATCTTAATTATATTTCATTGCAATGCACGTGCACTCGGCTAGTCTTCGACATAAGCCAAAACAGATGAGAGCATTGTCAAACTATCGATCCCAATTCCAGATGGGGGCCAATTCTCCTTCCCTCTCTCTTTCTCTGTCTATCTACCTACCTATTTTAATCCATGTTATACTCTTGTACCCTTTCTCATGCACAACAGTCGTCAAATCGAATTAGAGTTTTGTCATACGACACGAGCGTGCACAATCTCAAGAACGAAGAACATAAATATCTAGAGAGAACCAAAATTACGATGTTAAAGCAAATTTGATGAGAGAAAATATTTGGTGAAACTGACTGCAAATTCTTTAAGCACAACATCAAAAGTGTACATGGGGTTGTTGCTATCTCACAACCTCTCGAAACTTTTAGAACCCTTTGATCTTTACTCTATACAAGAATCTAGTGCTAAAAAATGACATAGTCTTTAATCATTTCATGCACCTCTTAATTTAGATGAGTTAGTTTGTGGCTTTTTGGTTGCTTTGGTTCTCTACGATTATCCTATGAGTTTATATAACTTCCTTAGTCCTCTCTCAAAATAAGTAAAAAATTTTAATCCTGTTAGAATTTATCTAGCACACATTTTAAAATTTTAAAAATCTAGATATAAATCACTACGATTAAAAATCCAGATGGGAGGTTGTGGGATCTCAGTAACGAGGCACGGCAACGCCTGATCATGTCGGCATATGGTAAGACTCAAGAGGGCCGCGGCGACCTTGCTGACGAGGCACGTGAGATGGTGATAGCACTTGGCCCCTTGCTACCAGGTGGAGTTCTCCTTGACAGCACGGTGACGAGGCCGTAGAGGTGCTTGGCTCGGCGAAACGCGGTGGTCACACTACTGCGGATCGGGCATCCACAAGCGGTTCAAAACCGCTTTCAGAAGCGATTTTAGAATCGCTTGTAAGCAACCGCGAGTGATACCCTGTCGGGTATCATAAGCGGTTCCCCGAACCGCTTATAGTTCGACACCACAAGCGGTTGGGAAGGTGTCGAGCAGCTCGAGTAGGCGCCACGTGGGGTCTTCCTGGCGGTTGGTGTTACCAACGCGCCAGGAAGACTCTCTCCAAAAGCGGTTTGTCTTACCTATCTCTTTGACAAGGTGAACAGTGAGATGAACCATAATATCAAAGAATGCAGGAGGAAAGATCATCTCAAGACTAACCACACTTTGTACCACGTCATCCTGCAGCTTACTTAGTTTATCTGGGTCGATGACCTTATGTGAAACCGCGTTGAAAAAAGAACACAGTTTGTGATTGTCCCCCGTACCCACTCGGGCAGTATGCCTCTCACAGCCACTGGGAGCAACTGTGTCATTAACACAAGACAATCATGGGATTTCATGTATACGATTTTATTCTCTTTCGTGTTTATGAGTCTCTTTACATTCGAAGAGTATCTGGAAGGGACCTTCACACTATTCAGGAATTCTATCATGCTTTTTTTCTCACAGGATGTAGGTAATGTTGTCCTTTCCCTCTTTTTTCCAGATGTAGGTCGTTCTTCAGTTCCAAGAGTTTAAGGTCCTTCCGAGCTTGTAGTGTATCTTTCGAAGTCAAGTGAGTGACGAACCTCCATGACTTCCCAATAAGGCAAGTCCCAAAATATTGACTTCTTCTTCCACATGGGTGCCTGACCATCCTCATTCTGCACATGTTTGCTTCCAGGACCCTTTCCAAATGCTACTTTCAAATCCTTTACCATAGCAAACACACGTGGCCCACTACGATCTTTGAGGCCTTGCACGAAGGTCGGGTTGCCGTTAAATTTCCTACCTTTCTTCATAACGGGTGACTCGAAGAAGAAACCTCTGATGACCCATGTACACAACCTTCCGAGAGTTTTTCGGTACATGCCATCCGTTTCATCTAAGCACTAGATCGTGCTCTATATCCTTTGACAGTTAGGCGGACGGAGTTACCGAGAGCAAAGCGATCGTTGATTGTTACAAATAACAATACAAGTAGGGTGAAATACTCCCTTTTGTACTCATCCCATACCCTTGCACCATCGTCCCACAACGTCACAAGATCTTCAACCAATGGTTTCAGGTAGACATCGATGTCATTTCCAGGTTGCTTGGGGCCTTGGATCAACAACGACATTATGATGTACTTTCTCTTCATGCACAACCATGGAGGAATGTTATAGATACATAGTGTAACAGGCCAGGTGCTATGGCTGCTCAATTCTCCGAAAGGATTCATCCCATCGGTACTCAACCCAAACCTTATGTTTCTCACCTCATCTGCGAAGTCCGGGTACGTTCGATCGACTTTCCTCCACTGTGAGCCATCTGCAGGGTGTCTAAGCATCCCGTCGTCCTTACGCTCTTCTTTGTGCCAACGCATCATCTAGGCATGCGCTTTGTTAGCAAACATACGTTTCAATCGGGGGATCACAGGGAAATACCACAACACTTTAGCTGGAGGTCTCTTCTTCTTACGCTCCCCATCTATTTCACCTGGATCGTCACGCTTCACCTTATACCATGATTCTTTGCACTTCGGACAAACATCCAAATCGGCATACTCATTACGATACATGATACAATCATTAGGACATCGTGTATCTTCGTACTTCCAATCCCAAAGGACATATGACTTGCTTGGCTTCATATGTAGATTCGAGGCGAGTGTTATCTTCGAAGCAACTTCTTTACGAGTGATAACAACTCATTGAATCCCTTATCGACACACCATTTGTAGCCTTCCATTGCATGAGTTCCGATGTGGTACGCAGACTTTGTGTGGCCACCTTACGTTTGGGCACAAAGGAGTTCGTGGTCCTCTAACATGCTTGGAACTTATCGAACTGTCTTTCATCTGTAGTCTCCTCTCGAATCACGCAGCATCTGGTCTAGCTCATCATCACCAAAGTCACCAAGTGTTTCTTCCACGGAACAGTATTGCGTGCCGTCTGGGATACTGTTGAATTCATCTTCCTCTTCCTCGCCTTCTTCATCGTCTTCCTCGCTAATCACCTCAACTTCACCATGGTTGGTCTAACAGGTATAGTTTGGCATGAAATCTCTCATGATCAAATGTTTCATAACTTGCCATCGCTGGGAGTGCTCCTTCTCGTTCTTGCAATCTACACACGGACAACATCTGAAGTCGCTGGAGGCAAAAATGCAACACCGATCGAGAAAAGCTCAGACGCCATCAATGAACTCTCTCGGCGACAGTCGCATTGTACATCCATTGCCGATTCATCTACACCAAGTTATAATTTCATTAAAATTATAACAAATTTAGATTACAAAAATTATAACGTAACTTATAGTTACATTTAAAATCTAAAACTCACGACCACTTAAACCCAACAAAAAACCTCCACCTACACCGTCATCCAATTAAAGACCTACCTTTCTAATTATTTTGTATCCCTTCCTACCTTTGTAATTATTTTATATCCTTCTACATTTTTTTCTATTTTATTTCATACACCAATAATTACTTCCTTGCAATATTGTGATATTTAAGATTCTAAAGCTAACAACCACCTAGATCTAAAGCTAACAACCACCTTTACCTTGTGTAATGTCATATTTTGAACTAGATCTCCACCCTACATCTTCATACAACAACAAAAACAAGCATAGAAAATAAATTTTTGATCATGGTGATCTTGCTTAAAAAGTTCAAGATTTCTCCACATTCATTGAAAAAAATAGCAATCTCTAGGTGAGAAGGATGTTCACATGATGTTACTAACCTTGAAACACTTAATTTGGAGCTAATCACTCCAAATTAAAATTTTGGACAAGACCTCCTAAAACAATACTGGGCCACCTTTCTCTGCTCGATCGTACTCACTGGCTCGTGGAGGAAGAAGGGTTTAAATGTGTCTTGCATGGGAGGGCTTCGAAGCGGTTTGAGACACGAACCGCTTCAATGTTGAGTTCTAGAAGCGGTTCTTGTCTCAAACCGTGTCTAGAACTCAACATTCAGCGGTTTGTGTCTCAAAGCTCAAAGCCCTCTCCAGCATCGTTGCTCACGATCGCTTCAGTGCGAACATCACAATGGGTTCGCACTAAACCGCTTCTAATAGACCGGTTGTGATGCCTAGTTCTGTAGCAGTGAGCAACATAAACTAGGATGGTTTACTACGTAGCTAAGAGACAAACGTATGTCTAATCTACATTCTTACTACTCTATTTTTTAGAGAGTATATATATATATATATATATATATATATAGAAAGCCTTTTCCGTACTCTCGGGAGTACATACTCCCACCTTCAATATACCACTTAAATGAAAGTATTATACTTCTTTATCATTTTCGATATACTTCAATAATGATTCTAAGATACTCCAATGTAACACGGTTGAAAAAAATCATCGGAGCCCTATATTTTTTTTGCTATATATACTTTTACATATGTGAAGAATATATAAACAAATTATGCTATAAAGGGTGGACTTTGATGAAATTTTTTGTGGAACTCACTAGAGGCGGAGCTACAGGGTGGTCCCGGTGGGCCACGGACCACCCTGGTCCAGCCCATTAGCCTTTAGGTATTTTTCTGTAATGACCTTTGTCAAAAATAAATTGAGAAATAAGATGGGGGATAGTCTTTTGGATGATTGTCTTGTCACTTTTGTTGAGCGAGAAATTTTCTTACAAGTAAGTGAAGATGATATTATCAACACTTTCATGGTCATTAGGAAGCGTAGACCTGACAAAAAGAGCTAGCAGTGTATTCTTCTTAAACTATCATTATAGGTATGTAAGCTACAGATTTAATACCTTTTATTTTAAGATGCTAGATGGTTGTTAAAGCTTTTTATTTGATCATATTGTGTTTGGTATTTTTTATTTAAATGTTGGTATGTTTGCACTTATATTGTTAAAAAAGTTAAAATTTGGACCACCCATGACTAAAATTATAGCTCATACTGGAACTCGCTTTGGAGTATCTTATAATCGGTGTTAGAGTATACTCAAAAGGATAAAGAGGTATAATAATATCATTTAAGAAGGTGGATATTGAAGGTGGAGTATAGAACCATTTTCCTACTATATATATAGAATATATATATATATATATATATATATATATAGAATAACTTTTACTCCCGGGTGTAGTTACTCCCACCTTTGAAATACTATACCTAAACGAACTTGAAATACTCATTTATCACTTTGGGTACACTCATACACTAATTATAAGATACTCCAATGTGAGCCACATGAAAAAATTGCAAGAGAGTCAATGCTTTTTAATGTATTTTGTAAATACCTTCATATACGCACATAAAAAGGAGTATGTCCAAAAAATATACATACCACCTCTGAAAAAATGTACATACCATCTAGATGATCTTATATACTCGTATACTACGCGTACATACCATCCGTCGTACGAGATACCCTATACATTGTGAGATACGGTATAGGGAGATACTAGCTATTTTAATTTATTGGATCAAAAATAATGGATAATCCATATTAAATTTAGTGTATTATAAAAGAGAAACCCCTATTTTGCTCTTTCGAAAAATTTGTTCTGTGCATGAGTGGAGGAAGAGAAGATCGATAATATTGTTTTCTACGTGGCACGAGGAACATGCACGTCCAAAAGTATGGTCTTAAAAGAGATCAATTCACTCTTGCTGATGAATACTGGATCTAGTTCTCTAAAAGGGCATCTGTTATGATGCTTTCTTATTATTCTTCTTTGCATTACAACTCTTTTTTTTCTTAAGGTGCATCATAAATATTGCTACCAATATTATAAAATTGGCCGTGAGTTCAGTGAAAATTAACATAATAAAAATTAGAAACAATAGATCCTCCGCGTGCCCAATAGATTTGGGAAAGGAGAGACTGACAAATAGAGTTAGACTAGAAAATTATTAGTTTTGCTGTTATGTTTATTGGTGACCTATTCAACATCTGGAGTTCAGCATCTAGAAGCAAACCTCTAGTTGTATGGTTGCACAATGTCACGACTCACGACGTTGGAGAAGGTAAATTGCCATCAGCTACCGTTCCAAAAGCAAGCACAGAAGAGCGGACGGAGCAGGTTAACCCGGCCGGGTCCCTCCCCCTGCTATCGTACATCTCACGTACTCACAGAGTAGCATCCAAACGCAGCCACATGCCCCATACGGATGGATCGATCCCCACCACACATACGGAGCATTGTCATACGTACGGTCAAAATATAGTACTGTTACAGTCTGAACTTATGTGAGCAGTCAATAAGGTACGTGACTGACATCGTTGTTTGTTCATCTAACCGAGGTCAAACCATGCGCGCATGTCAGAGCACCACTTATCTCAAGTCGTTTTCTAGCTACTCCATTTGCCAGCCTACACTGGACTGCATCGGCCGTGTATATATATAGGTGTTAGCTAGTACAGACACTACTCGAGTCCGTGCTTGCATGCTGGGCCCATGGTCAGGGAGAAGCTAGCTAGCACTTAGCATGCAGGCAGGCATCAGGCTCGGCGTGCGGTGCGACGCCGGCCGGTGGTCGCGCGGCAGGTCTAGTGATGACGACCGGAGACTGGCTCGCAACAAAGCTAAAAGTTAGTTTCCACTCCAACCGCAGCTTTTCCCCGGCCCGTACGGATGTTTCCGGTGACGGACGGCTGATTGATCGGGAGCGACATGGCTGACGAGCTAGCTAGCGGCGCGTAAAACGATGCACTCATCACGATGGATCCCGTCGGTTTAGTTGCTGCGTGCAACGGCATGCGTGCCGATCGAGACCGCGCCTGGCTCACGACGCTTCGGAGCGAGCCCCGGTGTGAGATATGGATTATCACCGAGCGAGGCCATGGGATCGATCGATGGGACGGGACATGCCATGCATGCGTGTACCTACGTAAGGGATGCATGATTGCGTGTCGCCCGGGGCGCATGGCTGCGTGACGGAATAGGGTTAGGAATGATGGTGGCCATGATGATGAGCGGCGTGTGCTGTGCTAAGCTAGCTTCGTGAGATTCGTGCACGCCAACATGCATTCAGGGGACGAATGGAGGAATGTTTGCGTACTGGACTGCCTGTTCGGTTCGGTCTCGATTCGTACGTCACTGCAGTTTATAAACTGCGTGGTAGAGTTAGCTAGAGACAAGGACGAATGGCGATCCAATGCACTGCCAAGGTATCATGTGCTACCCTATTCTATCATAAATAGTTGTTGTTCTATATATAACAATTAAACTTTTGAAATATAAACTATCAATATATTTTTTAAAAATATTAAAATTAGATACGTAAAATATATATATATATATATATATATTTGTTTCAAAAAGTACTTTTACAATGTCATAATTTTATTATATTTTACAAATATATTATAATAAAAATTAATGATCCGTCTCCATGTCCTAAACGACAGTACCGTGGAAAATTCAACTTCTTACCGCACGGGAGCATGCCCGTGTTGTTGGGCCACGATCTCAAGAAAGCAGTGTTGCCGACAACATTGTGAGCCCATGCATGGCCGTGCGGAGCGGCCTATAACGTGGGCCATATCCACTTGTTTGGGGTGAGCCTTCACAAGTCACAACCGAAACGACACGCGAAATCATGTTTATGTTCATGGGAACAGAACTGTCACGCGACCTACTGCTTGCACAATTATGCTGTGCACGATTGCCGATTAGCCAATGTAGCCCGTGGGTCAACAAGTGCAGGCCTCATTTTCATATTAGACCGCGCAAATCAGGTATTTTTGGGACGGGTGTTATAAGAGCAACTACATTAACAAAATCTTCTTACTCTATGGATGATCCTAAAAACTAATTTGTATAATAGTTATCTTTAAAGATTGACTTTAGATACTGTGCAATAACTATTTCTCTCTCTCTTGTATATAACTAATTTACCTATACTCTTGTACAATACTTACTACTAAATAAGATCTAGCTTTTCTCTCTCTCATCTTTTCTCACTCTTCTATATAGTACAAAACTGACGTGGATATGTTAAGAGTAAACTGAGGTGGCCTTATTATACATACCCTAAGTTTTATACTCTATTTTTCCCTCTAATATACGTTTGAATCTAACATGCATTAAATATACTATAATTCACTTTATATAAGTAAGGGGACATATTCAGAGCTAATGTGAATTCAGTGCTAATTCCATGCTAATGGTATGTAGAAGTTTTGAAAAATTCTCAAAAAATTACCACATGTAGGGGAGGTGAACCTCTACAACCCTGCAAAATTTGAAGATGAAACTCAATCGCATTTGAAAATATGAAAAAGACAAACTCAGCATGAATAGTACTTATTGTAGAGTTTGGCACTATTCTATTTGCTGTTTGTCTTTTCATATTTTTCAAAACTTCTACATGCCATTAGCACGGAATTAGCAATGAATTCACTATTAGCACTAAATATTTCCTATAAGTAATATAGAACTAATCCCATCGTCACTCCGTATGCACCATATGTGCCTTTGTAGTAACAAACTGGGGTATTACGTAAGACACAAAGACCATACAAAGTCAGCATCTTATATTGTTTAAGATGGGATATTAATTCTTTCAAATATTATGCTTATTTTCGTTGGCATTAGTACTATTGCATATTAACAATAATTCCTTTTAAAATACAAAAATAGAAAATAAGAAAAATCTAAAACTATAATATCAGAATTAATAGAAAATAAATATGCATGATTTTGACCTAAAATTTTTAAATAATAAAAACTAGCCCATATCAAACTCTCTCAAAAAGTTTGAAAAATTCTTGACTTCATTTTCATCCTCAAATAAAAATAAAAACAGAAGTGAGCAAATAAAATAGTCAGCGTTGTTACAATTTTTATGTAACCAATTTTAATCCAAAACTTTTTATGGATAATAATAATTATCGTTTGAACCTGGTAAAAAAGTTTAAAAATATTTTAATGAGATTTGATAGCCCTTTAAATGTCTAAGGAAACCTTACCCCACAGATAGGAGTATCCGTGGTGGGTTTTAAGAAAAACTACCACTGATAATATTATCAGTGGCGGTTTTTAATTAAAACCACTATAGATAAATGGGGTATCTGTAGTGGTTATGATGAAAAACCGCTATTGATAATACTATCTGTGGCAGTTTTTTATTAAATACCACCACTGATAATATTATATGTGGTGGTTTTTTTAAAAACCGCCACAGATACCCCCTATATATACCCACCCCCTAACCCTAACTCGACCCACCGCCACCTCTTCCCCAACGTCGTGCTCAAAACCCTAGCCTCGATGTCTTTCCCCAACCAACGTCTCCCCCCACAGTGCCTCCTCTGGCTGGTCCCATCACCGCCTCCTTGCTGCGACCCTGCTCCTCTTGCTCGCTTGCTCTGACACTGCCTCTGGCTCCTCCATAGGCCGCAGGCTGCAGTGGCGTTGCCCCCACCAGTAGGCCACAGCGGCACCACTCCCAACCAGCGGCCCCCACATCGCCAACCTCACCAGCGGCCCCCACCACGCCACCCCCACCTGTAGGCCACAACGGCACCACCCCCTCTGATGCCGCCCGATCGGTGGCCCCGGCAAATGACCCAAGCCTCCCCACTGGCGCCCCCATCGCGACGCCTCGACCTGCAGCCTCTCCCCACCGATGAGTGCGTGCGCTCGATCTCAATTTAATCAATGATGTTTAATTGGTGATTCATGTTGGTCAGAATTTCTAAGTGAGTTGTGAATTATAGTAGTTTTTGTAAAGTTCCACTGGAATGCTTGTGGTTATGTGGTATGATTAGTCATTAGCTTTGTTGTTCTGCAAATATTTACCGTGCACTTCAATTTTGGAGGGAATGAGACTGCACAAAAAGGTGTGGTAAACACACAAAGATGGTTTTGTGGCACATTCTACATAATAATGAGTCACGCCATTCCTAATAGTTGGATACATTTTGATATCTCCTGAATTGTGAAGAATGTCAGTGCAGTTCTTAGTTTCCTTGCCTTGTGCATGGCAAGGCAGATTTTGTTGCATCATAGCATCATACCCTACTGTTTAACATGGAATCTGCAAGGAAAAAGTGCCGAATTGGTCCTCTAACTATACCCGCTGGACCACTTTGGTCCCTAAACAGCAATACCGGACTTGCGACGTCCTTCAACTCCCAAAACCGTGCACAGTTCGTCATTTGACCAGTCAAATGGCGGTTTTGGCCCATACAACAACACTGTCAGATTTTTAAACAATTTTATAGGCTTGATAATGATCTAAAAATTTTATGGTACCATTATTAGTAGTTTAGGATCATACATAAAAATTTTAAAAATAATTTAACATCATTTATTATCTTTAAAAAATCAAAAACAGAATAGACATAATTGGGACAGTAAATTTGCTAGATTTTTCTAAATTTTTTCGAGTGCGATAATTATCTAAAATTTTTATGACAGATTAATAATTTCCTCAGTACCATACTATAAAAGTTTCAAAAATTTCAACTTTATTTGTTTTCTCAATAAAATCTTTCAATGCAGTAAGCACTAAACTTAATTTGTTATATTATATTTCAAAAATCAAACAGAGAAAGAACATAAAGTTGAAAAATTTTGAAAATTTTATATAATGGTACTGAGGAAATTATTAATCTGTCATAAAAAGTTTAGATAATAATCACACTCGAGAAAATTTAGAAAAATCTAAAAATTTACTGTCCCAATTATGTCCATTCTATTTTTGATTTTTAAAGATAACAAATGATGTTAAATTATTGTTAATTTTTTTTATATGATCCTAAACTACTAATAATGGTACCATAAATTTTTAGATCATTATCAAGTGTGTAAAATTTTTAAAAATCTGATGTTGTTGTTGTGGGCCAAAACCGCCATTTGATCGGGTCAAAGGACTAACTGCACGGTTTTGAGAGTTGAAGGACGCCGCAAGTCCGTATTGCTGTTTAGGGACCAAAGTGGTTCAGCAGGTATAGTTGGAGGACCAATTCGGCACTTTTTCCAATCTGCAATGATCTTTTTTTCACCGGCTCACCTTGTTCTTTAGATGTTGTTGTTTTTATTTGCACATGGTAAGTAACATTTGTTAACCATATAAACGCATGGCTAAGTTGATGATAATGTTGTATTTTGGCCTGTGATAAATACATGATTTTGGAATTGATAGTTATGAGTTCAAAACTTCAAATTCATTTGGCATGAGTTTCTGTTCAAATCATTTGTATTCCTAACTCCAATATAGTGCTCATCACATTTGTTGTATTTATTTGTGCAAGTACCCATGTACATTCACAAATTAATTTTATTTAGAACATGGCTCAGGCTTATGTTTAGTAGTGAGGATACAGTTGGTTTTTGTTTAGATCGGTCATGGCTCCGGAAGTTCATGTCACCTCCTAGCTCGGTCATGCATTGCACTTCATTTTTAGCACTACACCCTCACAGTTTTTGTTGCCTTACTTGCTCAATGATGATATTGGGTATTGTGATGATAAGAACACTAATTTCTTTGAACTAGGCCTTGAACCATAAACTTGTATGCTAGAAATTATTTATTCTTTCACCATTGATTAATTCTATCACTGTCTAGTATAAGCTATTGTCAGTATTTCTTTCACTTGCTAGTTTGTTCAGTCCTTAATTTGATATTGCTAGTGTGATCTGGGCTGAGCATGTTAGTTTGCTAGTGTTGATCTTAGTGCAGATTTTGTTTTAGAAGGTGTGCTAATTAGATGCTGAATTGAATACATTCCGGTGCTTTAGTATTTAAATCATCTTACTGTTCTATACAGAATCTGCATTGTTCGGTTGGTTTACTAGCTAATTGACTGATCAGATAATCTTTATTGATTCGGTAAGCAAGTGTTTAATACTGAACTACTTATATGCTCATTTGAATTTGTGCTAATCTGAATAGAATCTTTAACAGTGAGATAATATTGTCAATACTTTATAGTGCACATTAAGATGGTAAGGGTTCAAGGCTTTATTCACTGAATTATTTGTTAGCCCATTCGTGATTAAGGATTGAAGGTTTAAGATCTTCAATAAGACCCTTATCTGAGAGCAATACAATTTAATACTATTTTCATTCATTTTGTGATTCAAGACATGAGTCATTGTATGAATGACATACAATTCATTTTATGCTTAATCTTACAAATTATGTCATCCTTGGATCATGTACTTTTCCTATTTAAAAAGATATTGATAGTCAAAGTTTTAGAAGTTTGACTGCATGCATCCCAAGATGACATTTTTTGTGATTGGAGGGGGTAATTTGATGTCAGAATCCTACGGCATACATGCATTGGCTGAACCGTTCTTTCTCCGGTGCTTAAATTTCTGATGTCTTTTCAGAGGCAGAATGGTATTCAGTGTATATGTAATCTTAGAATGTATGTCTTTTCTTGCTTGATATTCTTTTCTATTAACTGAATTAGAAACAAGTAGACACAGCATCCTACCTTCATTAGTCGACACAATTTGAATTTGAATCACTAGGATTTTATTTGGCATCTGTAATCTCACTGATGTTTATGGTTGTTCGTGAGAGTGGTAAGTATGTTTTGTCTGCTTATGCTTGATATCATTACTGAATATACAAAGTTTAGACTGCGAGGGAGAGATTATACTAAAATTTAAGAATTCAAGTATTGAATGATCAACTAGTAAATACTACATGGGGGAGGAGAGATCAGATTGGAATACTACAGTTCGATTGCTAAAAATACTGCACAAAGCTTGCTTTTATATGTAGTTATGTTTACTGATAAAGAAAATATGGAGGAAATAAGGAATCATATTGGACTGATAGCTAGTAACCATGGATATATTGCCAATGCATGTATGCCATAGGATTCTGACATAAAATCTTGCTGGAAGTACTTTACTAATTATTGTGATATGTTAGGTGCTTAGCTTCTACTCTTTTGTGGTGTAACAATATGTGACAGGTAAAATATTAACCTACAATAGTTCACCTATTGTTGTAAGCTCAATGTTGATATGAAATGATTATTTAGTGCTAAATTGCACAAAATCAAGATTCAAGATAATAGCGTGTTTTGCTCCAAATGGTTCTCATGGCCCTTGCTATATTTTTTCTCTGTTTGGGATGTTGAGTGTAAAGCAGGGTGGTGTTAGGTGCTGAAAACAAGGGGGCTGGTTCTCTAGATTATATGGGTTGCTTCAATGCATTACTGACTACTTATTGTACTTCACTTTCTTTTATTTTTCTTAATGAAAGATTGGAGCTGGGCTTGGGCACAGTGTTTCTACGAATTGTTATGGTCATTTCACTTGCCATTAGGAACCTACAAATTTAGGATTATGAGTTGGTATTGTGAGTTGTTGTTCTTTATAAAAAATGCTTTTAGGATAAATAAGTCAACTATTTGCCATCTTATGGTTGAATTCAGGTGAAAGGTGCCAGTTTCGAAACATTATTCTTTAATGTGATGTGTATGTATCATTAAGTTTAGGATTTCATATGGATTTGGGATCAGGCCCTTGTGATGCTTCATGGACTCAATTAATACTTTTGAGCTTGATTTTGTTTTATACTTATGGTTGTACAATGCTAAATTGTAGTTATGCATGCATCATTAGCTACTGAGATATGAACTAGGAAGTCTCAGTGTAATTGGATTCTGCTCTGCTAATCTAAGTATTAGTTTATGATTTCAGGTTAATACGATGAGATTAAATTTTCATCAAATGAATCTTGAGCTAAACAACTGAATTAAGAGGTATGTTGTTAGGATGATCCAGAAAAGTCACATCTCACATGCTTCTGATTGATGAGGGGACATTTTACACGTAGCAATAGTAACACCCTCTGTCCAAATCACATGCTTTTAGGAATGTCAAGAATTCTGTTTGAAGAGAAGCACATTTTGTAAGGACATCATATGTTGAACCTATTGATTCGTAAAATAACCTTAATTAGTCAATCTCTTCTAAAATTCAACATAGCATTTGTGTTAAAACCTTTTATTGACCCTAGAATGCACATGCAATCTGGTTAAATAAAATGAAGCCATGGAGTAACTCATTAGCGTACTTCCATCGAGTAATATTACTGAGTGCATAAATGACCAAAATTATGTTTCAGGTGGAAATGTAGTTCTTATGGAGTCCGATTCCGAGCCTGTAATGGAGGAGACTTCCAACTCGAGCTCAAGCAGGTATCTTAACATTCACCCAACCATGAAAGATGCCAAGGCCTCCACTGCTACTGCAGATGATGCTCCCGTTGCAAGACGTCAAAGCCAAGGGAAAACTAAGAAGCCTGAAGGCCGGTATACCATCTCATAGGTCTCAAATGCTGGGGCCCCTATTGCACTACAAAAATTAACAGCAAAATATAGGTCAACATGCGGGTACATCGTAAGGGATAAAGTGACAATCACTTATTTGGATTGGCACAAAGTGCCCCCACGCCACCAAAGAGTATCGATGGATAGAGCTCAAAGGAACCTTCGAATTTCCCGAAGAAGCCCAAGAACTTGTGCATCGCAATGCATTGATAACTATGGATGTATCATGAAGGAACTTCAAGGAGAGGTTGAATGCAAACTATGTGAAGAAAAACCGGTCAGCCATCAGAGACTATCCAAAATTAGAGCCATATTGGGATGAGTTTGTGGCAATAAAGCAAGATGAAGCAGCAAAGAAGTATAGTGAGGAAAACATAAACATCACAAGGAGGATACTCACCCACATAGACTAGGCATGAGTGAGTACGTAGGTAAAATTCCTCAATGGGAGAGGCAAGAATTAGATGTAGTCTGATTGACTGGCGCAAGTTACTTGATCGGACTACCAGACCGAGTCAAGCACTATGTGCTAGCAATGACATCTATCACGTCTGGGGGGGCTTATCATTGAAAACCAGCGATGACGAAGTAAGGTCACAAAGAGTTCAGGAGCTGTACATCGAGTCTAGCCAAAGAACTTTCCACCCAGACAGGGAGAAGACGAACTAACAATGGCTCTAGGAAACAAAGAGCACCCTGGTCGAACACAAGGCATTAGGGTCAAGGTTCCCTGGAAGATGGGGAATCAATTCAACGATAAGTACAACAAGCCATGAGCTAGTCGCAAGTCCACAACGTTCTCTCTAGCCCTACAAATCGTCGCAGTAGTTGCGCATCCACGTCATTGGTAGAACCAGATAACACCCATTATCCTATGAATGACAAACAAGACCCGACACATTGCCAGCTCAACGTGCTCGTCATGAACATATTCCTACAGGATGGTATAGGATAGCTTATCCATGTCAAGAAGGGGTTGTTTTGCACAACTCCCCGATACTGCCAGGTTATGTAAAGGTCCAGGTAGACACGGTACTTCCACAGTTTGCCGACATCAGGCTGGAAATGCGCTCCAACGACGAGGTTACAATACTAGGAAGTGCAGTCTACTCATTCATCCAATGGCGTAGGCGTGACATCGTCTTTGACCATATAGTGCCAGCCTCTCCTGCAGTACAACTCGCGCATCCATCACTAGCACCTAAGCATGAAATGGCGATGAAGCAACATGAAGTAGCAAAGAAGTCCAGTGAGGACCACATAAACATGGCTAGTGTGAGTACTTCAAAGGACAAACTTATAACCCTTGATCTGAAGAAATGGGACATTAGACAAGCCATGTTAGCTAGATTAGGCGAAGCCAAAACAGAGTATGATGTTGTGCGAGAAAAAAGTAAGGGCAAGGCGTAGTATGAAGTACAAGATAACCAAGAAAGATTGAAATTTGAGCTGGAGAAACCGTTAGTCACCCCTTCGAAGTTAAATAGACTAACACTCATGATGCAGCGATAACATGCCTGGTACATGGAGCGATCCAACCAAGCGATACTCCCGAAGGTGATCACTATTGTTTTCTGATAGGAACCTTTTCACCATGAGGGGGGTGGCTACTTCCTGATAGAATTCAATAACTTGCACAACTTGTACTATCACGACGCCATCGACATATCTTTTTTTTTTAGATGATGGTCACCGTAAATGTCTAATATATAAACCATGGTCTACATTCATGTAATATCGATAAATGTCATTTCTAACTTTTTTCTTATCTAGATACGAGATGATCGAACTAAGAAGAACCAATGAGCTAGTGGGATTCCTCGACCCGGGAACGGTCTGCAAGGCCGAAATCACAAGAGAACCAAAGGAGGTCAAGGAATACGTATATAACACTTTGATCAAACTACAAGATATGGAGTTTGTACTTTTACCATACAATTTTAAATAAGTTTCTCACTAGCTATTTAAATTACTCGTTGATTTCGTTCTTTACTCTGATCTTAGGACTAATGACTATGGCATTATACATGTGTATGTAGATTCCACTGGATTCTCGTAGTAATTACTCCAGAACAAGAGCAGGATGCTAATCATGGATTCACTGGATTAAGATAAAAAAGACTACGATGAGCTGATAAGTCTAATGAATAAGGCGTTCAAAATATATTGTAAAAAGAGCTCGAGATACCGCCCATTCCATAAATCCCTTTCAATCCGTACTAAATTTTCGGTACGCATGCAAGTAATATTCTTATATCATATTTCATAGTAAATAATTCCTTCCATGACATTTTAGTTTATTCAATTTTTGTAGCGTCACAAGCAGCTGCGAGGCATAAATTTATGTGGGTACTTCATATGCCATACATACGCGAAATCTTAGGTTCTACAATAACAGATAGTGACGTAGAGATTTGTCATGTTGACATCACACATTGATTCACACCACTCAATTTCTATATACTCTCTGAGATTTATTTTTCCTACTTATGGCGCCTCAACTTGCCTATGGGAGGACAGCTCGCCTACTTCATCATGAAGGAAGTCATCAACCAAAAAGGCGAGTTTTATGACAAAGACAACAACAATCCAATCATCTATACTCATGTTACACATCATGCGTTTCCAAACAACACCGAAGGCAAGTAGGCTTGTAGTTTAGAAAACTAGTTTAGGCTTTTATTATTTAAATTTTGTTTCATTACAAAGTGTAAATTGATGTTTCATTTTGGCTAATCTTATGCTACTTTGTGTATACATTTGTTACAATGTGTATGATATATCTGTTCTTTGTGTACGCTGTTTCAGAGGGCATGGCTAGCGCTATCTAAAGCTAGCCCGAAATGCCTTTTTTGGTGGTCTGGAATTATCAGTGGCGGTTTTTGGCTAAAATCACCACTAATACTAGGAGTATTTGTGGCGGTTTTATCCAACAACCGCCACTGATAATATGAGTATCAGTGGCAGTTTTTGGATAAAACCGCCACAGATAATAGGGTATCTATGGCGGTTTGTGATTAGAACCGCCATAGATAATATGGGTATCTGTGGTGGTTCGAAAATCGCCACTGATAATCCTCGATTATCAGTGGCACTATATCTGTGACGGTTCAAAAACCGTCACTGATAGTAGTTATGAACTGCCACAGATGACCTTTTTCATGGTAGTGTCATGTACAGCGACCTCCCGGGTATTCTTCATCAACAGTGCCACACTTCATCATTGGCAATTCTACTTTGACAACTACCTCTATAGTAAACAACTCCATAATCGGCTCTTTGCATAGCTGTCGGGACCCGAATTATAATCCGAAACCCTCGTGTTTTCGGCACTAGTCCCGAGATCGATGAGCTAGTGCCCACAGATTAACAAAGATGAATATCGCAATCATACACAATGGAATAATAAATTAAGTATTCATCATTTAAAATAACATGTTGAACAACCTTAAGGTCAACTTACAATTGTGAAGCCTAGATGGCTTTAACTCAGAGTAAAACGAGCAATGAATGAACGAAGAACGTCGGTGAATCCCATCAAAATACCACAGGCATTTGACAAGGTTCAACTCCTAGATATTCACCTTTTTGCAAAACTTCTCCTTATTCGAAGACAAAGACTTCTCCTCAACTGGTGATGTTTTGTTAAAGCAAGGGTGAGTACACAACCGTACTCAACAAGTCGTGCACAGAATGCAAGTCTAAATAACTATATGCACGGCTTATTCCAATTAGATGGCTGAATTGGCTATTTTGCATTAAACAGCATTTACAAATGAATATCATAAATAGATTGAAAAGCAGTAAAACAAGTAATACCCATAGTAAATTTCGTAATCATTCTCAAGTAAAACATTTCTCATCCTTAACCAATTTTCATATCACATTGTCTACATTCTCAACCTCATTTTATTTTCAAAACTCTACCCCTTGACTGTAATCCCCGAGCAATGTCCAATACCGTGGACTCGGCTATTCAAATAGTTTTTACACTCTGCAGAGGTTATACACTTTACCCACAAGATATAATCAACTCACCACGTCAGCCGTGAATCACCATACAATAGTATGCGAATGAGTGATCATAACAAAGCCTTTCCAAAGATCCGTCTAAACCCAGTACTGCCCGCTAAGGTTTCAACACTGGTGGGACTGGTTACCACAACCAGGGCCCCCCTCTTGCGCCTGTGAGTTTTACTACCCGCACATTCGGGACTCACTCCACCACGACAGTACCGAAGAATAGATTTCACAATTTACTCAGCTAGGTCCGTGTAACATCCCAAAATTTCAGCTTTTTAATTAAATAATATTATATTATTGCTAAATATGACTTTTGTGAATTTCCTGAATTTATTTGGATTTTCTGAGATTTATTTGAATTCTTTTGAATTAAATACAAAATCTTTTGTCAAGAAATAATTATAAAAGGACACTTGCAAAATAAAGTTTTTGAGAAAATATTTTATTAAAGTCAAGAATAACTCAAAGTATTTTTGAGAATTTTATGGGAATTTTTAGAGTATTTTAATGCTTTAAATAAATCAAAACAATTCTTGAATTAAATTAAATCGAAAAAGCCGAAATAATCGATTGAATAGTACTGGGCCCGGCCCATTTACTGTGCAGACTGAATAGTAAATGGGAGGGTTAATCTCGACCGTTGGATCTTGATCCAACGGCCATTTTCACCCGAAGCTAAATAGGAAACCCTAAACTAATCTGGGCCGTCAGTTGCGCATCGGATGGTACGTGATCATCGTCTCCGAAGAAGGAAAGTGCGCCGCCGTATCCGGGAGGGACTCCGCCGCCGCCACCGTTCTTCCTTGTTTAGAGCGCCTCTCCGGGTATAAAAGGGCCCCGAAACTCCTCCTGAGGACTCACCGCAGCTTGCCGCCTCGTTTCCCTCACGCGCTGCCGCCGGAGGAGCACCGAGGAGCGCACGCGTCGTCGCCGGAGTTCCGTGGAGGTTGTGCCAAGTCTACGTCGTCGCCGAGTACCTTTTCCATCGAAAGGGTTGCGGATTCGAACTCCTCGCATCACGCCGCGTCGAGAGCACCGGTTCACGTCGCCGGAATCACGCCGGAGCGCCGTTCGGGTGGTCGTCGTCCTCAGCGCCGGTCGCCAGCACCACCGCACGTTCATTGCCGCTCGGGAAGCTTCGGGAGCCGTCGGATCGCCATCGGATGCCCGAGATTAGGCCACGTCGCCAACTGAGGTGAGTTGCTAGTTAGTTGACGCGTGTCGCCACGTAGGCCATATTGCTGACATGGCGATGAGGTGGCGTCGCGTGGTGCTGCGTCGGTACATGCGTCTTGCCTACCTACGTGGGCGATCACGGGACCCGATCGTCAGGAGACGAGCTCACCCGAGACACGTGTCAGTCGGGGAAAAACTCAGGATTTCTTTTACAAAAATAAAGCAATAAATTCGGTTTATGAATTAAGGTTATTTTCAGGATGTTTTTTAAAACTTCGAAACCTTATAACTTTTGCATACGAACTCGGATTGAGATGATTCAAATTCCTAAAAATTTGTAAAAATGAGATCTTTCTAATGGTGGCTTTTATTTGAATTTTTGAATTTGTTTGCTCTTTGGTCTTGGTGTTTATTTGCTTTCTTTTTCGATTCGCGTAGACGTTGAATTGTGCGAGGCTTCTGAAGGGGATTTCTCAGCTCAGGAGTTATTTTCAGACCAAGACCAGGAACTTAACCAAGGCAAGTTGTGCTTTGATCATGTTGCACCTATAAACTAGATTGCATGCTATTTTGATTTAACTTATCACTTATTATTTCATGAGTATAAATGTTTTCAACTTAAGTTTGGGATTAGCTATCATACCCTTTTGAACTATACCCTACCTTGTTGTTTGTATGCCATGCTTCATTGTCACCTTAAGTTGGTTACTATAGTTGGTTAATAATGAAATCAACATGGATGGTTAGAACGGAATAGAATTGCTTAGCCATGCCACGACATCACATGTTCATGGAATAATGATTATTAATCTTGACTAATGGTATATGGAACAATGATGTTAATTTGTGTGTCATGTGTGGTCGCACAAAGAGATTGAGTTGTTGTGGCGTGAGTCACATAGCGATGTTGATTTGTGAAGAGCACGTGGTGCTTGGTAACCAACAGGAGATAATCACTTTAGATTGAAGCAAGTGGAAGGGCAAGGGTGCGAGGTGGGCCGATGGGCGAGAAAGGGTATGTGTAAGTCTTGCTTTAATCAATCCTAAGGACTTAACCTTGCGAGCCTTTGACACGAGTCTAACTTGCAACCACATATGCGGAATGGGACGACTTAGTGACTAATTTGCAAATGCTTAGCTTTAGTGCTATCATGGTGGTGTGAGACCCGAGTAGTGGTAACGATCCTCGCTTGGGGTAGCTCACATGGCGCAAGAGGGGGGCCTGGATGTGGTAACCAGTCCACCGATGTTGAAACCTTAGCGGGTAGCTTGGGTTAAGAGGATGCATTGTAAAGGCCGTTATGATCATTCGCCTTTGTGTGGTGCATGGTTGTATCATGTGGGTAAAGTGCATAACCTCTGCGAGTGTACAATCTATTCGGATAGCCGTGCTCACAGTATTGAGCAATGCTCGAATTACAGATCAAGGGTAGTTAATTAAAATGAACAAGCTGTTATGGGATGGCGAGGATGCCATGTGGGTAATGGAATTTGATTTAGGTGGAGACTTGGGTTGATTTGCAAACAATGGAATCTATTTACTTGTTATTATTTGTTTCTTGTCTTTTCAAACTACATATTGCTTATGTTTGAAAATGCCGCTTCGCTTAAGAACCACTTAGCCATTCCTTTGGAATAAGCCTTGCATATAGCTATGATAGAATTGCATTACATGCACAACTTGTTGAGTACGTGTTAGTGTACTCACCCTTGCCTACAAAAATCATCGTCTTTGAAGAAGGAGTACCATGAAGGGACGAATGTTTAGGTCTGAGCCTTGTCGGTTACTCGTGGTATCTTGAGGGTTATCTCGTCTTCATTCCGCTGCAGTTCAATTTGTTGTTCACCTTGTGAGGCATTGCTAAGTAAGTTGACCATAAGGTCATACAAGCTGCTAATATTTAACATATTATGTCTTTGTCTTATTTACGTTGTGTATGATTATGATATTCACTAATGTTGAGCTGTGTGCACTAAGCGTGATCTGGACTAGTGCAAGATATACAGAGGGTCCGGATTTGCATATTCGGGTCCCGACAATCGAATCCATTCCGGAACTTATGGTTGTATGAATGACTCAGGTCAAAGGCTCGCAAGGTTAAGTTCTTAGTTGACCGAGGCAAGACTAACCAAAAGTTCATCACATCAACATGTCATAAAACCAAATGCGACCGCCCAATTGCCACTCTTGGCCCACCAAACCAAATCGTAGCCAATTGCCACTCTTGGCCCACGAAACAATCTTAAAACCAAATCGACCGCCAGGTTGCCACTCTTGGCCCACTAGAAACAATCTTGCCACTTGCCTCAGTCTAAATCACTTTCCCACCCCAGTCCTTTACCATGCACCACGTGTCATCATCAACTCAATAACACATGTCTCATTCTCAAAAACATGTTCCATATCTCATTAAGTCAATATTAACTTTAATTTTCCAAAATCATGACAAATCTACGTGGCAGGGCTAAGCACACTACATACGGTCTAATTAACCCATGTTGGCAAATTATTAATGTCCAACTATTAATCCACAACCTAGGGTGACAAATGAATCATGGCATACAAATAATAGCGACAAGGTGGCAATAACAAGTAGGTTGATTATCTAATCCCAGATTAATTGAAATCATTTTATTTCAAACTAGCATGCAATAATTTGAATCAAAGTAAATTTGTAAAACTGATAGCAATATGATCAAAGCACAACTTGCCTGGCCCTTGCAATTTATATTATTCTTCACTCTTTATCTTCAATCCTTGATCTTCGATCTTCAATCTCCGCTTGCTTGATCCTCAGCTCCTTCGAGCGACTTCTGGCAACGCGTTTAACGATAAACAAACACAAATACAACAAAACTCAAAAGGCAAATCAAGTAAACTCCAAATTAAGAACGAATCGCATTGGGCACAACGGTTTAGATAAAATTAGGAACTTGAATGGATTAGGTCGACGATTAGACAAAATAAAACGGCTTTCGGAAAATACACCGAAGAGAAAGATTAATAACTGGGAAAGAAGGAATAGTATTCCGAAGAATATTATCTTGGTTGGATAGCCGATGTCATATGGACTCTCAATCTATAGACCGAGTCCACGAAGTTACGTTAGTTCACCATGAACTAAGCAGATGCTCGAGGTTGACTTTTGTTGATCGAACCGCACAGTCAACCAAAAGGAAGATAGACTGATAAACTAGGTCTGGCACAAGAATATGACATGTGGCTAGTGGTCTATCGACCAAGACCACGAATGAGTTCTAGATTAATGGCATATTAGATTTTCAAGGATAAGACAAGGACAGATGGGATCGACATCCACTACGGTTCGATCCGGAGGTTAATCTTACATCGGGGATGAGACTCGATGACGACGAGGCGGTGATGCGAGAATACGAGGTGAACTCAGCGTGATGGGTTAGATCACAATAAGGTGATAGAAAAGGTAAGAATATCACATTAGGGCTTCCACTTGCATGCACCCATGCGATGGCAATGATCGATGAGAGCAAAGCGTTAACGGCGGGGCGTTAACGGCGAAACGTTAACAATGGGCGTTAGCGGCGGAATGTTAACGATGAAATGTTAACGACGGGCGTTAACGATAGAATATTAACGGCGAAACGTTTTGGCTGAGCGTTAACGATGGGCGTTAGCGGCGTTAACGATTTAAGCGTTAACGATGGGCGTTAGCGGCGATGGGCGTTAACGATGAAGGTGAAGCGATGACGGGACGCATATGAAATAACAAGGTGGCGACCATCGGCTGATAGATAGGGCAGCGAGGTCATAACATGGCAACTACATGGCAAATTTGTGCTGGCCGAATGGGTACTGCCGAGGCAGTTGACACGCAAAACGGAGCAACGATTTAATAGCCGAGATATAAATAAATTCTAAAAATTATAAAATTTATACTGCCATGAAGGTATTGAATTTAGATGAATTTAGAAATTTATTTCACTTGATTCCGAGTTCGGATGGAGGAGAACGGATCAAACGAAGTTTGAGTGTAAAGAAAATCCGAAATTAAGAAATTGCACTGTAGCATCGCTACAGTGCTTCGCGTCCTGTTTTCTGGCTGTTTTAACAGAGCACCATTAGAGGCCTTTTTGCACAAACATTACCAGAGATTGGGGGCATGGCAGCGCAAGGGGAGTGATAATATGGAACGAGGACGACGATGCGGTACCAAGGCAAGCAACGGCTCGGCGAACGGTGGCCTAGAGCGGCGCACGCATCGCTAGGAGCGACGGCGGAGTGCCCTGCACGAGGTGCGGCCGGAGGAGCGGCGGCCGGAGTGGGGGCACATGCGCACGGGATGCTGCGATGGTCGGGGAGCGCGGAGGAGGCAGCGGCTCGGTTGGGGAGCGACCGGAGTGGCGGCGCGGCTGCAGCCCGCAGGTGGCGGTGGTGGCGCGCGGCGCCGGCGCGCTACGGCGACAGGGAGGACCGGCCGGTGGTGGGGATGGGGCTGGAGAGATGAGAGGATGCCCATGGACACGACGGACGACGGCGGGGATAACCGGAGCGGCGGCGAGGACGTCGGCCGACGGAACCAAAAACCGATCGGATGGCATGGTGCCCAAAAACATGATAAAATGCGGAATTTCCTAAAACTAGCAAGAGCACGGCGTAGAGCAAGATCATACTAGGCTATATCTAAAAGGAATTTGACTGGGGATTACCGGTTTGGGAGGAATCGGCGACGAACGGAACTCGAATTGACGACGAACAAACGCAAACTCTCGGAGCAATTCTTGATGAAACCTAGATTTTCTTGAGGGGTTATGATCTACACACTAATGCGCACAAGATGACGCGAACGGAAGTCGATTTGCCTTACCGGATCAAAAGATGTCACGGCGATGCCAACGGAGGACGTCCGGCGACCGTTTCTTCGATTTTTGGGAGGGCAAATGTTCTGGAAATAGAGGGCAAGGGTGAGCACGGGATGGAGGATGTCGAGACGAAACTTTTGAGTACTCGCACACGTTGAGGGAAGGAGAAACGGAAGAGTTATGGCTAAAACAAGAAACGGCAAAGAAGTGATTGCAGCGTCCGATTTGCTTGATTTCGGAGGGGGAAACTATAAGGAAATTGAAGCCCTTAACTAGACCGTCGATTTGCAACTGACCTCACTCAATTTCGTTGAGAATTGCAAAAGTTATGAGCATTTAAAGTTTGGGCTGTAAATGGGGCTGGAACGTGAACAGTGTGCATGGCTGAAGGTTGAAGATGAACAGTAAAGGCCACGTGTCTCTTTCTCATTGGTCGGAAGAAATGGAGGGACAAAAGCGCGAGGAATAAAATAGCAAAAATAATCTAAAAATCTTGAAAAAATTCTTAAAAATACTAGAGATTATTTGGAACCCAATAAAATTGGTTTCATTGAATTTTTATGAGTTTTGGAATTTAGACAATTCCGGAACGAATATACTGGATTTAACGAAAGACCACGAGAGATAAAATACCAGAGAGTTTCTATAAATCTTAGAAAAATTTTCCAAAATCATTATAGAATATTTTGAACCTAATTTTATGAATTTTGAGATTTTTAGAGTATTTTGAAACTCATTGAAATTTGAATAAGGACGAAATTGGAAATTCGATTTTCTTGACGGAAGGATTGAACTTTAATTTCGGAATGATATGGATGCCAGGTTATTTAGAACACCGAAGAAAATCCAAATTTTGAATTTCAATGAAATTTCAAAGGAATGGTTTGAATTAGAATTTGGATATAGAATTGCCCGAACAATTAATAATTCAAATTAAAAATCCAATAAAAATCCAATTAACATCCAAATGTTTAAATTAATAATTTTAATTAGTTTTTAGCAAATCTCAAATTTGGGAAATTCCCTAAGATACAAAGAACAATGTAAAAACTAAATTTTAAATTACTTGATGCACACAGAAGGCACATTAAATTGTTTTAGATTTAGAAAATTCTAAATTAAGCTTCTTTAATCAAATAAGATTGATGTAAAATTTTTGGAAAGCTAATTTAAATATAAATTTTTGAAAACCCAAATTTTGAGATGTTACAATAGCACTTCTCGCTAGTTTCTACTCTAGCTTGAGCAACCTCGTTGGCTTCTTCTTCTCCAGCTTGAGCATCCACGACACTACCACTCCAACTATAAGGAATATTAGAATATACGACTTACATGGAAGCACCTCTCGTAGAGAGATAGAATAGAATCAATAATGATTTATATCCGATATGTTCTCTTCATATCTCTAGTAACCTTACATCTCTCTAGTAGGTTGACTTGATCTCCAAATAAGATTATACATATATGTCCTCCCAGAATCAAGCAATATATTTCAACTATTCCGACTATTCCATTTTCATATAGGAAAAGCCAAGTTACGCCTATGGAAGGATCACTACTAGAAAAATGCATATCAGTGGCGGTTTTCGAACTGTCACTGATATAGTGCCACTGATAATCAGGGATTATCGGTGGCGGTTTTCGAACCGTCACTGATAATATTATCTGAACACTTTTGTTAAAATGGCCATAACTTTTGACTCGTAACTCCGATCGAGACGTTCTTTGGCTCCTTGGAAAGATAATGAAAAGTAGCACCTGAATTTCATAAGTGTGCAAAAATCAGATGGTCGGATCCTAATGATTTGTGCGAGTACGTGCACGGTGACGAAATTCCAAAAAATGGTCGTTTAGGACCTGAAAACAGCCTCCGAAGTTTTGAATGTGTTTCGGTTATTCTTTTCAATTATTGCAAATGGAATATTAGTTTCAATTATTTCAAATATAATATTATTTAATTTCAATTCTTTCAAATTAGAAGGCAGGAGAGGGAATTAGCAATATTTAAAATTTTCTATTTTTTATTATTTGTGACGGTTTCAAATTAAAACCGCCATAGACAATATTATCAATGGCGGTTTTAGCCAAAAACTGCCACAGATACTCACATTATCAGTGGTAGTTTTTGGCTAAAACCGCTATAAATATATTTGTGGCGGTTCGAAAGAAAAACCGCTACTGATAATGCATTATTTGTGACGGTTCCAAATAAAAACCATCACAAATAGTCTTCACGCTATTTTTTTTAAACCGTCACTGATAATACTATTTGTGACGGTTCCAAAAAGTCATCACAAATAAAATATTATCTATATACTATTTTATAGTAGTGGATGGACCGTGGCCGCCATGGATGGATCGCACTTTGGTGGCTGGCCGCCGTCCGCTTCACGAGTCCGCGGTTCAGTACCATGTTTCTGCTCCTGTGCTCGGCAGAGCAATCACGTCCGCACAGTTCGAAATAGACATTCAGTATTTAGGGCATCTCCAATGGTGCCATTTCAGCTAGTTATAAGGGTGCCATCTCAGCATTTTGCTTAGGTGGAAGGGAAAAAATAAGGAGAGAGATATAGACTGGCTACTAATGTATAGCCAGGCTATAACTGATTCCAAGGCACTTATTACCTATTACATGTGGGCCAGTATTTAATTTTATAGACAGTGCTATAACTAATCCACTGGAGATATTGTCTATATGCTATCTATAGATGACATGGACATTTCTTATAGCTAACACTATTGGAGATGCTCTTAGCGAAATGTCAGCTTCCTTCCGTGTACACTGTTGACATGACAGAGACAGAGACTATTAACTTAAGAACTTTCATAGGTACTACTACTCCATATCCTTGTTCCTTGTTGGCAAGCTGGAAGGGCATATGGGGAAAAAAGAGGCTTATTAAAAGACGGAGAGTTTATCTTCGTTCAAAGGAGCACAGATACGGCTTGTCATACAGGAACGCGGTGCAAAAAAACAACATGCCATGTAGCAATACGGTAATGGGTGTACCAAAACAACGCGCCATCGGTCTCAGTCGGATGCTGAGGACAAGAAAATAAAAGGTAGACTTCGACCAGAAGAAGCTGAACGAAATTGCTGAAAAGTTCCGAATAGAACCAAAGAAATTTACGCGCTCCGCCAATTACTTACTAGATCAGTTTCTTCATAGTTCATACGTAGGAGTAGTACTACTACATGACAACGGCTGACGCCGAACCGCCGGAAAAAAATGCCGTGGAAGACATATGCAAATTTAATTTTATGCATCTCTATTTCGATAGATGCCATATGTTCATCTTGTCAATCTCAACCATTCATTTAATTTCTCACTCCTATTAATAACACCATTGATTTCTCTTGATTTCTCACTCCTCCAATTAATAACACTGTTAGTGAGGTGAGGCTGAGATTTAGCTAGATGAACACTTGGCATCTATCGTAGTGGAAATGCACATGATTAAATTTGTATATCTTCTCCACAGAATTTGTTTCCCGAACAGCCCATACGACATTTACTAACTACTTTTCCAACTCAATCACCGGCTGGAGAACGCGTTAGTCCAAATAACAACGGAAAAAGAAGATGTCAAAACCTTTTTTTTTTTTTGTCTCGCATGAGATTTACAACTAATACTATCTTTCCTAAATCTTGAAAGATTCCGTGTACTGCTCGCTTTGAGCCAAGCTGCTCGGCTCAATTTTTTTTTGCATTTGAGTTATTCGAAAAATTTATAATTACGTATCAGTCCTTTTCGCGGTTTTTTAAGAAAAGAATCTTAAAAAAACGTGAATCTTTCGTGAGAGGATTCTAAATAGATACCAAAAAAACGTAGTGGCGTTTGGATCATTCCAGCTATTTTTTACGAAAAAAAACCTTTTCGATTTAGTACGATCGTAGATCCAGTTTAAAAAATCGTGGATCTTTCATGAGAGGACCCTAAATAGATACTGAAAAAAAAACCGTGGTGACATTTCGATCAATTCGGCTATTTTTTATGAAAAGTACCTTTTCGATTTAGCACGAACGCGGATCATTCATGAGCGAACCCCAGATAGATACGAAAAAACGTGATTTCGTTTGTGTTCTTTCAACCGTTTCACTCATTTTTTCGATGATTTAAAAAAAACACCGCCGAAAAAAAATTCTACGAAAAAACGACACATGCGACGTATTACACGAAAAGTTTCCTAGTATACTATTTAAGACTCTAAGCTATCTTGGCCTGCCTGCGAACGTAAAGGAAACGCATGGCTAATCTAGAAGCTTTTTGGGATGTGCTTCAGCTGTGTTTCAGTTTTAGACTAAAATCTCTTCTAAACAGTATAGCTACAAAGCAGGTGGGAAGCTAAACCACAGCAGAAACACTCTTAAAATATGCAGTAGTTAGGGAGTAGCTTTTTGGCTGTAACTTCGCTTGACTGCCTCTCATCTCTCTCGCTCCGCCTCTCCAACCTCCGTCGTTCTGCCTCATTATCTCCACGCCACCTCTCCACTCGGGCGTTGCTGTGCTTCGTTAGGTTACTACCTCCCCGTTTGGTTGCCCTAAAAAATCAGCAGGCAGTTTGCCAAACGACATATTAAAAAAAGTCACGGCCGTTAGCTATAGCTGTTTTACAGCCCAACAAACCCCAAATTAGCTATTCAGTTCAGACGCAGCCCCCCCCCCCAACCAAAACAAGCCCCTAGTTCCCTCATGGACTTGAGAGAATTGATTATTTACTCCATTTTAATTGGTGCAACTGATCATTGGTCCTATTTGTTTTACTAATATATAACCTTAGAATTCGCATATCAGTAAGATATTATAAGATAAATAATCAATTATATAAGTAAACAAGAATGAATTATCAATTATTCCCATGGACCAGTCAGAGGGATGCCGAGTAATTTGCACCGCAAGGGCCCCTGTCGATGTAAGCGGTGCTCACGCAAAAGTAGCGCTTGAATTCTAGTACATCTCCAAGCCACTAGTCCGTAACAATGGGTTCGAAGTTCAAACTTCGTATCACATTGAGAGGTTGTTTGAGCGCTGTGTTTTAGCTATATTTCAGCTTTAGTCAAAAGTCTCGCTAAACAGTATGGTTGTAAAACTGTTAAAAAGTTAAGCCATAACAAAAATACTCTCAAAAGCCGCAGCCGTTAAGGAGGAGTTTTTAGCTATGACTTCGCTCTGCCTCCCTGACCTCCACTGCCCCACCTTGTCGCCTCCACGTCACCTCCCTACTTGGCCACCGCTGTGTTTCGTTAGGTTGCTGCCTCCATACTCAATTGCCCCATCGAAAGCTATAACTGTAGCAGTCAGTTTGCCAAACGGCATAACAAGAAAAGCTATAGCCGCCAGCTATAACTGTTTTACAGCCCAGCAAACCAAAAGTAGCTTTTCGGCCCAGCCGTAGCACCCCTCCCCCCCAAACAGGCGCTAAAGCAAAGAAGTTCATGTAACACCCTAAATTTTAACTAAAAGTCTGTCCGATACTCCGAACTATGAAACTAGACATTTAACCCTCACAAATTTTACAATTCGGTTCAAATAACACTCTGACCCTGGTTTTGCATAGTGTTATTGCCCGCTTGGTGTAATGAGTGGATAGTTTTACCATATAAAATGACACACTGACTAAGTTAGGTCAATGACAAGTGGGATCCACATAGACTTCTCCTTCGCCGAGCTTCTAATCATACTTCTATAGCTATTGGCCTCTATAGCTCCCACCCTCTACTTCAATTTGGAAGAGAACCCCTATTAGCCCCACCTGTTCAGAAACATCATACTTTCTTGATCCACCTGTTCAGAAACGATTTGATCATTTCTATACTTCCTTAATTAAAGTGTAAAATCTTAAAACATTATCTGTTCAGAATCAGGGAGGATAAGAATTATCTGATGAAGCACGATCATTGCGAGCTTTGGGAGTACTCCTATATTGGACTTTTTGGTTAGACGGTCCTAAAATTCTTAAAGGCACATAGTACCACTTTAGCATTATGTCAGCCTTTCCCTCCTAAAAGATAGGATCCGCGTCCCCCACTCGCACAAGGCACAACACAACCGTCCAAATGGTGAACAGATAGTGCCACTGTCCAAGTCCAATAAGCTGCAATGCAAAACTACAGCCACATAATGTTGCATGTATTCATTCTTAGGGTATATACAATAAAGCTAATTTAGCTTACTTTTAGTCTGAATATATCAGTTTTATCTTATATAGAAGAGTGAGAAAAGAGTAGAGAGAAGAAGCTGGCTCTTGAGCTAGTATAGGATGAGAAACAAGATAGATTAGTCATGTACAAGATAGAAGAGATATTTATTGCATAGCATTTAGATATAATATTTAGAGATTGTTATTATACAAGTTAGCTTTATTGCTTACTCTAGATGATAAGGATGAGAGATGGAATAAGTAGTTGACTCTGTTATTGTATTTGCTCCGTGGTTAAGCTGGCGGCAGGCAGCGTGCTTTCCCTTTCGCCATGGCGCCAGCGAACCGAGGCGCTAAACGTGAGCGTGTCGCCCGCCGATGGCGGCCCGCCACGTGGAAGTGGCGCAGGCGGCAGGCGTGCTTCGCCCACACTCGCCGGCGCCCGTGGACAAGCGCGGCGGCAGCGTGATCGCCCGCCGATGGCGGCCGCCCGTGGGCTAACGGCGATTCGTCGAGTACACCACGAGAATCTCATGGGGTGATCTGAAAACCTTCTCTCTTTTAGCCATTTCTTCGTTCTGCGCGCCTGCTTGGCAGCAGTAGTGGGGAGTTGCTATTTCCGCCGGGGCGGGATGGCCTTTTTTCGAGAATAACTCCACTAGAGTCATGTACAAGATAGAAGAGATATTTATTGCATCGTACTCTAGATGATAAGGATGAGAGATGGAATAAGTAGTTACACAGGGAAGAAATAAATGTAACTTATGCTCACTCCAGTAATAAAATAGTTATATTTTTTATATAGATGTAGTCAAACTTTGAAAACTTTAGTGGTTAATATCTTTTAAGTATTCAAATTGGATACATAAAATTATAGGTGTAAATTTGTCTCAAAAAGTGCTATCATAATATTACAACTTTATTAGAATTTATAAATATATTATAATAAAAATTTGTGATCAAAGCTGTATTTTAAAGACCGTGTCGATATCTAAAACGATAACTATTTGTAACCCGAGAGATAGAAGAGATATTTATTGCATAGCATTTAGATATAATATTTAGAGATTGTTATTATACAAGTTAGCTTTATTGCTTACTCTAGATGATAAGGATGAGAGATGGAATAAGTAGTTGACTCTGTTATTGTATTTGCTCTTACGGCGATTCCAGAGTACACCACGAGAATCTCTTTTTTTTCGAGAATAACTCCACTAGATCGTGTACATACACAGGGAAGAAATAAATGTAACTTATGCTCACTCCAGTAATAAAATAGTTATATTTTTTATATAGATGTAGTCAAACTTTGAAAACTTTAGTGGTTAATATCTTTTAAGTATTCAAATTGGATACATAAAAATTATAGGTGTAAATTTGTCTCAAAAAGTGCTATCATAATATTACAACTTTATTAGAATTTATAAATATATTATAATAAAAATTTGTGATCAAAGCTGTATTTTAAAGACCGTGTCGATATCTAAAACGATAACTATTTGTAACCCGAGGGAGTACCAGAGGCGAAACTAGCGGGTTGCCAGGCATGCCTCGCCACCCCCAAAATTTTAAGAACGCAAGCTACTTCTAGGCACCGCGGCGGCTCAGGTGGGTGGCGATAGTGAGTGCGAGCGGCGGCAGCGAGTGGCTCTAGCGAGCAGCGGTGCAAGGGCGGGGCGAGCAGCGCGGTAGGTGGTGTGGCAAGCGGCTCAGGCGGCGCGGTAGCACGACAAGCAATGCAGGGGCGGGGTGAGCGGCGCGACTGGTGACAGGGCAAGCAGCTCAAGCGGGCGACGGTTCGGCAAGCGGTATACGGTTCGGGCAGGTTGCGGCGCGGCATGGTGTGACACAAGCAGCGGTGCGGCAGAAGACAAGTTGCTCGGGCAAGCGGCGGGGTGGCGTGGGCTATGCGAGCGGCGCACAAGTGGCAGCGGCAAGGGTGGGCGGCGGCACGATGCAAGCTGGGCAGATGGCTCGAACCAGCGGCACAGCTATTAAAAAATTTCTAGTTGCTCAGTTGAGGAGTACCACCGTGGCAGAACAGACTGAAATAACCTCGAAATTTCAAAAATAAATTCAATTTGGCCTTTGTTATTTATCTGGAATTTATTTGGATTTTTGTTCCCGAATTTATTTCAAATTTATCCGGTTAAAATTTGAAAACTTTCCTTTTTGGGAAAATCACTCCCGAACCCCGCTTTCCCTTTCCGGCCGATGCGCTTTCCCCTTCAGTTCGCGCCTCGCCGTTTTCCACCTCCTCGCTTGCCCAACGCTTGCGACCCGTTTTCAGCAGCAGCGTCGATGGCCCAACCCACTTCCGCGCCTCCGTCCCGTTCTGTCCGCGTCATCTTCCCCGTCGCAAAAGTTGTCTTCTCCGTCACGCCTGCTGCCCAATCCCGCTTCGCCGCCATGTCACCCAATCGGTGAAGCTCTCCCCTCTCTGCTGCGCCGCACGCCCACCCCGTCCCGTCACTCCGTTCAAATCCTGCCGCCGCATTGCGCCGCCATGGCGAAACCATCTTCCCCGCCAGCATTATCACGCCTCGCCGCCATTTCGCCCAACCGTTGAAGCTCACTCCTCGTTGCAGAGCCACGCCGAACGCTGACACCCCGCCTCATTCATTCCTCCGCTCGGTCACGTCGAATCGCCACTCGAGCACCCCTCTGTCGCTAGCCTCTATCTTCCTCCATCCGCACTTTCTCCCTCCTCGCGCGCGCTATAAAAGCCCAGCCGAGCCGCCATTTTTCGCTGTCCCAAGCACTCCAAGGCATTCCACACCTCCCCACCTGTCCATTCCTTCTCCGGCCGCTTCCCCTCGCCGCACCAGAGGTTTCTTCCTCAGCTCCGGTTGAACTCCGTCGCCAAGCCTCTCCGTTCACTCCCTTCCCCACTTCTCCACTTCCCCGAACTCACCTTGTGATGTGACTTTGGGTCCCGATCTTTCGATAAGAGCGATAACTTCGATTTGGAGGAATTGACTTTGATGATCCGACTACAACGTACGACGACGATGCGCCTTAGCAATCGCTAAACCAACTCCAAAGGGTTATTGATCTTGCCGTTAGCACGATCAACTTTGAACACGAGTTCGATTCTGCATGCAATCGAAGAACAAGCAAGAACAATGGTAAAGCAATCTAAAATTGCGAATATGAATGAAGAATTGATAAGGTGGGGTTCTGAAACAAGGAGCTTCTTAGGCGGCTGTTGAGCACGTCTGGAAGACTCAAAATAGTAGTAATGGCTAAACTATCAAATAAACAAAACCCAAGTCATAGATGAGGGTTTGGGTGGTTATTTATACTAGAGGAACAGGAGGGGGCCTTCCATAGTAAAGGAAATCTAATACAACTCAAATCCAAAACACCAAGTCTTCTTTGACTCGAGTTTGACTCAGACTGGAAAAGCAACGTGTGGTTTTAGGTAGTTTCCGGACGCATCTGAAGGAATTTTGAGGTGAGGCCAGATCGTTTGGAAAGTAGACTCCGAGATCTTTCAAACGTGTACTCATGGGCCTCCAGACTCCTCCGGAATCAAAAGTTATGGCACTTTAAAGTCAGTGTTGTTTCTGAGTTCGAGTTCGAACTCGGACTGAAAAAGTGTTCTGGATTGTTTTGCGTTTTCCCGCTGACTCGAAGGGAATTTTGAGGTGATCTCAGATCCGTTTGAAAGAGGACGACCAGGGCTTTCGTTCTTGTACTCATAGACCTCTAGAAGCCTTCTGGAACAAAAGTTATGGTCATTTGAAGTTGACCATCTCTGGGAGTCGAAGCTGATTCCAATTTGCTCTTCCCTCCGGACCTTGAACTCCTTGTGGTTTGCAAGTCTTCCCCAAGGTTCCTAAGAATAATAAAATCATGACAAGTATTAAATAGCATTCCATTCATATTATCACTAATGGGAAGGCTTTGGACGCATTCACCTGCTAACTAAACTGTAGATGCTTGTGAGCTCGAGTAACCGGTCCTTGTATAATAGCAGCGGGTTCAAATTGATGTGTAGATGTGGTTGTATCCATGGAAGTGATGTCCTCATCATCCTCCCTTCTTGCATTTGAGTCGTCCTCGACTCATGCTCCTTTTGCTCATCTTCAGCCCAAAACATTCTCATATAGGTCCTGCATTTATTTAAATAAAATGGTAGCTCCGCCTCTTTATATTTTTTAAGACATAAAAAACATTTAGAGGATTCACTTGATAATTATCCACATAGCTCAACACTTCTTTCCAGCATATTATGGCTTGATGAATGCTAGCACTCTTTGATGCTTTCTCCCTCTTTGAAGGAAAACCGTTCTCGGTTTTGGACAAAAGCTGAAGCAAGCAACCAACAAAAAGAAGCGTGTACAGGCGTAGATGTATATATCCCATATTTCATTGTTCTTTTGGATTAGCGGTGGGTTATTTTCAAAACAACACATGAGGAAATCAGATTTAAGCAAAGCACCTTTCCTCGCAATTCGCTTAATCGATTTGTGGTTATAAGTGAAGCATATAACATCAATATTAGCATGATTTAGTTTGCAACTTGATTTGCAAATATAAGTAAAGCACATATCTATTCGACCTTTGATAAAGAATACTCATGTTTTGTGAGTCGCATTCAATAACATGTTTTGTGGGCAAAACAACAAGTTACGGCATCAAGTATGGCTCATTCATGTTATCAAATTGTAAACAAGCAAAATCAAACCATTCCAATAATGGTGACACAATTTTAATTGGCTTCACGCATCAACTATGACATGTTGATTTGTAATACAAGTTAATGTACAAAAATTAGAACAATGTGGCAACAAACTATGGGTATCACACTTATTAGGAAAATTTGATGGAGCCTCAAATGAAACAAGTTGTTGCTTACAACTAGAATTGCCCAAAATAGCAAGCTTCAATTCATCAAGTTTATCACAAGTTATGCATATTACGTAAACAAAAAACTTGCCATCTATGCCATATTCACCAAATAAATTGAATTTAAAAGCAGTAGGCATAGGTGCTAGACAAAGACTTAAGAGATGAAATTTCAGAAATCTTGTCCATAGCACAAGTCAAACTAACAGGCTCATTCAACATGATATAGCACAAAACAGTGGTAGGGGATATTCTAGCTATCACCTCCTTATGCGTAATCAGCACCACATGAGCAAAATTATAAGCATGCAATTCGTCATATGGTTCTACAATTGTGGCACAAGGTGGTAGTTCACAAGAGTTATGTATAGTAGGAATATACTCACCAATTTGATCATTTTCTTGCTGTAAAATCAGATCTGTACCATGGTCATTAGTTTCCTCCTCAGAAGTAGAAATATCAAAACTTTCACGATACTTATTTGGTATTTACGCTTGTTGCGTCCCTTCTTCAAAAGTAACTTGAATAGCGCATGGAACAACGACAGCAGAACTAACCAAAATAGATTGGATTGTGTTAGTAGAATCATCGTCACATATGCTATCCTCTACTTCACTCAAATTTTCTTGTATTTCTTTCACATTCTCAGTGTGTATGCTCTCATTCAGGTTTAGTGCAGCGCATGCCACAGGAGTAGCATTTAACTTTGTGTTAGCTAGAATTTTGGTTGATTGTCTTCTCTGTATCTTTCTTTCGGCTTCTCGTGAAAGATTAAGTAAACATGACAAAGAATTGAATTCTTTACAAGATATCATGATCTGAATGTCGAAATCTAGTCCAAAATAAAAGTTATTCATGCGAGTCTTTTCGGTCTCTTCTAACCCCGAGCATAAAGATCTATGTTGAAATTCTTGGTAATACTCATCTCTGTTTTACTACCTTGTTTTAGATGTTGCAATTCATTTCAGTAATTGACGGGCAACATATGAAGGGACAAATCTAGCTCTCGAAATTTTCTTGATTTTGTCCATGTGCTAGGAATGTCTGATTTTTACTCATATAACCATTCCACCAAATAGCAGCAAATCCAGAGAATCCACTAGTAACAACCCTAACCTTATCATGCTCAGAATTTCATGTTTATCAAATGATTGTTAAATGACTAATTCCCATGTAAGATAACCTTGAGGATCATATTTATCACTAAAAATGAGTACGGTAAACTTATTTTTGGTACATGTGCGATGCCGTTGTACCTTCCGTGGTGTTGAAGGTATGCTCGTGCGTTCTCTGTATCTTGGAGTGTGAACTATCTCTTCTCCTAGGATCTTTGTTGGCCCAAGCGTCTGACGTTGAGAACACGCCATTGTTAGTGAAGACAAGAAACAAAATCACAAGTATAATGTTCTATCACTACATAGGATGTGGACAAAAGTCGTTCAACTCTCAAACTTTAACCAAAGCTCTTACAAGTTCTTACCATACAGCAGGAGTTGTCGGCCATTGGCGGTATCAAAAGTTCTCCCAAGTTTGGATAAAGCGATTGCCAAGGGACCGAACAAACGTACGAGGTAGAATATGTGGAGCTTGGTAGGCTATGTTATTTTCCTATGCAATCTGGTAATTTTAGTTTTTGTAATGATAAGTAATGATCCAAACTAGAATTCACAAGCCCTAGTTGCCGATCTCAAAGATATAAGTGAATTTCAAGGCAACACACACGCAAAGATAATGCAACTTAATGCAACCAATGGAATGAGCAAAAAAATAAGAATAATTTCAGCACCAAAACTCGTGTTGCATAAGTTATGGAGAGCGCTAGCAAATTGCTTCAGAAAAAGGTAAAGGGCACAAGATTGCTCACTACTTAATACAATTGCACAATCTGAAAATGACAAACACAAATTAGGGTTTTGATCAATGTAGTCTTTGCCGGCCACTATTCTCTTTTCTTTTCTCTCTTTTTTTTCTTTTTGGCCTTTTGGCTCTTTCTTTCTCTTTTTTTGTGACTTTCGCCAACACTAGTATGAGCAAAGTTTTGGAATCCCTAACTTGATATCACAAGAGTTATGATAGTGCAGCGTATCATAAGGAAGCGACCCCAAGCAATTTCAAATTGCTAGTCTCAATTAGGATCAAAGTATTAGCAAAGGATGAATTGGTTCCCAAAGGTATGTACACTGATATTTTAAAACTTTTATGGTTGTAGATGCTACTGGACTCAACCAACTCAAAGGAACAAAGCTAGAACACAAATTGAAGAAACAAACCCCAAATTCGGCCAGAACTATGCAATAAGGTTGTTGCTGCAATTAAGGCTTGAGAATGACCGAATCAAGCTTACTCACAATGTAACAAAATGATGGCACTGTTCTAAGCTTTAAAACAAGTATTCAAACACACAATTTGGAGCTCATATGTAGAAGTTATGGCCAAAACACAAAGGTGCACAGATTCAACAAAATTCAGCCGATCTGACCAAATCCGAATCCGAGTCAAATTCGGTTTGAAGGAGTCCGAATCACGAAGGACACCCAAAAACGTTTTTGTAGAGGACTCTTCAAGGATTCAGGAAAGTATAAAAACTTCTCAATCGGAGTTCGGATGTGAGAGTTATGATCAAAATACCGAACCAATCTGGATTGCAATTGCAACTTGCTTCCCGAATTTGATGTCAAGATTAAACAACCTTTTAGATAGAATTAGATTTTGTGCCCAACTAGGTTTTTGTGGAGCTTGTCCCAAGGTTTCAGGAAAGTGCAAAAACACTTGAATCGGAGCTCGTATGTAAAAGTTATGAACAAAACAAAGAACTAGACAGATTGGAATAAAAGTTACGCGAAGGAAAAACGATCAGCAACTAAAACAAGGACTCTAATGGATCAAAACCTAACAAAACTCACTAAAATACCAGATTGAATCTAAAGGTTGAATTTTTGTGGAGGATTTTCAATTTTGGACAGAAAACAAAAACTAATCTAAGTCTTGAATCTCTCACCGAGCAACTTGGCCCTCGATACCACTTGATGTGACTTTGGGTCCCGATCTTTCGATGAGAGCGATAACCCGATTTGGAGGAATTGACTTTGATAATCCGACTACAACGTCTGACGACGATGCGCCTTAGCAATCGCTAAACCAACTCAAAGGGTTATTGATCTTGCCGTTAGCACGATCAACTTTGAACACGAGTTCGATTCACTGCATGCAACGAAGAACAAGCAAGAACAATGGTAAAGCAATCTAAAATTGCGAATATGAATGAAGAATTGATAAGGTGGGGTTCTGAAACAAGGAGCTTCTTAGGTAATTTGTTGAGCACGTCTGGAAGACTCAAAATAGTAGCAATGGCTAAACTATCAAATAAACAAAACCCAAGTCATAGATGAGGGTTTGGGTGGTTATTATACTAGAGGAACAGGAGGGGCCTTCCATAGTAAAGGAAATCTAATACAACTCAAATCCAAAACACCAAGTCTTCTTTGACTCGAGTTTGACTCGGACTGGAAAAGCAACATGTGGTTTTAGGCAGTTTCCGGACGCATCTGAAGGAATTTTGAGGTGAGGCCAGATCCTTTGGAAAGTAGACTCCGAGATCTTTCAAACGTGTACTCATGGGCCTCCAGACTCCTCCGGAATCAAAAGTTATGGAACTTTAAAGTCAGTGCTGTTTCTGAGTTCGAATTGGACTCGAACTCGGACTGAAAAAGTGTTCTGGATTGTTTTGCGTTTTCCCGCTGACTCGAAGGGAATTTTGAGGTGATCTCAGATCTGTTTGAAAGAGGACGACCAGGGCTTTCGTTCTTGTACTCATAGACCTCTAGAAGCCTTCTGGAACAAAAGTTATGATCATTTGAAGTTGACCATCTCTGGGAGTCCGAAGCTGATTCCAATTTGCTCTTCCCTCCGGACGCGAACACCCTTGTGGTTTGCAAGTCTTCCCCAAGGTTCCTAAGAATAATAAAATCATGACAAGTATTAAATAGCATCCCATTCATATTATCACTAATGGGAAGGCTTTGGAGCGCATTCACGATAACTAAAGCTGTAAGTGCTGTGAGCTCGAGTAACCGGTCCTTGTATAATAGCAGCGGGTTCAAATTGATGTGTAGATGTGGTTGTATCCATGGAAGTGGTGTCCTCATCACCTTGAGCTCCTCATGCCCCCTAGCCACTTCATTCCTCCTCCCGAGAGCTAGTTCGCCAGATCGCCCTGCGTCTTCTCCGTCTCCGGTGACGAGCTCACTGCTACCTCCCGCCCTCTCACTGACAATACGCCCCCACCCGTCAGTCGCCTCCTCCCTTCACTGCCATCGCGGGCCCGCTTGCCAGCCACCACAATTCCGTGGGCCCGCGTGCCAGTGGAGGCCTCCCTCACGCTCACGCAAGCCGCCTTGGCGAGTGGGCCAATTTGTCTTGGCACTGATCTTAGAACATGATTATCTTGACAAAAGATCGATTGAATTTTTATTTCGTTTTCGGATTTAAATTTCGTTTTAAAATCCAAAAAACCGAATGAAAATTTAGAATAAACTCTAAAAATACCAGAAAAATCCCAAAAATTCCCAAAAACCCCAAAATGCCCAAAAATACATTTCCTTGTCCGTTTTGAACCACTGAGTCCAAAAATGACCTCCGTTCCACCAAACCAAGTCCAGAAAAATTCTTAAAACGCCCCTGAGCTCCGCTTTCCGATTTTCTTTCTTTCTTTGTGTTTGTTCGTTTATTTATTGTTTGCATTTTCCCGCGCTAGAACCGACGTCGGAGCAACCATCGGCACGAATCTTGGGGCAGGAACAGTACACGGAGCCGTCACAGGAGCAAGCGTCGTTCAATGCCAGACACGACATCCACCTCTCCCCACTAGGCGAACCCTCAAATCCGCAAGGCAAGCCACACTCCTTGAACATGTTGAACCCAGTTCTGTTACAATAGTATGTATATATCCTTGTATTGCATTATTTTAGTACTTTACGAAAATAGAAAATGTGGTAGTTTCGAATGACATGATTAGATACAACCCAATGACTAACCTGTTGTTATGTCTTAAATTCCTTTGTAACCTTATGTTATAAAATATTGAACCCTCGTAGATGTAGCCAATCATACAATTATTTCTTTTAGACAAATGCTTAATCTCCAAAGGTTGGTTCGGTTGATTTCAAAAATTGCTACGGTTTGGGGGACAGTGTTGGGCGAACCACGGAAGGTGGATGCCGGCCCAATCCCCAACCGATGACGAGGCCAAATTATGGTGTGGTGGTGGTACAGTTGGTACCAATGGTTAGTGGAATGTCATTTGGCTAAGTCTTTGGCATTTAAGGACCGAAGCGTCTTGGGCAAAAAAATAACCCGGACCTGCTCAACCACAAGTTGGGCCGACCAACTCTGTTGACTTGGTCCAACATAGCTCAGTACATTGTACTTCCCTTTTTAATGCCTATAGGGAGTGGTGCTAGCGAGGCAATGGATCGCATAGCGGCAAAGGGTGGAACGAGGGATGGTGCGACCATCGGTTCTCCTACGATGAGGTGTCCACGGTAACTAGGCGCTAATCCCAAGCGGCCCGTGGGATCTGAAGTCTTGTGGACCCAAGTAACATGCTGGGTAGGAGCTAAAAAGGGGATGTTCAACGAAATGCTATGATTATCCCGACCTGGCCGCATGCATGAAAGTTGCATGTTGTTGGCGCTTGGCACTAACGGTCGATGATATCTTGTGGGTAAAGCTGAGCACCTCTGCAGAATGATATCAATAGTATTCGAATACGCCGTGCTTCTGGTTAATGAAGCTGAGTTAAACTAGGGTGATTCCTGTAACTGCGCCCCTGTAGCTTTTATAATTAAAACCCGTCGATGATGTCAACTTTGCAAATGACCCCCCCTGATATATATATTTATTGTTGTTAATGCTTTGTGTTTCAAATGTAAAATGAAAAAGTGATATTTACAACTTGCATCCACAATGCTTAAAACCTGTGCCTACCTTTGTTTATCCCTGCATGTAATATTCAGAATTTCCGTGTGGTTTGTTGAGTACGGTTGTGTACTCACCCTTGCTAACCCCTCTTTAGATTTCAATTGAAGATGGCGAATTCGAAGTCCGTAGATGGCGATGTTATTTGGTTTTGAAGGCCTTGATCTATCTGCTCAAGCCTTTCTGTGGGTGTTACGTAATGTATTGGTGCTAGCCGCACCTCTTGTAAAACTTTGGCCGTTAGGCCCTTAATTGATTTATAAAATATTAGCATTTGCTTTTATGTGCGGCAATATGCGCCGTTACCTCTGACTAAAATCTGGGTAGATGTGAAGGTATTTATAAGCACCCCCTGAAAAGGGCGGTCCGTGACAAGTGGTATCAGAGCTTGACTTGACCAGTTGATCAAGACCTTAAGGTGGATTAGGAATTGTTTTTCAAAAAGGTTATTTAAACTTAAGCAAAACCGATTTCAAAATATATAAGCATATCTGCTGCTCTCTCCTTATTCTCATCTCTTTCCTACTCACCTAAATTTCTGTGTCCCCAAAAAATTGTTTTGAGATTTTTCGATTCTCAACTAACTTCAAAATCTCCGTGTTAGCAGATGACGCATAAGTTTTTCCTCATCCTTAGAAAGTCTCAGTAGTTGCTTTTGGGTGGTAGACCTGACCCAGCTCATCGACGGCAAGGAGTTTTCGCCACGAGTAGATCGTTAGCCTTAGATCTCACCCCTTTGTCGAAACAGGTCTTCTGGTAATGTAATATAGCTCGTACCGAACCTTAAAACGGTATTGTGTATGATCCCATACTATGAATAAAAATGCTATGTTCCCTATCTCTGTCATTTTGTGTTGTCCTAAAATATCTATATAACCTCACCAAGCTCAAAAAGTTTCTTCCCTTCGTCTGAGCCTCTTACCTATTCATTCTGCTCTTATCCCCTACTCTACATCTTACTTTCATACCTTGCCTAAAACACTGCTGCAAAGACAGAATAAGAATCGAGGTTAAGCGGATGGCAGAGTCGAGACCACACCAGCATCTCAGCTAGGAAGCAGAATCAACAGGAAACCCTACCAACCTGGACCAGGTGCTGTTCATGATGGAGAGGAATAGGCATCAGGTAGAGATGCGCCAGACACAACTGATGGAGAGAATGTTAGACCAACTCGCCGCCAGACCCCACGGACACCCTCACGGTGATTACTACGCGCCAGATGGGAATATTGGAGGATCCAGATGGTCTGATTTCCAGAAGACAAGACCACCCGTCTTTTCAAGTTCAGCAGAACCACTTGCAGCAGATGATTGGATCAGAAACATTCAACGGAGACTCGACACAATCCAGTGCTCAGACAGAGAGCGAGTGTTATACGCCTCGCACCAGCTACAAGGACAAGCCATCACCTGGTGGATGGACTTCCAGGCACAGAAATCCGGACAAGAAACCACATGGTCAGAATTTGAGAAAGCATTCAGAAAAGCCCACCTCCCTGAAGGCTTAATGACAGCTAAAAGAAGAGAATTTTTGACTCTCCACCAAGGGGGGAAAACAATTTTGGAATAACTTCACCAATTTAACCAGCTAGCCCGATATGCCCCTGAAGAAGTGGATACCGAAGCCAAGAAGGTGGAAAGATTCTACGAAGGCCTATAGGAAAATTTGAAGTTCCACCTCACCGCGCTTGACTTTCAAGACTTATCAACAATGGTCAACCGGTTGATAATGACCAAGGAAACCCGGAACGACTTAAAAGATGTTCGGAAAAGGAAGGCCCAACAAACAAGGATAGCGAACCCAAGACCGCTAAGGATACTAATGCCAGATTCTACTCCCAATTTCTCTGTCAAAGGACTGACGGTAGGAGAGCAGAAGCCTGTACCTACTACACCTCAACTCAGGAAGGGGAAGTGCTTCAATTGCAGGAAAAATCATTATGCAAAAGATTGCCCCCATAAGACCGTTTGTTGTTTCCACTGCGGATAGGTGGGGCATTTCCAGTATTGCTGCCGTAGGAAGCATTTACCGTCTAGTGTGGCCAGGGCCCAGGCCTCCAACCTTATCCCGGCAGACCAACAGAGGATGCCATACCAGCCGCCGAGACAGCAGCAAGAGTCACTACAAGAGAGGGCACCATCAAAGACCGAACCAAACCCCGATGCACCGGGAAACTTGCAAGGAAGGATGAAACATAAGTCCGCCGAGAAAGCTGTAGAAGCCGCAAGTGTTATAATCGGTAAGTTTTAAGCTCAGTCTTAGCCCACATTGATCCTTTTAGTTTCAGTACAGCTTCACTCCTTGGTGTTATTGGATCTTGTTTGCAAAGATGGTTTCGCCTATTCTTCTTCACCTATCTTTCTTTTGCAAATACCTGAGAAATTGTTAACAACCCAGTTCAAGTATGAGGATCCTAGAGGTTGATCATTCAGGGAGTTAAGTTCATGATCAGTTGTTGAAGATAAAAGAGGAAGGTCGGAATGTCACACTAAAAGATGGGTTAGTTAACCCGGAAATGAAATAATAGCAGACCATCCAAGAGTATTCACCATCCTTACAAACGGCCAGAGACAGTAAGCCATCATGCAGATAAACCCCAAAGTCAGCAGAAAGAAAATGAATCAGCACCCTCACCCCAGAGATATCCAAGACTTTAATCATTCAAGAATAGCCAGACCAGTTCACGAGAAAGTGACTTAACTCACCATGAGGAACCAGTCAGAAATGAAAAAGAAACCTTGACCTACCAAGTGATGTCAGGTCCATGCACTCAGTTGGAGTCCCCCAAATCCTTTGGATCAAGCCAAGACAGCCCAACAGGAAGATAAGAACATCCAACAGTCCAGGAAGAGAATGACAGATGCCAACCCCTCAAGAACTTCTGCCAAATAAACAAGGGATAATGTGGCCCTATAACTATATATATAATAATAAAGATATAAGAGGATTGATTTTGACAAAGAAAGCAACAAAGAATGTCCTATACACTGATATGTGTTGGAAGGTTAAGATTGACCCTCAGAAGACTACTAGACTACTGCAGCTCTCCTTCCCTAGACAGGAAATGGGATGAGATCGGAATGGAATTTCCTCACAAGGATGTTCAAGGACTCGGCAGGGATTCAATATTATCGGATGACAACTGATAGATTGACCAAGATCGCTCACCTCATTCCAATGAAGCAAGTTTTCCGCCAAAACAAGGATCGGTAGGAATATATTTAACACGGATGATAAGGTCACATGGAATACCGAGGAGAAGGGTTCAGAACAATAAACCCAGATCACACCCAACTTGGAAATCCACGTGTAACAATAAAAACGAAGTTAGGTAGAGAAACAGAAAAGGCAATTCTCTAGACCCCAAAATGTGCAGGAAACAGAAGCTCAGGTGAAAGTCAGTAGAGAAGACCCAAAAACTGCCCTAAAACAACAAGAAAGTTATGCGGACAAGGAGCAGGAGTGAAAGTGCATCTAGGCCCCTTAATGATTTTGGTGATTAATGACAACAAGATTAAGTGACTAATGAGTGCTTTGAGTATGGTGAACAGATAAATACGCTCATGGAAAAGTCGCTTAAGAAAAGAGGTCCCTCAATTCGAAGAAGAAAAGGCGTCGACCAAACTCAACGACTGCGTATGTACGTTTAATTTTATTTGAGTTTAAGGACGGCCGTACTATAAAGAGGGATAGGGCAAGAAATGGCTTTGGAATGATCTAATGTGCTCAAAGATGAATCCTAGACTATATATGGGTCAATGTGTAAAGTCTTAGGGGCATTATGTTCAAAAAGGTTCGGAGTATCCGAATAAATTTTCGGAATGTCCGAACTGGCCCCCTCGGTTGCTCAGCAAAATTCGATTGAATGTCGAACCTCGGTTCGAGTATCCGTGACACTCTCGTTGGTCCCGTTCCATTTGGTTGAAATGTCCAACACCGGTTCGAGTATCGAACAACCCCTCTCGGTTAGGGCTAAGTCATCTTGGTTGGACTATCCAAGTGTCGTTGATTTGTCCAGAACAATGCGTTCTGTTGCCTAAGTTCTTTAGGGTTCGGACTATCCGAAGGGTGTTTGGACTATCCGAACCTTGTGTTCAATAGCCTGAATTCAAATGTTTGGGACTATCCAGAACATAGGTTGGACTATCCCAAAAATGTCGAAATGAAGTGGCGGCTAGTTTTGGGGGCTTTAAATACCTCCCAACTCCCACCTACCATTCATCAAGTGCATTCAATACATTTTGAGCTGTGCTCCCTCTCACTCTTGAGCTCTAGTGTTCTTCCCTCTTGATCTCTTGATTAGCAAATCTTTGGGGGGAAATCTTGTTGAGAGTTTGAGAGATTTAGAGGTTGTGAGTCATCTTGAGCACTTGGTTCATCCTCAAGCGAATCTCTTGCCGGATCTTTTACTCTTGGAGGTTGAGGACTCCTAGACGGCTAGGAGTTGCTTGGTGAGCCCCAAGCTTGTGTGGGGACATGGGAAGTTTGTGAAGGTTGAATCCACCTCCCGCAAGGAAGGATTCAAAAGTTAACGGTGAGTGCTTGGTGCAACACCTAGAGGACAAGGGTTGAAAGAGACCCGGCTTTGTGCCGCCTCAACGAGCGTGAGGATCACCTCAAGGATCCGAACCCGGGATAAATCGGTTTGTCTCCTTGGTTCTTGTTTCTCTCACTTGCTCATATTGTGTTTAATTAAATCTTTGGGGATTCAAGGGTTTGGTGGCTTCATGCATTAGATATTGAGTGGATCTCATAATCTGGAAGTTGCCCTAGCTTAGAAACTTCAGTTGGTAGCAATCTAGCCTCTCAAATAACTCAGATCTACTTTTGAGGGTTTTCTTATAAGCGATTGGAGTATCCGAAAAGACATTCGGACTATCCGAACAACTCGAGACGATTCAAGGTATTTCGGACTATCCGAATAGTAAATTCCGTTCTTGCATTTAAATTTGAAATAACGCCTATTCACCCCTCTAGGCGACATATCGGTCCTTTCAAGGAGAATGTCAGTCACCAGAACGAAGACCTTGTCTACTTGAAGATAATGCCCTCCAAGCCCAGGCACAGATTTCAGAGTTGAGGTAGAAGTACACCCAGAAATGTTGGACCCTATACAATTCCCCATAATGTCGGAGAAATGATCTACGAATTGTAGTTGAGCCCAGAAGTCCACTCAGATACACCATGTATCCCAGGAATTTCTAGTTGAGAAAATACCTTCGCCAACCGACAGACTAAGAGCAGTTAAGAGGAATTAACCGGCAGAATAAGTTACCCCATTGCAGAAAGCACATCCGGATCATCAAGTCAACTGAAAGTCGACACAGAGTCAAGGATGACAGAGTATTGCCGGAAAATCATTCATGAGGAACCCACCAGAAAAAGGAATCGGGATTGCAGCGGAGTTTCCCAACCTGTTCCCCTAGGATGAGTAAATCTCGGGGACGAGATTTATCTTAAGGGGGATAGGTTGAAATAACCACGAAATTTCAAAAATAAATTCAATTTGGCCTTTATTATTTATCTGGAATTTATTTGGATTTTTTTCCTGAATTTATTTCGAATTTATCCGGTTAAAATTTGAAAACTTTCCTTTTTGGGAAAATCACTCCCGAACCTCGCTTTCCCTTTCCGGCCGATGCGCTTTCCCCTTCAGTTCGCGCCTCCCCGTTTTCCGCCTCCTCCGCTTCGGCCCAACGCCCGCGCGGCCCATTTTTCACGCGCGCGCGTCGATGGCCCAACCCACTTCCGTGCCTCCGTCCCGTTCTGTCCGCGTCATCTTCCCCGTCGCAAAAGTTGTCTTCTCCGTCACGCCTGCTGCCCAATCCCGCTTCGCCGCCATGTCACCCAATCGGTGAAGCTCTCCCCTCTCTACGCCGCATGCCCACCCGTCCGTCCTCCGTTCCGATCACATGCATTGCTGCGCCGCCATGAAACCATCTTCCCGCCGCAATTATCCGCCCGCCGCCATTTCGCTCAACCGTTGAAGCTCACTCCTCGCTGCAGAGCCACGCCGAACGCTGACACCCCACCGCATTCATTCCTCCGCTCGGTCACGTCGAATCGCCACTCGAGCACCCCTCTGTCGCTAGCCTCTATCTTCCTCCATCCGCACTTTCTCCCTCCTCGCGCGCGCTATAAAAGCCCAGCCGAGCCGCCATTTTCGCTGTCCCAAGCACTCCAAGGCATTCCGCACCTCCCCACCTGTCCATTCCTTCTCCGGCCGCTTCCCCTCGCCGCACCAGAGGTTTCTTCCTCAGCTCCGGTTGAACTCCGTTGCCAAGCCTCTCCGTTCACTCCCTTCCCCACTTCTCCACTTCCCTGAACTCACCTTGAGCTCCTCATGCCCCCTAGCCACTTCATTCCTCCTCCCGAGAGCTAGTTCGCCGGATCGCCCTGCGTCTTCTCCGTCTCCGGTGACGAGCTCACCGCTGCCTCCCGCCCTCTCACTGACAATACGCCCCCACCCGTCAGTCGCCTCCTCCCTTCACTGCCATCGCGGGCCCGCTTGCCAGCCACCGCAATTCCGTGGCCCCGCGTGCCAGTGGCGGCCTCCCACATGCTCACGCAAGCCAGCTGGCAGGAGTGGGCATTTGTCTTGAAACCAGATCTGCGAACATGACAGCTGTCTTGACCAAAGATCGATTCGAATTTTTATTTCGTTTTCGGATTTAAATTTCGTTTTAAAATCCGAAAAACCGAATGAAAATTTAGAATAAACTCTAAAAATACCAGAAAAATCCCAAAAATTCGAAAACCCCCAAAATGCCCAAAAATACATTTCCTTGTCCGTTTTGAGCCACTGAGTCCAAAATTTACCTCCGTTCCACCAAACCAAGTCCAAAAAATTCCTAAAATGCCCCTGAGCTCCGCTCCGGCCATTTTCCCTCTGATTCTTTTTCTGATTTTCTTTCTTTATTTGTGTTTGTTCGTTTATTTATTGTTTGTATTTTCCCGCGCTAGAACCGACGTCGGAGCAACCATCGGCATGAATCTCGGGCGAGAGCGATTACGGGCAAATCACAGAGCAAGCGCCGTTCAAGGCCAGACACGACATCCACCTCTCCCCACTAGGCGAACCCTCAAATCCGCAAGGCAAGCCACACTCCTTGAACATGTTGAACCCAGTTCTATTACAATAGTTTGTATATATCCTTGTATTGCATTATTTTAGTACTTTACGAAAATAGAAAATGCGGTAGTTTCGAATGACATGATTAGATACAACCCAATGACTAACCTGTTGTTATGTCTTAAATTCCTTTGTAACATTAGGTTATAAAATATTGAACCCTCGTAGATGTAGCCAATCATACAATTATTTCTTTTAGACAAATGCTTAATCTCCGAAGGTTGGTTCGGTTGATTTCAAAAATTGCTACTGTTTGGGGGACAGTGTTGGGCGGACCACGGAAGGTGGATGCCGGCCTAATCCCCAACCGATGACGAGGCCAGATTATGGTGTGGTGGTGGTACAGTTGGTACCAATGGTTAGTGGAATGTCATTTGGCTAAGTCTTTGGCATTTAAGGACCGACGTCTTGGGCAAAGAAAATAACTTCAGACCCCGCTCAACCACAAGTTGGGCCGACCAACTCTGTTGACTTGGTCCAACATAGCTCAGTACATTGTACTTCCCTTTTTAATGCCTATAGGGAGTGGTGCTAGCGAGGCAATGAATCGCATAGCGACCGGGGTGGAACGGGGATGGTGCGGCCATCGGTTCTCACAACAGTAGGTGTCCACCGTAACCAGGCCGCTAATCCCTTGGCGGGCGTGGGATCCTAAGTCTTGTGGACCCAAGTAACTTTCTTTGGTAGGAGCTAAAGGGAAGTTCAGCGAAATGCTATGATTATCCCGACACGGCGCATGCATGAAAGTTGCATGTTGTTGGCGCTTAGCACTAACGATCGATGATATCTTGTGGGTAAAGTGAGCACCTCTGCAGAATGATATCAATAGTATTGAATCGCCGTATACGGTTAATGAAGCCGAGTTAAACTAGGGTGATTCACATGCTCGCCCTGTAGCTTTTATAATTAAAACCTGTCGAGGATGTGAACTTTGCAAATGACCCTCTCTGATATATATATTTATTGCTATTAATGGTTTGTGTTTCAAATGTAAAATGAAAAAGTGATATTTACAACTTGCATCCACAATGCTTAAAACCTGTGCCTACCTTTGTTTATCCCTGCATGTAATATTCAGAATTTCCGTGTGGTTTGTTGAGTACGGTTGTGTACTCACCCTTGCTCCCAACCCCCTCTTTAGATTTCAATTGAAGATGGCGAATTCTAAAAGTCCGTAGATGACGATGTTATTTGGTTTTGAAGGCCTTGATCTATCTGCTCAAGCCTTTCCTGTGGGTGTTCTGTAATGTATTCGGTGCTAGCCGCACCTCTTGTAAAACTTTGGCCGTTAGGCCTTTAATTGATCTATAAAATATTCGCATTTGCTTTTATGTCTGGCAATGTACGCTTAGTTACCTACAGCTAAAATCCTAGGTAGCTGTGAAGGTATTTATACGCATTCCTGAAAAGGGCGGTCTGTGACACAGACTAAACAAAACTTACAGAGGAGGACCAACGGCGAACGAGGAAGACGGTGTGTGCCAGTCCAGGCGGCCGAGATAAAGCCGAAACGCGATATCTCGCAAATCAGCCGAGCCGAGGCAGCACCAGGACGTGCGGGCGGGCCGGCCGAGACGTGGCGACGCGCTCACATGGCTCTCAGCTGTGAGGTGCGAAGCAGCAAATGTGAGCGTTTTATATCGAAGGAACGGTGCAATGCGAGTACGCGACGCCCTTATGATTCACGAACTGGGGCTGCCTCTGCCTGCTTTGGAATGATGGTTCTCCCAGTCGAGGCCTCCTCCTAGTCTCAGCTTTGCTTCCAGCTTTTGTGGTCCACCCATGGAAGAGAAGAATCCGCAGTATACGAGAGTTTTGGCTTGGCGTCAAGTTAGACTGATGCTTGTCTCTCTACAGGTGAATGGAGAACACAGAGAACAGTTCAGCTTCTGTTCGTGTTGGAGAATGCAGACCTCTTTCTGTGAAAGCAGTAGCACCGAGAAATACTGCACTGAAATGATTGGGAAACTTCACAGATCGAACCTAGATGCAGTTCAGTTCCATCACTTGTGATGAGTAGTGTTTCCGCGGGTGGATGGCTGAAATGCCAACTTGGCAGCACGAGTAGACAACTGCTCTCTCTCTCTCTTAAATACATATTATTTTAGATTTTATTTTTAAATATATATTATTCTATAATTTTAAGATAACTTTTAACGGTATTTTTCTTTGCATACTCTTATCATTTATAGTTTTCAGAATTATTTATCACTTATCACTGTAGAATAGAGTAACATATCATACAAAAATAATAAATGAGTTAATAAAAGAAGATGATTAGATCATTTCTACACGGGTAATGGTTGAAATACAAATTTCTAAGACGTCGTGACGGAGCATGGAGGGAGTACTTTGCATCAGATCACCAAGAACAAACTGGAAGGAAATTGTACAACAATTTAGGAGCAAATTGAGAGAAGCGAGATTTTAACAAGTTAACATTGCACTTCTTATTCCGATTCAAGAAGGAATGCAAGCATGAAAAGAACAAGGACAAACATATATACCAATCGTCGTTTTCTCTCTTTTGCCACTAATTTACACCAACCTTGGGAGTTGGGAGGTTCCTACAACATGGAAAGGTCCAATCACCTCCCCTGCACATCGCCACCATCGCCCGGCAATCTCTGAACTGAGCTAAGGAACACGGAGCAAAGCACGGTGAACGCGACGGCCGGGAGCTTCCCGGCGACTAGGCCTACGAGGACAACAGCGACGACAACTACGACAGGAAACCGGCTTATTCCCCCGTAGTCCGCCTCAGTGAGATCCATCGATGCATCAATTTCTATCTGCCTGGCATTGTTGCAAACCTCGGCGTCCATTTCGTTGCCCTTGCCGCGGTGAGAGCCGCAATAATCCGACGATTTGGCAATGGCGTCCGCCACGGCATCGACTTGATTGGCCTTGCCTTTGCGAGGATCTGAGGAATCCGTCGCCTTGGCATCGCCGCCAACCATGGCGCCAGCTTGGTTGCTCTCGCTGCTGAAAGAACCTGACGAATCCATATCCTTGCACTTCCGGTCTTTGTGCAGCTTGGTTGCAATCAGCTTCTTCCAAGACCTCTTCTTCGTCTTCGCCTTCGCCTTCGGGTTGCTTGCATCGTCGCCTACCTCGCGCCTCTCTTCAATGGCAGGGATGGATACGTCGCTTCCCCTGCCGGAATCAGAGCAGCTCGGCCTCGGCGTCTCTCTCTCTGCTTCCACCTCGCGGATCGGCGAGACATAGCCGCGGCCGTCAAAATCCAGTTTCTGGGTCGCCGCCGGCCGCTGCCTCCGGCGAAGCGCGGAAGATCTGACGGATTCGAGCAAGAAGAGCGAGAAGGAGACGACGGTGACGGCCGCAACCACCTTCTTGCTCCAGATCATCAGGACGGCCAGAGAAACCACGCCGCCGAGCGCGAGGAACCCCAAACCTAGGCCGAAGACGCCGCCTTTGGTGTAGCGGACGGCCTGAACCAGCGAAAGGTCGGGTCTTGGTTGGGCTAACGGCGAGACGGTCGCCACCGGAGGCGGAGACGGAGGTGGAGAGGAAGGCCGAGGGGACGGCGTCGGGGAAGGTGAAGGGGAAACGCCGCGCTTCTTGCGCTTGGAGGAGGCGGAGGCGGTCGAGGAGGGCTTCTTGAGGAGGCCATGGTTCTTGACGACGAGGTCAGCAAGGGAGGTCGGGAAGCCGGTCTGGACGGGGAGCGGCCCGGCGCGGGAGGGGCGGAGCGCGGCGAGGAGGCGGCCGAGGCGGCCAGAAGGGCGGTCCTTCAGCGGGCTGGGCATCCCCGGCGGTAGCCGACGCCGGCGAGCATAGGAGGAGACCGGCGCGCCGGCCCGGGGCTAGTAATTTGCGTGACCTTGGCTTTTGTATTGGGTTTGGTGCTCTGGCCTCTGGGTTGGTAATTTGGATGGGTTGTTCTAAACTTCCCGACTTTTTGGCTTTTGGGCGTGCGGAGAGAGGCGGGACAGGAGGGCACTGGTGGCCAAACCAGCGGGCTGGTCTGACGTGACACGGTCTGTTTCGATATAGCCTATGTAGGTTCGACTATTAAAAAGGTTAAAATGTACTGATCTACAGACCAAGGTTACGGCCCAAACACCTTGGGTGGCTATCCGGCCGTACCGACACGGGCACAAACAGGCCGATGGGCAGTGCCAGACTGTGGTCGCTCCGTTTGGCCTAAAATTAAAAAAATTGAAAAAAATTTAAAAATAGCAAAGTAGTAAAATATTAAAAAAAATTAAAAAAATCTAGAATAATTAGAAATTTTTTAAAATCTATTTAAATTTAAACAAGTAAAAAACAAGAAATAAAATTATAAAAGAAGACAAATAATTATAATTAAATAATGAGTGTTATTAATGTTTGCCTGCCTCGTTAAAAACTTTTCTAAGTAAAAACTCAGTATGAGAAAATCTTGCCAAAAAAAGAGTACAGCCTATAACTTAGTGATACATGAAAAAAATTGAAGATTACAATTATTCTTTCTGACTATCTAGATAAAGATTTTCAGACGTTGATGCCAGCTTACCATTGAGCTCGTTGATAAACTTGTTCCCAATTTTTCACAGTGAGAAGTATTTCTACCATCTCACTTATCAGATGTGTTCTTCTCTCCTCGATTATTCTTCCAGATAGACTGAAAGCAGATTCCAAAGAAACTGTGGAGACAAGAACTGTTAACACATCCCGTGCTAAAATAGAAAGCACTGGATATGTTATCTTGTACTTATGACACCACTGCAAAATGCAAAAATTCTCCTCTTGCTGCTTTTGGTAGTTGACAGTGTCACTACTGAGATAGGCAGTTAGCTCTCCACCACTTATTGTGTCTGCACTTGACGTTGTTATAGTCGAACTCTGAGGTAGAGCCACCTGCACCCCATATTTTTCCCATGCAGTTTTCTTCTATCGGCGTACTTTATACTAGGGTATCCTCTCCGCCGCAGATAAGTAAGACCACGTGGTAGCCTGACGAGTGGTGGCGTCGAGCCCAGCTTGTCGGGCGAGTAGCCCGTGGCGGCTTTGCAGCGTCGAGCCCTGCCCGAAGCGTCGGCCACGTGGCGACTGGCGGGCGATCGAGCCCCTTTCATGGGTGTCGGCCCGTGGCGGCCCAAGTGGCGGCTTTGGTGGGTAAGCGAGCGTCGAGCATTGCCCGGCGTCGACCTACGTGGCGGCTTTGGCGGCGGTGGGCGATCCACCCGCGCCGGGCGTCGACCTACGTGGCGATCTGGCGGCGGTGGGCGATTAGGCCCTTTCGCCGGGTGTCGGCCGCGTGGCGGCCTCGGTGGCGGCTTTGGCGGTGGTGAGCTATCAGCCTGCTTGCGGTGTCGACCTACGTGTGATGGCGGCGGTAGGCGTCGAGCCACCTTTCGCCGAGTGTTGGCCCACGTGGCGGCCTCTGTGTGCGACTTTGGCGGCAGTGGGCGTCGAGGCCTGCGCGGTGTTGGCCCGTGGTGGCACAGCATAGCGAGCGTTCGGGCCCCATTCGCTAGGCCACGCGGGCGGCCAAGAGAATGAGAAGAAGGCGTCGCCTCGAAGTCTCCTTCCCCTGACACGCTGTGTAAGGGCCATTGATTGCAAGGAATTCTACAGTCGACACAACGACAGCCCATCCTTCTGACACCTCACACCAAACCCGTCGCAGGAACATCACATCCTGAACCTGGGTACATCACTGTATTCTTTGATCTGTTGATCCCCGGAATCTCTCGTGTAAGAGTCATTAGGGTTTCCAACTGTGAAGATGCCCTCTACCGAACCTTAACCTCCATCCTCGGAGGACGCCCTGTCCGTTGATGGGGTTCTGTCCGGCGAAATACGCCGACATATTCTTTCCTGTTGTGGGTGCTGGTGGAGGTCGTTGCATGCGAACTCCAGCAAACTTTTGATCATACTTAGCATAAACTTGAGATAAATTAGTACGAACATTTAAAAAATAACTAGAATAGTTAATACCTACTACATCACTTAGAGGTGATAGAACATTAGTAAATCCTCGAACTTTAGCTTTATGCAAACGCATATAACATAGGAATTTTTTTTCAATATTTCAAAATTTTATTTTTCATAGCATAAACCGATTCATACAAAATATTATCATTTTTATGGTTCCTTAAGTGGGTAGCAATTTTTGGAATATGATGTGCAATTAAAGGAGAGGTTAAGTAATAAATTCTAGATAAAGCAATAGTGGAGTCAAAAAAGTTCAAAAAATGCCAGCAAGTACTGAGCAATATATCAATGTTGCTCTATGAGTAGCGGTTGACCATTCTGGCTACGATAGTGCGTGTTAATAAAAACAAAAAATATGTTCTTATAGGGTATGAGAGACAAGCATTAAGTAAGAGAGTTCCTTCTAACAGTATATCCAAACCAAACTTATGTAGACGTACCTTCATTGCAATACAATAAGTCTTATGTGCTACTACTCATTGATTAGAATTATTTAAGAAAGATATTACAGTGAAAAAAGGTTCAAGGTACTAGTCTAACCTCTTCAAACTAGATTTAACTATAAGATTAATAATATGGCAAGCACAATGCTGATGTAATAGGAAAGATTCGGTGTACGAATTAAAAAGAAGAGTAATAATGGTTGTTGCAAAAGTGTTTGCTGCAGCATTATCTAATATTATTTCAAAAATTTTATCTGCGAGTCAAAAATCTTCCACAACATTTATAATACAATTAGCTATATTCTCATCAGTGCGTGCTACATTAATTAATTTGAATCCTTAATTCTCTTCTCTAGTTGATAGTCATTATTTACATAATGAGCAACTACACTAAGGTAATCTTCTTTAGCCTTACCACTCCATATGTCTGATGTCAAAGACATAGAAAAAAATAAGGTATTAAAGAGCTGTTTTAGCTTACTGCAATAAGTATTATAGTATTTAATCAAATTTCTAGTTGTTGTCTGTTTAGAAACTGCAAAAAACTTAGGATTATGAGTGATCCTAATGTAGTTTTTAAATGCTGGTGACTCACCAAATTTAAAGGTAGATCTTGAGAAGCAATTAAACAACAAAGAGATTTACGAGCTACCTCGGGATTGTAGTCCCAATAACGTACCATACCGTCAGAGTTGTACTACAGTTGCGTATATCTTAAAGCTACCCTGCTTTTCTCATAGAGCTCTCAGCATGTCTCTTCAAGTGCCTTGTTCCACCTAAAGATTTTGCAGTTAATTTGTGTTTATAATATTTACAAATAGTATACCTATCTGAATACCGTCTGATGTCTCAAAAATCTGTTAGAAATCTTCTCGGGCTCACAATGTACTACGTCTTGATCTTTTTGCCCTAGTGTTTTTTGACATAGTAGCACTTATAGAGCTTAAGGATGGTACAGGTACTATAGCTTCTTCAGTTTGATAGGAAGCAAGAAGCTCCTTGAGTGAAATCCTGAAATCAGAAGTTGGGAAGGACGTATAATCCTATTGCTCTATAAAGAAAACAACAAGAAATAATTATGCTATTAATACTTTAATCTCATTTAAAATAATAAGAACAACGAAAAATTTAATCACAATTCTTACCTTGATTTCTTACAGAAGTCAGAAGCCAGATTTCGGATTTTTGGCAAAACTATTTTGAATTTTGCCAAATTATCACCAAGAGTAAGCGAATTTTCACAAGAGAATGCAGAGAAGAGACAATAAGTTTGCTAGTAGAGAAATGAGGGAGGGCTGGCTGCTACCCTATTGATAGAAAAAATTAGGGATTTTTTTGGAATGTTTTGGATATTTTTTGAATTTTTAAAGCCTCTAACGGCTAAAAATAACTATAAAATGACTATTTTTCGAATAAATAGCTATGTCGTGTTGTGCCCGTGCCGGTCCGCCATCCTGAGATGCCGGTCCAAGCACGACACGGGCTACCACACCGTGCTAGCATGGCCCATTTACAATCGGGCTGTCCCAACATTGCCGGCGTTCGGCCGGCCCGTTTGGTATGGCCTATCTGGTCATCACTATAGGAGGGGATGGGAGGTGGGTTTCAATTTTCTTTTTGTTTCTTTGTTTTTTTTCCTCCTTCCTTTTGGCCTAAGAACAGGAGTTGCAAATCCCAGGATTGGCTAAATGTGAAAGGGAAGATATGGAAGGTGTTAGGGGTGTTATTTTAAGTATACAAGGATGCACATCCAACACGCACTCTACACTTAGACACATGTGTGTGCATCCGCTACACATACTAAGAAAAAAAAATTAGAGGCATCGGGACCTCCGAAGCATGGGTACATGATATCTCATCGAACATACGTGTGTGTACCTATTTCTAAAGTTATTAGGGTGAGAACCGCGAGTTCGATCCTTGGGATAGAATTAGTGACCAATCGAGAGTTCACTAACTCCCGAGACAACCGAGCAACAACTCGTCCTTCTGTTAGGAGTGTTTCTGGAGAGAGCGGGAGTGCAAGGATGAGGTTTGGAAAGAATAGGAAATGGGTGCGATCCGTTTGGCAATAAGAAAAACTACACAATGATGTATAGTTCAAAGCCTTTACAATGGGATACCTAGCAGCCGTTTGATATTGACCACATCATCATCCGGTTGTGGGCAAGGTGACACTCCTCTCCATCTCTATCCAGCTTCTCTCACCTATTTATCTCTCGTATCTCCACGAGATCATCAACCTTTGTAAGGACCCGAATTCACCAATTCGAATCCACTGTATTTTACTGCACTAGTCCCAGGATCAACGCTAGTGCACACAGCTTAACATCGGTAAGCATCACATCATACACAACGATAAGAATAGTAAGACTTCATTTGTTAGTATAACTAGTGTATGATCTTATAATCACTTACATTATTCAGCCACACAGGGCTAGACTGAAAGTAAACTAAGATAAATGCAGCGAAAAATAGCAAAAGACGTAGATGACTCATCAGCACACCACAGGCGACTGACAAGGCTTGGCCTAGTGACTCGTATCCACCTGGAAGTCGTCCTCCAACAAGGGCGATGATTCCTCCACTACTGGTTTGTTGTTGATGGCAAGGTACGTACAAAAGCACTCAACAAGTTGTGCACATAATGCATTTCTACCATAGCTATATGTAAGGCTTATTCCAAGGGAAAGGCTATGTGATTTATTTGCAGTAAAGCAACATTTATGAAAACATACATTACATAGATTGAAAAGACAGTAAAACAAATAATAACAATAGATAGATTCAATGATTCTCAAGTAAACCAAGTTTCCATCCTAAGTCAAGTTTCATCATCCACATGGCAACCTGCTATCCCATTCAGTTGTCCAATTGATTAACTAACTCTTGACTGTAATTTCCGAGTTATGCTCAGTACCGTGAGCATGGCTATCTGAATAGATTTACACTTTGCAGAGGTTATGCACTTTACCCACATGATACAACCATGCACCACACAAGCGAATGATCATAACAAATCCTTTACAATGCCCCGCCTTAACCCAGTACTACCCGTTGAGGTTTCAATACTAATGGGCTAAACCACCACAACAGGGCCCCCCTCTTGCGCCATGTGAGTTTATCTGTACACCCGGACTCACACCACCAAAGCAGTACCAAAGCTAAGATATTGCAAATTAGTCAGCTAGGCTGCCCCATAATAGACATGTGGTTGCATGATTGACTCAGGTCAAACGCTCGCAAGGTTAAGTCTTTAGAGTGATCAAAGCAAGACTTGCACATACCCTTTACCCATCAGTTCCACCTAGGCACACTTGCCCTTGCCATTTGCTCCGATCTAAATCATAACCACCCTAGTTAATTACCAACCACCACATGCTATCAGCAATTCAATATCGTTGCATGACATCCATCGCTACAACAACTCAATCTCATCGTGTGACCACACATGACATACAAATTCGTAACATTGTTCCATATTCCCTTAGTCAAGATTATTTATCAATGATTCAAATACATGTGATGACGTGGCATGGCTAAGCAGTCTATTCCGATCTAACCACCCCATGTTGATTTTATTATTGATCAACTATAGTAAACCAATCTAGGGTGACAATAGATCATGACATACAAATGACAAGTAGGGTGTAGATCAACAAGTATGTTAGCTAACTCCCAATCTAGATTTAAAACATTTATACACATGAAATAATATGCAATATTGTAAATCAAAATAGCAATTTTATAAACATGGTTTCAACATGATCAAAGCACAACTTGCCTTGGTTAAGCTCCTGGTCCTATTCTGGAAATTGATCTTGTGTTGCTAATTCCTCCTCCGAAGTTCACACACTTCAACGTCTATGCGAATTGAAAAGGAAAAGAAAATAAACACCCAAAATAGAGAGCAAATGAACTCCAAAAATAAAAAAAGACACCACTGGATATATCTCAATTTTACAAATTTTTAGAAATTTGAATCACCTCAATCGGAGTTCGTATGAGGGAGAACGAGCTCTCGGAAGATTCAAAATCCTAGAAATCAGAAAATTAGAAAATCAAATAATATCCGAATTATTTTATAAAAGAAAATATGATTTATTGCGTCATGCTGACGTCAGCACCAAATTGGACGAATCAAAGGGTGCCACGTGGCTCGGCATTGTTCCATGGACCCGGTGCACCGTGGGGCTGGTTCACCGTAGAGTAGACCAAAGCATTGTGCCGTGCACCGGATGATGCCAGCGTTAACATCATCCGACACGCGTTAGCCTCTGATTGGTTCATCCCGAGACAAGATCCAATCCGCACAGTGTAGATCCGATAGCTCACAATGAGATCGGATCTTGCACCGTTTAGATCTAATCTAATGGCTACGGATTGTGGGCTACACGGCGCAAATCCAATCATTTACCTTCGATCCAACGGCGACAGCTACCTGAGATGCGATCTGCCTCTGAAGGCGACGTGGCTTTGATCTGAAGTGTCAGTGATCGATCCAAGGGCTCAACAGCTTCCCCGACGTGAATGGCGGCACGACGGTGCGGATCTTCACTGAACTTGAGAATGACGACATGGTTATGGCACTTCGACGACTCAACAGCGACGAGGAACGGTGGAATCAACGTGGCTTGGTGAGAGGGGTTTGGATCTGGAACTGGCGCGGCGATTGGCGGCTTGACGACAGCACAGATCAGCGAAAATAGCGGCGGCGCGGGTGCGAACTTCGACGAGGTTGCGCGAGCTCTCCGATGCACTTCGGGAAAAAGACGCGGCTGACTATGGTGATTCTCGGGAGGCCCACCCCCCTTAAATAGCCCTATGAGATGTGCAGAAATCGGAGCCCTAGGCCCACACGGTGGCGCAAGCTTCTCAAACTCGGACTCCGACGGTGGCTCGGACAAGAACTTCGCACAGCCGTTTGATCAGCGATCTACGGGTGAGATTCACTATGACGTGGCGTGATCCGATCCGAACGCGAATCCAACGGCAGAGATTTGAAGATGCCCTTTACTGCTACGATTCATCCAGGCCATCCAAACTTGATCTAATGATCAGCGAGGCTAGGGTTTCTACTGCCGAACGCAGACAACTACAGCCGCTCGATACACGATCCAATGGCTGGGAATCACTCGGGCTAGGGTTTAATGGAAGCACTCCGATCGGGATCCAACGGCTGTGGCGCAGGCTTCTAGAAACTAGGCCGAATGGGCTACGTTGCACATGGGCCGAACGTGCACAGTGCTAGGCTTTGGCCCAATACTGTTCATAACGAATTTTTTTAGGGGTTTTTGGTTTAAAATAACAAGAGAAATTAATTTGATTTATTTAAGGCAATATCACCAGGAAAAATCCAAGAAAAATCTCAAAAATACTTTGAGACATTCTGGACTCAAATAAAATATTTTTGGCAAAACTTTATTTTAAATTTATCTACATATAATCAGTGTTCAAAAATTCGGTGCTTGGCGGCGATATTGCGGTTGGCGGCTATAAACGCAATGAATTCAGCCATTGGCGGCCTGTTTGGCGATTGGGCCGAAATTGCGGTCCTTGGCGGGTCTTGGCGGTCCTTGGCGGGCGTGGCGGTTGGTACAAAATTATGAGAGAGACCATTTTGATCTACTGTTTACATGACCTGATGACCATGATTGAAAGATTCACGTCGTCACCCACAAAATAAGGTACACTAAGTCACTAACATAGTACTTACTACTTAGTTTATTAGTTGATTAATTGAGTAGCATGTGTTTAAGTATTTTAGTTTAATAGTCTACTTTAATATTTAATGTCTTGCAATTTGCAAAATAATATATATGAATTATATTAATTCTCGGCCGCCGAAGGTCAAAACGCCGAGACCCGCAATTGCACCGCAAATTCAGCCTTAGCGCTTGGCGGTGCCTAACCGCCACGAATCCGCCGAGCGAACTCTTGAACACTGCATATAATTAGTTTTTGGCAAAAGGGTAATATACTTATTTTAAAATAATCTAAATAAATCTCAGAAAAATCCAATAACTCCAAAAAATTCACAAAAAGCAAAATTGCAATAAGACTCTATTAGCTAAATTAACGGCGTTTGAATAGCGCACAACCTGCAAAGTCAGCGTCTGAATAGTCCACAACCTGCAAAGTCAGACGCTGACTTTGCAGGTTGTGTTGATACTAAGAAATCCACATCAGGTTATATCTTCATACTTGCGGGAGGAGCCATTTCGTGGAAAAGCTCCAAACAATCACTTACTGCATCATCCACAATGCAGGCTGAGTTTGTGGCATGTTATGAGGCTACTGGGCAGGCTGTATGGCTTAAGAATTTTATCCCAAGATTAAGAGTGGTAGACAGTATATGTAAACCATTACCTATATACTGCGATAATTTGGCCGTAGTATTCTATTCGAGTAACAAGTCAAGTGGTGTTACCAAACACATTGACATTAAGTATCATGTTGTGAAAGATAGAATCCAGGATCAGACTATTGATGTCAAGCATATAAGTACTAAGTCTATGCTTGCGGATCCACTTACTAAAGGCTTACCACCCAGTCTCTTTTGAGAGCATGTTGCCGGCATGGGTTTATTGGAAAACCTCTGATTATGAAAATGAGGACTATAAGAATAAAACCAACTCCCATTAAGAATAAGTGATTATCCTATCAAGATAGAATGATGCACTATAGATACTAGGGTTGTAGCGGTGCTTAAATTAACCGTTGTAATACTTTATCTTGGTGTGTTGTTCTGTTGAGTATGGACTTACGATATTAGCCTTCGATCAAGTGGGAGAATGTTGGTTGTGAGCTTCGGTTAACAACTGAAAGACCGAGATTTTAGGGGCTAGGCCCACCTTAACCTCACGTACGCGCCTTGATCGGGAGCGCCCCAACCAATTTGGTTCGGTCCCATTAGCTGGCGCAAGAATAAAGGGGAGAGACCGACGCTCAGTTTGGTTTTGTGCTAATCTCTCGAGTTTTGCCTCTCTCTCACACTTGTCTGATCAAAAGCCTGCGCCTAAGCTAACGAAAACCCGTAACCATCACTGAGAAGATCCCGGTGCTTTTGCCATCTTCGTTCATCTACATCGGCGTCCTCTCCACCGACACTCAAGAACACCACCGAACACCCTAATGGCGACTTCTTCATCATTGGGTTAGTGATCTAATGATTCATTTCCGCATTATGTATGTGATTATACTTAAGGCTAGATGACCATGTTCATGTTTTAGTATCTATCAAAATCAAGCCAAATCCTCACCTTTTCAAGTATTTTTTAAAATTGACACAGTTTAATTTAATATCATTTTATTTATAGTTTGAAAGTATTTTATAATCAAGCTAACGAGTTGAGCCAGAGCATAATCCAATTTCATTCCAAATTAACTGTTTAACCAACGAACGAGTATAATTAAAATAACTTTGAACCGAACCAACAAACACTACCAACAAGTTTTTTTCCCATGTTTTTTCAATGTTTAAAGTGCTTAGCTTTTGGGGGGGTTGGTAGGCTGGACCCTGTGGCGCCTTGTTTAGATGTAGCTGAGCATTGTAATGAGACTGGGGAGTTTTCTGACAATGCAAGTGATCTTGATGTTCTTGCGGTAAATCAAATTTGTGGGGAGGTGGCTGAGGGATTTAGTGGGGGTGAGCTTGATTACATTAGTGATCAACAAGCTAGCACTCGCATTAAAAAAATCAAGGCTAAGGCGGTTAAGAAACAGGGGAAGAATAAAAACTCAACTCGGTAGTTTGTTAATGACGGGTGTTTTTTGGAATAGCAATGGGTTAGCTGACCCAAAGAAGTTTAAGTTCTTGTCGGATCTCACTTTGGAGAAAAATTTAGACTTCCTGGCCTTATCGGAAACCGGTAGGAGGGAGTGCTCACATAGTTTCCTTAAAAATCTTTGTGCTGGTAAGGATTTTTTGTGGCATTGTAAACCTCCTATTGGTAGATCTGGTGGCATGTTAGTAGGAGTCAATTTGCTGACTTCGATATAGGGGAAATTGCGGAGGGGGAATTTTTTTTGTGAAAATTAAACTCAGAAACAAAAGTGATGGCTTTCAATGGTTATTGGTGTCTGTATATGGGCCGGTGCAATAGACGGCTAAACAAGCTTTTCTGACTGAGTTGGTCCAACTTTGTACTAAAGAATCTTTACCTATGATAATAGGTGGGGACTTTAATATCATAAGGGGACCACACGAAAAGAATAATGCTAATTATAATGACAGATGGCCTTTTTTGTTCAATGCCATTATTGATGCTTTTAATCTTCGAGAGTTGCAGATGTCAGGCAGACAGTTTACTTGGGTGAATAATCTTGAACATCCAACTTTTGAGAAACTGGATAGAGTGTTAGTACGGAGTGGGAAATTAAATTTCTACATTCTACTATACTCGCTCTAACCCGAGAAATTTCTGATCACACTCCTTTATTTCTTAACACTGGAGACTCGTCGACGTCCAGTAGTTCGCCTCTGTTCAAGTTCGAACTTTGCTGGCTAGTACGTGAGGGGTTTTTTTGACATGGTTAAGAATATTTGGGAAATTAGTGTTTCTGGCTGTTCAGCTATTGAGCGTTGGCAGACCAAGATTAGGCGCTTGCGACAACACTTGAGGGGTTGGGCTAAAAATGTCAGTGGTATATATAGAAAGGAGAAAAAACAGTTACTGGACATACTTGATGACTTGGACAAGAAAGCGGAGTCCAGGTCTCTTTCACCTAAGGAGTTAAATTTCAAACACGGCCTTAATGAGAGGCTTTCTAATTTGTTACGGGAAGAAGAGATTAAGTGGTACCAGCGAGCGAAAGTCAAGTATTTGCTTGAAGGTGATGCTAATACCAAGTTCTTTCACTTGGTTGCTAATGGCAAACACCGCAAATCTCGAATTTTTCAGCTGGAACATGAGGGAGGGCTAATTAGTGGTGATGCTGCGTTAAACAAATATATTACCAACTATTATAAGAATCTGTTTGGTCCTCCTGATCATGTCTCGCTAACGCTGGATGAAACAAGAATAGAGATATTCCACAAGTTTCTCCTCTGGAAAATGAAATTCTAACTTCCAGCTTTCAAGAGGAGGAGGTTAGGAGGGCTATCTTCCAGATGGAACATAATAAGGCACCCGGGCCAGATGGATTCCCGCCAGAGTTTTATCAAGTCTTTTGACATGTTATCAAAGAGGATTTGATGGCTCTTTTCGAGGAATTCCATAATGGCACTCTAGATCTCCATAGATTGAATTTTGGGGTCATAACTTTATTGCTAAAAACTAGTGATGCAAAGCACATTCAACAATACATGCCTATATGTTTGTTGAATGTCAGTTTTAAGATATTCACGAAAGTGGCTACCAATAGAATATAAACGTGGCTCAAAAGTTATTAGTCCTTCTCAAACAGTGTTTCTGTCTGGGAGGAACATAATGGAGGGTGCAGTTATTCTCCATGAGACTTTGCATGAGATGCATAAGAAAAAGCACAATGGAGTTATTTTTAAAATTGATTTTGAGAAAGCCTATGACAAGATTAGATGGGATTTTTTTACAGCAAGCGTTGCGTATGAAAAGTTTTTCTCCTACTTGGTGTAATTGGATTAAATCTTTTGTTCAAGGGGGGAATGTTGGGATTAAGGTAAATGATCAGATGGGATCATATTTTCAGACTAGGAAAGGACTTCGGTAGGGTGATCCGCTGTCCCCAATTCTTTTTAATATAGTGGTTGATATGTTGGCTATCCTTTTGGCAAGAGCGAAAGAGGATGGTCAAATTAAGGGAGTGATTCCTCATCTGGTTGATGAGAAACATCTATTCTCTAATTTGTTGATGATACTGTGATTTTTATGGACCATGACTTGGAGATGACAAAGAATATGAAGCTTTTACTATGTGCTTTTGAACAACTTTCAGGCCTCAAAATAAATTTCCACACAAGTGAAATTTTCTGTTTTGGTCATGCAAAAGACCATCAGGCAGCTTATTCCAATTTGTTTGGCTGTAAGTTAGGTTCTTTCCCGTTTAGATACTTGGGGATTCCGATGCACTATAGGAAGTTGAGTAATTCTGACTGGAGGGTGGTTGTAGAGAGATTTGAGAAAAGATTAAGTGGTTGGAAAGGCAAGTTCTTTGTCGGTTGGGGGAGGTGGTCTTGATTAATTACATTTTGTCTAGTTTGCCGATATTTATGATGTCTTTTTTTGAGGTCCCAAGGGGTGTTCTGAAAAAAATAGATTATTATAGATCCCGATTCTTTTGGCAAAATGATCAGCACAAGAAGAAGTACAGGCTTGCGAGATGGGAAATCCTATGCCAACCTAGAGATCAAGGTGGGTTAGGGATTCTAAATCTCGACTTCCAAAATAAAAGCCTACTGAGTAAGTGGCTATTTAAGTTATGCAATGAGCAAGGAATTTGGCAGCAACTGCTGAGAAATAAATATTTGAAAGGCAAAACTTTAAGTCAGGTAGAAAGGAAACCAGGTGATTCTCATTTTTGGAGCAGTCTCATGGGGGTAAAATCTCAATTCCTAAGCCTCGGTTCCTATATCTTAAAAGATGGGACCCAAGTCAGGTTTTGGGAAGATACTTGGTTGGGGAATTTACCATTAAAATCTCAATACCCTTCTTTGTTTAATATTGTCTGGAAGAAGCATGCAACCGTGGCTGAGGTCCTTGGTCCATCCTCTCTTAATGTGTCTTTCAGACGAGCGTTGGTGGGGACTAAACTGATAGACTGGGGGAGTCTTGTCGCGAGAACGATGAATGTTACCTTATAGGGAGGGACTGATTCTTTCAAGTGGCATCTCCATTCTAATGGGCTGTTCTCGGTAAAATCCATGTATAATTTCTTGGTTAACAATGGTATTAAAGTATCACAGGAGATTTGGCACACTAGGTTACCTTTAAAGATTAATTTTTTTTATGGTACATAAAGACGGGTGTGTTATTGAGTAAAGATAATCTAGTTCAGCGCAATTGGCGTGGGGATAAGTCTTGTTGTTATTGCAGTACAACTGAAACTATCCAACACCTTTTCATCGATTGTTGTTATGCTAAATTCCTGTGGCGATTAGTGTACATAACTTTGGGTATTGGCCCACCTGTCAATATTCATCATTTATTTAATGTGTGGTTGAAACAAGGGGTCACTCGAGTTCTGTATTACTATCGGGGTTGCTTAGGAATTTGTTGGGCCTTATGGCTAACCAAGAATGATACTGTTTTTGACAAGCACATACCTAAATCCTTTTTGCAGGTATTGTTCAGAGGAACGCACTGGCTTCGTACATGGGCCAAATTACAGCAAAGTGAATCAATTAAAGAGGGTCTTCTCGATGTTTGTCGTCAGCTGGAGACCGTAGCTTTGCAGTTATTTGCTTCGTTTGGTTAGCCTTTTGTACTTAGGATTGGTTATTCTGTTTGAGGATTTGGTTCTTTTGTCGAATTGGTATCCCATCGCCAGCTTGTAATAAGTGTGGTCTGATTCTCTCAAAGAGAGATGAAGCCGGAATTTTGTGTTCCATTATCTAAAAAAAAGTTTTTTTTTCCGGACCAGATAGAAGAGAGAGACGGAGAGAACAAATGGGATTATGGGAGAGCAAGGAGAGAAACAACATAGTGCGGCAGTTTTGAGGAGTGCCGTAATTGTGGGACCCATCATGTGTAAATGTGCTTGTATACTCCCTCCATTCCAAAATATAAGGCACGCACACATTTCAAGATTCAAACTTTGAAATCTTTGACCAATGATTTGTCTAACTATATAAAAATTTTGTGATATAAAAGTGATACCATTGAATTCATATTTAAAAGTACTTTGTAATGATAGTGATTTTGTTTGTATGAATGATATTGGATAAGAGAAATCAAAGGTCAAAGTATAGTTTAGGAGACCGTGCCAAGTCAAACCACGCCTTATATTTTAGAATGGAGGGAGTATTATTTTACCGTATTCGTATGAGAAAATGAGTGCAGCACATATCTCTAGGAGGCCATGGACAATACAGGGATGGGTTATATTCACAACCCCGAAAGGCCCTAATAGGCAGGCAGGCAGCAGGAGCAATTTTCCAAAGCAAAGTATCAGAAATGCAGACTAAGGACCTATTTGAGATTTTAAGTCAGTTTTAACTTCTAAAAAGCTAGTAAGTCTCTAAATATCTTAATTTTTAAGCGACTTTTGACATAATTTAGAATTCATATATAAAAGCTGAAAGCTAGGTTGAACATGCTTTTATAGCTTATCATTAAGAAAAATTAGTTATATGTTTGTTAAACGATCTTTTATAAAAAAACTATAGTTACTTTTCAGTTTAGAAAACCAAAAAGCAGCTTATAAAAAAGTTATGGCTTCCCAAACAGGTCCTAAAGCTGCCTAAGAGATACTCCAGAAATGTGTAAATTATTCTTGATCTCATCGTTATAGCATCGATGATAGCAAGTAAATATGCCAGGGAAACTGCACGTTCAGCTGAACAGAAAAAAACACTGGCACCCATACAGAGCACTCGTTCATGTGACACATTGGCAGTACTAATGCAAGTGTGCAACAGAAGAAACACAGCAACGACGTTAATTACATGGGATAATGGGAATGAAGTAGATGTATTCCTAACATATAGAAAGAGAGAACAAAATAATCCCAAGTAGTACATGAACAATCAAATATAAATAACCTGAACAAAGATGACAAGAATCATGGGGACACGAACAAGTACTAACACACAGAAGCGTAGGTACGTACACAAGCAGCAGTACTGCAGACACGGCAATATACGTATGTACTATGGATGTAGAGGGGCTTGATTGGTAAAGCCGTAGCCGAAGCAACTGGTGGATCGATCAGGCGTGTTCCTCCACGGCGGCGGGGTCCTCCTCCTCCTCGTACTCTTCTGCGGTAGCGTCCTGGTACTGCTGGTACTCCGCGACGAGGTCGTTCATGTTGCTCTCGGCCTCGGTGAACTCCATCTCGTCCATGCCCTCGCCGGTGTACCAGTGCAGGAAGGCCTTGCGGCGGAACATGGCGGTGAACTGCTCGCTGACCCGGCGGAACATCTCCTGTATGGAGGTGGAATTGCCGACGAAGGTGGAGGCCATCTTGAGCCCCACGGGCGGGATGTCGCAGACGCTGGACTTGACGTTGTTGGGGATCCACTCCACGAAGTAGGACGAGTTCTTGTTCTGCACGTTGATCATCTGCTCGTCCACCTCCTTGGTGCTCATCTTGCCGCGGAACATGGCCGACGCCGTCAGGTACCGCCCGTGCCGCGGGTCGGCGGCGCACATCATGTTCTTGGCGTCCCACATCTGCTGCGTTAGCTCCGGCACCGTCAACGCGCGGTACTGCTGCGACCCGCGCGACGTCAGCGGCGCGAACCCCACCATGAAGAAGTGCAGCCGCGGGAACGGGATCAGGTTCACCGCCAGTTTTCGGAGGTCCGAGTTCAGCTGCCCCGGGAACCGCAGGCAGCACGTCACGCCGCTCATTGTCGCCGATATCAGGTGGTTCAGGTCACCAACTGCATCGATTCGTTCAAGCAATAGGATCAGATCGATCGATCGATCGATCGAGCAGTTGTCATTGTGCATTGTGATCAATCGTCGTTGGTGTTGTGCATGAAAAACGAGATGAAACGCGTTCTGAATGCATGCTTACAGGAAGGGTTGGTGAGCTTGAGGGTGCGGAAGCAGATGTCGTACAGGGCCTCGTTGTCGAGGACCATGCACTCGTCGGCGTTCTCGACGAGCTGGTGCACGGACAGCGTCGCGTTGTAGGGCTCCACGACGGTGTCGGACACCTTGGGGGACGGGAACACGGAGAAGGTCAGCATCATGCGGTCCGGGTACTCCTCCCGGATCTTGGATATGAGCAGCGTGCCCATGCCGGAACCCGTGCCTCCGCCCAGAGAGTGGCATACTTGGAATCCTGTCAGAAAAGTCCAGCAATGTTAGTCCTGCATACTCCATACTTGCAAACGGCCACGATTTATGTTGCTCACGATCATATGACAGCTTCAGTTAACATGTGCAACAATCCAACAGTTCTGCAGGGCATCGCTACATGACTCTTTGATCCACTGTTCATTTCAGGAGCACAAAATTTACTGAAAAATGAACAGAATTCTTACTATTCAGATACATACATCGATCAAGCCAGTCCAGTAAAAGATCGAATATTCCAATGTACAGTTTTAAAAGGGCAAATGCTTCTTCAGCTACAGACGCGACCATGCAAGATTGGGCACCAAATTATTAATCCTTTCCAACCTCAGGCCGGGTTAATCATGTCAATTATATACTCTTAAGAAAATATAATCTTGATTTCAACAGCTCATATACATATGTCGATCTCTAGTTGAAGCTGTAACCGAACAGATCTGCTGCTGCTATCATTAGGTGTACTAAAATCCATTTCACCTCATGCAAGTCCAAATGCAATCATTAAAGTACACATGAGCAAGTAAGCAGCACATCCCTAATCCGTCCATTCTACCCAACCACCAGCCACTGGCAACAGCCTGTCTGTGTGTCTCGTTCGCTGCAACCACCAGCGACACTATTGCCATCCGCTGATACCTCTTTTCTTGTGTTAGGTCGTACAACACTGTCAGTAATCACGGCGTGATGATATTTTGTATTAGTACATTATTAGTGTGATGATAATCTCATGAACCTTCACCAGCTAAAAAGAGGATGTCGACGTGTGATGCAACGTATTTCGGTACTGAAAGCTCGTAGCTGACCGACAAGCAAATTGTCTGCCACCTGAAGGACTGAAAACCATCACTTGACGACAAATCTAGTATTCAGGAATTACAACCGGGAGATATTTACTGCTCTGTAAAATCCGTTCGCTTATATGTTCATGTTCACAATTTCAAAGACAAATCATGGATCTTTGGGTTCACTTGCATGGCGCACTCTCCTCAAAGCTTGATAAGACATCGAACAGAAAATTCAGAATTTTTTCATGCCTATGAATATCCGTAAATCGTTACTTTTTTTTGTGCGTTGAAAAAAAAAAAAGTTCCATGTTTGTTGAGGCCTGAAGGAAAAGATTGTATCCGGTCAACAGAAGCAGTATTGTAGTTAAAGGCCACAAGGGAAAGAGAGTATCCAGCCAGCACAAGCAGTATTATATAGCTTCAGTTCAATAACGAACTTATTGTGGGTTTCAAGTGTTTGTTTGTGTCTAGCTAACTTCAGATCCTTCATAACGGGCGAGCATACTTAGTCACAGTGTTTCATTTCCACTGTCTGATTTCCATCAGACAGTGGAGCTGATTGACACGCGACGTATGTATGGCTTGAACAAATGGAAGAGTACTGTTGCTGCAATGCGATGGGACTGAAAACAATGATTTAAACCATGGGTTAAAATGATGTGGTTCTGTGCGATTTACCCGACTACTACAGATGGTACCATCCATCTAATCTGAGTTTGGATTCACCAAATGGTAGTGTTGGTACTCGTACGCAAATCCAAACTAAATTTAACGACACATTTGCATAGACAAATTCAAACCTGACATTCGCATCACATCAGATGAGTGTGCGATCTGTTTTGATCCACAAAATGGACAATCGAGTTTTCATGCACTATGCTGAATCCGCAAATTGTACAGTTTCATAACTAGAAGCAACGATTGAATCTTTTGGCTGAGGCCCGCGAGCTGCATATCCCAAACTACTTATCAGTGCTGCCGCGTTGGCATAGTTCTTTTCCATGCAATATATAGACTTCTGCTGTAACAAGCTAATAATGTGAAATATAATCCTGCCCTTACATATTAAAAGAAAAACCAGCAAGATCACAATTTCATCCCACCTAAACCCAAAAGCAAGAGGTTTCCTGTTCTCATCAATTCTAAACTGAACCAATAAAATTTAAAATTATCTGGCCAAGATTTTGATGAAATGAGATTCCCAGCTCTGTTTCAAACTTTTTTTTATCAGATATTTCAATTCAAAGCCATTCAACGATAAAACCAAGCGCTGCTATGAATCCAGAAACAGGCACAGAGAATGCGATGAAAAGAATGAAACAAAGAGATCACCAACGGATGCAAGAACAAGAATGAAACAAAGAGTAGCCATGTATGCACATACCTTGGAGGCAGTCGCAGTTCTCGGCCTCCTTGCGTACGACATCAAGGACGGCGTCGATGAGCTCGGCGCCCTCGGTGTAGTGGCCCTTGGCCCAGTTGTTTCCAGCGCCGGACTGTCCGTAGACGAAGTTGTCGGGGCGAAAGATGCCGCCGATGGGGCCGGAGCGGAGCGAGTCCATGGTGCCCGGTTCGAGGTCCATGAGGACGGCGCGTGGCACGTGGCGGCCGCCCCTGGCCTCGTTGAAGTAGACGTTGATGCGCTCGAGCTGCTGCGGGGCCGTGCCGGTGTACCGGCCGGTGGCGTCGACGCCGTGCTCGTCGCAGATCACCTCCCAGAACTTGGCGCCGATCTGGTTCCCGCACTGGCCGCCCTGGATGTGCAGGATCTCCCTCATCTTGCCTCGATCGCCTCGCAAGGTGATCTGTTTCTCTCTCTCGGCTCTTGCTGTTCTTGGGTGGTGGGTTGGTTTGTGGAGGCGCGCGATTGTGTTGTTTTGCGCGGGCGAGAACGTGGGAGGGAGGAATGGCCGAGAAGCGAGTGGGACGGGTGGGATCGTGGACGGGCGCTTATATGCCTGCCTGTCTTCAGTTACGTGTCTTCGTTTTGTGGTGTATGCAGTTTTGATTCACGAGTAACCGGTTAGATTCCTGTTAGCGCTACACTGAAAGAACTACTTACGTACGGTATTTTGATCACTCTGTGTACAAGATGGGCCGATCACGACCGGCAGGTGGGGCAGGGTAATGTTGGGCAGTCTTCTTCGCACTCGATCGGTTTATCTTTGTCTGGATGGATCACCGAATAATGCGAAATTGTTCCTAAAAATAGAGTATAAGTATACACGGTATACCATTGCAACGGTATATAAACAAGTTTTGTATAGTTTCAACTAGTTCTAAGAGTATATTCGAAAAGTTTCATGTTTCAACGAGTTTCGCGTATTTTTAGAAGATTCTATAAGATTTCAGTACAAAGTTTCAATGTATTTTAGGCTTTGGAACTCAAGTTTCACTAGGTTTCAACCAATGGTTTTGCAACAAGTTTCAACCCAAAAATTCTAGAAGATCTCAATCCAAAGTTTCAACATGTTTTAGGTTTTGCAACTCAAGTTTCAACCCAAAATTTTCAAGAAATTTTAGCGAGTTTCAACGGAATACTACTACAGGAATATACATCATAATCGGTTCTTTTTTGTCATTACAGTCGGTTCTAGTAGCGATACAAAGTCTTCAGAAGTAATGAGGCTAAGGTATTAGTGATAGAATCTCATTGCAATCGGTTTTTATCAAGAACTGATTGTGATGAACAGTTCTTATGAGAAACCAATTTTGATGAGGGGCACATCAGAATTTCTTATGAGGAACCGATTCTGATGACCCCCTCATCAGAATCGGTTTCTCATAATAACTGATTCTAATAATCCACTCATCACGATCAGTTCTTAATAAGAACCAATTGTGTTGAATGGGTTATCAGAATCGGTTCTTTTCAAGAATCGATTGTGATAACCCCCTCATCATGATCGGTTCTTTATAAGAACCGATTGTGATGAGGGGTGTGTTATTTTTGTATATTCTAAAAAATAGCAAATATTAACTGTATACACATATATATATCACATTCGCAGTACAGAACACAGAATGCACATATCACATTCACAGAACACAAACACTTTATTACAACACATATATCACATTCGTTCATAATATATAATACAAACATGCTTAACAATTAGTACACATGTATATCACAATGATATATATAATTAATATTGTTTACATATGGACTAGTAGGACGCTTTAGAATCTCTAAACCTACCGTCCTGTAATATAACTTCTATCTAGTATCACTGGTATAAGTGGTCTCGTAAATTGTTGAGTCTTTTGGTATCTAAGCTCTTCTAGGAGATATTGATCTTCTGCAAAATATAAATGAGTGCACTAATTTAAGTTTCAAAATTTGTACGTAAAAGGCTAAATATATTATTATGCATGTACATATACCTTAGAAAAAAGGTATGAGCCGCCGATCACGATCAACATATGCTGCATGACATAGAAGCCGCACAGGTCATTGTAATACTGCAAAGCTTTGGTAAAGGTTTTGTCCGGTTATGTTTTCTTTTTCTTTATTCCAGAATTATTTCGGTGAAAGAAAAGAATTATTGTCAAGCTTTTGTAGAATTGTAATTAAAATGTTCGGAATCACCATATGTTTTTGCAAGGAGGTTTCTTACGGGTGTTTAGTTTTGGCTCCCACTTATCCACTTACGAAGTTCCGTGGCTTGCTCCTAGTCGAACCAAGCTCCTGCGCCTCTGGTTTCTTTTCTTCCCAGACTCACTGGTGCCGCCTGGCGATCTCCTGTAGCCTCTCCCTGGCGATTTCTTCCTCTTGGTGCTGCTCCTGGCGATCTCTGCTGGCGCCCAGCTCTTCTGGCCAGCGCCTCTCCTCTGCGCGCCTAGCTCCTTCCCTGGCGGTGAGTGTTCCTCTGGCGGCGCCCTCTCGACCCTTCTGATTTGGGCGGCAGCGGCTAAAGCAGCGGCTCGGCCGTGTGATCGGCGGCCAATGGTGGCGGCCTTCCCCACCTCCTCTTTCCTCCATGAGAAAGACTTGAGGTAAAACCCTAGGATTTTGGGGTTTTATTTCTTGCATGTCGGTGTTCGATGAAATGCCTAGAAGGGTTATACTAGGGTATTACTTTGTTTCTAAGTAATGATCTATAATTACTTGTATGACACATTTGGTTGTGAATCTTTGGTTAATGAACACCATCCGGCGGTGTGCTGGATCCTAGTTGATTAAATATGGTTGCATTGTTGTTTGTCTTTTCCCTGTTGTGATCACTAAAAACTTGTTTATGTGTTGCATATGTGGATTTATTCTTGATGCCTACCAAGTATTTATGCATACGGTATTAGATTCTTGAGGATTCTCGTCGTTATTTATGGAAATATATATTTATATATATATATATATATATATATATATATATATATATATATATATATATTTATATTATATATATATATGTGTGTTATTTGTATATGAGCCCTGTAATGTCATCCTTACATTGGTAATGTTTGTGAATCTTATGCTGTGACTTGATTCTTGTTACTTTTTGCATGGCTCAATTAAAATGAGTGAGTTAAGAAATATTACCACCATTTGATGATGAACCGATATTGTGTATTAGCTCAATTTGTTAATGCCATAGTTATGCATAAGATCCCAAAAATTTTTAATTGTGTTGTTATTCTGAAATGTGATGGCAAAGCTCCTAGTGGCAGTCAGATTATGAGCTTAGCTTCATGAGTACGATTTGAATGAAATTTTGTGTTCTGCTATAGACTAGATACTACCATATGTCATTTCTATTATAGTTTAAAGATTGATTCTGCGCATTGAGGCTATGGTAAGCACCTATTGGTTGATCCATTAGGGGCATGTATATGGGCCTGTCAGTAATGCGTCATTAATTATGTTGTTATCATATTGGGTTCTCGAGGATTTAATGTGCTGCTATTTTTGAAGTTTAGGAATAGGGATGGTATAGATGTGTGATTAAGAATGTTTTTCAGGCATTGCCAATTGAATATGAATATGGGTTTATGACCTGATTTACAAAGGGCATGAATGCTTCATGTTCTATTTTGGATTTGGTCTAGCTGCCTAACTGGTTTATGTATGCTTCTAGCTCAATTGCTACAAATTCCTTATGTGATATCTGTGATCCAAAAGGTCTTCTTGTGCAAAGTGATTAGTGTATGCGTGTAGATACTGATTGTCTAAATAAATTGATCTTTGCTTACTAATGGAGTTTTATACTATTGAGATCTGAGGTAATGTTCTGTTAGTATCAAGTAATGTATTTATATGCTTACATGTTGCCTTACAAGTTCTAGTGATGAAATGGTTTGTTGGAGGTGCTCGTGCATGCTTATGTTTGAATTTCGATGTGATTAATGTGTGTGTGTATATATATATACAGTTGGTTAAATGAATAGCTATTGAGCGATGCTGATAGTGTTTTGTATTGTTGGGTTAGGGAGTAATGTTTATCATTAGAGTTTTGTATGCTTTTATTTAACCATGCTGCTTTAATTCCCGATGAGTTGGTGAATGTGACAATCGTGCTCTTGGCCTTTCATGGGTTGTTTGGTTTTCTAGGGTTGGAGGTCCCTAATACCGCACTCAGGCCGTCAGTTATCGCCGAGGCTAAAGGCAAGTACCTTTTCATGAGTATGGCATGATAGAGTGATGCTCGCTTCTTATTGCAAATTAACCGTATTATAGGAAGGTTACATTTTATTATTATGTTTTACTCATGAATATGACTAGATTAACGAGACTTATAAGTTCAGGGATGTGAAGTTATGTTAATAATCATGTATTGGTGTATGTTATCAGAGTGCAACTTGTACTATTGTCCATGTCAATTGCATAAATGCATTCATAAAAGGAAGAGGTGACCCATGTCGATGCGGGCCTCTGTGTTCACACGTAGTGAACACGAAAGTCCTACCTCGTAGTCTCATACCCATAGGGGTATGGGAGCGAGTCAGTAAGAGTAGACACTCTCCACGGGATGGAGGGGATTGAGAGGGTGCACACCGATGGGTATGCACTCAGCCATACCGGCATAGGCATTGAAAGGTGCACTTGAGCATTCCAGCATGTTTGCATTGCATAGCGTTGCACTTAATAGCTATTGTGGTGAATGGTAAGGTGTGGAGGTAACTCCCCCAAAATTGTTTAAATAAGTTGCATGCCAAATTCCTTGTATATGTTTGTTGGATGCATTGCATAGTAAGGCTAATGGTGAATGGCAGCAGATGACCTTTGGGTTGAGGGTAAATTACATGTTAAGAATGGATCGGGTCGTGGACTCGTTCAATGTTGCCTAGTGAGGTATGTGAAATTTGAGAACAAGGTAATTGATGAGGTAACTAATAGTGATTTCTTCTTTTTGTTATACGTGTTAATTTAGTATTCCAAATATGGACATGTTTATGATTCACACATGTTAATTGATATTGATATTGCTACTTGTAGTACTTGCTGAGTCTTCGGCTCACGTTTCTTTTTTGTAAATGTGTGTAGGTACCCTGAAGTCGGCATGCTGGGATGGGAGTAGTAGCACGTCACGGCTTATCGCCATAGTTTCATTTTAACCTTGTGCTTTCAAACCTAATGAGCTCATGTTTTGTAATAATTAATTTATGGGAGTTATTATGTGCTTTCTTGGGGTCATGGGGGTTGGTTGATACCATGACCTATGTTTGTGCTTGGTCGGTTCCTTTAGCTGCTTATGATATTGTTATGTTAAATGCTATCTTACATCTCACGAGTGGATGTCCTAGATTTAGGGAGTCTTGCCGAAATTTCTAATAATTTCGGTATGTTGCTAAACAAGTTAGTTGTATGGCTAAATTGTTCTAGTGTCTCGGGCTATTCTGTTGGGTTCGTGAGGGTGTAACATTCAGGGCACGAGGTGCCGGGGTGTTACATTCATCGTTGCCCTATTGATGACAGTGTGAAGAGAGAAAAAGAAATTAACACACGAAGACTAGATGACACTGTGAATAGATTCATAGATGTTAAAGAAAAGTATATAGCTAAGCACGGGGATTCCTAATCTCTAAATAGGTTAGGTCCTAATCCCATTCGAAGATATGTGGATCGAGCAAGTTCCTAAGCCGTTATACAACTCCAGAGAAAATTTTGGCAGCATCTCCTCACTGTTCTCCAGATATATGTCTCGACAACAGGTCAAGTGGGGTGTGTATCCGGAGAACACTACAGGGAGACGCTACCAAAATCTAATCTGGAGTTGTGCAACAGTTCAGGAACTTGCCCGAACTATATATCCTCGAATTGTCCGAAGAACGTGGACAATTCGAGACTGCTTGCTTGTAAATATGCCATTTTGATCAGCATATTTATAAACAAGCACCTTTGAACAGGAGACGTAGGTTCCGCAACCTAAACTCTAACATTCATCATATGACAGCAACAATAATTAATGACATGTGTAGTAAAATTTGTTTTGAAGAAAAGTAGAGCAAATATTATTCACATAGATGATAATAAAATTTCTCATACTGAAAAGTAGAGCAGATGAACTCAAATAATGTTTCATACACCATCTTAGTACATAGGTTGTTGCAAATGCAACCAACCTGATAACAAGCATAGAGAGCAGAAAGTGGCTTAATTGCATAACAAGAAAAACTGAATCAGCAGATTAAAATTTTTGATAGGCTCCTATATAGATGTTAATAATCACATTTGGTGTGGTTGCAATTGTATGGGTTTGTATGTTGTATTGTAGTGAGTTTGTCTCGTCATAGTGTTATTTTTTAATTTAAACTAGGGGAATGTCTACTTTTATGGTGATAGTGTGCTAATCTGCACCCATTTTGGACAAGCACAGCTTTGCATCAAATTAGCATATACAGTCACATATGCAGTACTTAGTGCACATCCTGTATTATGTAAACTTCAAGTTGTATTCAATCACAACCTAGATTGCAGTAGAGGATTGAAGTGGTGGGAGGGGCAATGGGTGACTTTTCATGCAGACAGGACAGCAAGCAATGCCATCATACAATGTTAGAATTTTTCCTGTCCTATCTAGTGGTGGCCTATAGCCTTGCAGGTAGGGGTGAAAATGGTACGGATAATTTCCGACCGACCGACCGACCGAAGCGCCTCGGATAGCAATTCAGATAATTTTTCGGATATCCGGATATTTTGTTCAGATACGGATAAAGTGTCCCGGATACGGATACGGATATGGATATCTCAGATAATATCCGAGCATTTTTCCGGATACTATCCGCTGGATAATATCCAATCCCGTCTTGGCCCATATGTTCCGGCTGGCCCAAACGACACCAACTCTTAGCGCCAAGCGCTAGCCCAAGCCCGCTAGAGTTACTAAACCCTAATCGGAGAAAACATATCACCCAGGCCCAACCCAGCCGAGGTGCCACCGTTCTGCCTCTTCAGCTCTTCGCCTCTTCTGGTCTTCCCAAGTCTGGACTCTGGAGGAGAGACCGAGAGAGTTGCCGCCGAACCCGTTCTGCCTCTTTGGCTCTTCCCCATCCACCTTGGTGCCGATCGACGACCCAGCTCGCCCCGCCGCCTCCAGCCTCCCCCGACTGCCTCCCCAGCTCGCCGTGCAATCGCTCGTACTCGTGGCGCGCCGTGCACGAGGCCACCCAGGCAGGTCGCCCCGCCGCCTCCGGCCTCCCCCGACTGCCTCCCCAACTCGCCGCGCCATTGCTCGTCCTCGTGGTGTGCCGTCGCTCGTACTCCCGGCTCTAGCTCGCCATCGCCCAGGGAGCGCAGTGGCAGCGTGCGAGGCTGAGCTCCTGGCTCCAGCTCGCCATCGCCGGGTCTGGCTCCAGCTCTTCATGTTTGTTACGTTTTGATGTGGCTCCAGCTCTAGGAAAAGACCTTGTGCTTTTCTGTGTTCATTGCTCACATTTTCTTAATTTATGCAGGTTGATGCTACTAAGCGTGGTGGGTTAGCAAGATTCATCAACCATTCCTGTGAGGTAAGCTGTTCAACATGAAGCAGTCAACTGTGATGCTTATAACATGCTAAATAGCGGTCTCATATTTGCCACACCAGCCGAATTGCTATACAAAAGTAATCACTGAGGGCCAGAAGAAGATTTTCATTTACGCAAAGAGATGTATATATGCTGGCGAGGAACTGACTTATAATTACAAATTTCCATTGGAGGAAAAAAAATTCCATGCCACTATGGTTCCCAGAGGTAAATCCATTGAGCTAGTGACATTCTCACCTGTGACATATTATTTCTATAGATGTTATAGATGTTTCTGCTCTTTGATACAATAGTTTTACGCTACTGGCACTACTACGGAAAGGGCATTTAGTCCCGGTCCAAAACTGCCTTTAGTACCGGTTTTTGAACCGGTACAGGCCATCTGGGGCTGATGCTCAAGGGCATCGCCCCGTTCCTCACCCAGATCGATAGAGTATCGATCGGGTTCAATTCACGTGGCAGCGCGTTGGGAACCCCTAAGGACCTCATCAGTACCGGTTGGTGTCTCCAACCGGTACTGATGTTTTGTATATATATAGGTCTATTTCTCCAGTAGCTATTATATATATGTGTGTGTGTTAAATCACAACTAATTAAAAGCACAGATAATCAATCATGCACTTTGCCTGATAATTAAATCACTGAACATTCATTAACAAATTTAATTACATCTAATGTATTAAAATATGTACACATATTTGTTCTTCTGCTCATCGTCTAATGTATCAATATATATGTACACAACTTTAATTACAACTTTAGTATTTTTTTTCCTTCTGTTCATCGGGATCTTTTACGCGCATCGCTCTTGCTAGCCGTAGATGTCGACTCCGACAGTTCACTGGTCCTTATCGAAGGGCCCCACCTGTTAAAATTTCATTCGTGAAACTCGCCTTTTGGATTTACGACCTCATCATAAATAAAGCCGACGAGTTGTTCTTGAATTGCTCTCACTCGTGCCGGTGAGAGTTCCGAACCTTGTTCCGCCAAATATTGAGGCACCTATCGTTAAGTCATTAACTAATCAATACTTGAATTTGTACAAGATATAAGGAGTACCTATACATCATTAAAGCTAGTAATTATATTAACTCACCCCCTTGTTGCCTTTTAGCATGCGGTCGGCGGCTCCGGTTTGGGTGTGCATAAACTCGCATACATAGTAGCCGCATAAATTGTTACCCGGCGGCTGAGTCAAGATCTGCGGTGGAAAAAGTTGAAAGCGTGAAATGGATGCAAGGAAATTAAGTTAACTAACTAAAAAGCTAGCATTATGATATACGTACATGAGTGGCAATTGTAATGTCAAATTTCTCCTTGAATACGCCCATGTTTTTAGCACGAAACCGTGTGAATGCACTACACATGTGATTACGAATTGTACATGATTAGAATTTGTTTCAAATTGAAGGAAATAGAACTAGTACGATAATGAAAGGAACAAGAATTAATACCGGTTGAGCATGTCGGTAAAGTTTTGACACTTTTCAATTGGTCTCCTTTGCGAGTCCATAATTGTGATCGAGCTACGATCTAGCTCGATCATAAGAAGAATCCGAAGAAAACTATACATAGATGTGTCAACGTAGATAACTAATTAGTTCTAACATCGTGTTATGAAAAAGGAGTAGAATGAGGTGGTGCGAAAACACGTACTCAAATGAGTAGGCTAGATATATCTTTGACTTATATCTTTGACCCATTAGCGCATTGAATCGTTAGTCTCTGTTTTCGCTTGGGTGGTCTCTAACGATTGTCGCGTTGATAACTCTCGGGTCCATGAAGCCTATGTCGAAAATACGATCCCTTCGGCATCTTTGTATCTCCATGCTACATAAGAAATTAGTTAGGCTTGCAAGTTAGTATAGTACAAGGAAGTGCACGATAGTTTTTTGCAAATAATTAAGACACTTACAGAGTCCAGCAACCCATCAAGCTCACGCTGAGGGCGTCTGCAGTATAGATCATATATGTAGTCCGATTGACAAAAATTCACCTTCACCGCGAAAAAAATCTTGTTGCTTAAACTTGACAGCGAACATCTGTAGACCATGCTTGGTCGCGTCCAAGTACCATTCATGAAATTGCCGCATCTTTGTCGTTAGCTGGGGCAGCTCCTCATGCCTGACCAATGACCCGCCCACTTTAAATAAACATTTTACTTGGGCAAACTCAATCTTTCCGTGCCTAATATTTGATTTGCGTTAAGGCGGTTTCATCGAAGAATTTTTGCATCTCCTTACCTTTCCCTCGGTGACATCTTCTTCTTGGGGCATTCCTTACTCAATGTCGCCGTAGTTTGATTGGCGAGGCATTTCTTTTTATCCTTCAAATTTTTAATAGTCATTAAGCCTTTATAAAATTCTTACATGCTGTAGAACCTTCTTCTCTGGTGACTTGGGTTTAAGAAATTTAGTTACCTCTCCTTTTACCACCTTCTTGGTCTCCTCATCGTTCATATCATACGGCCGCCGGAAGTTCACCACTTCTTGGATTGGGTGGAGGACCCGTCTTCTTGGGAGCTAATGGCCGAGCTGGCTTGTTTCCTTGGTGGCGCCTTCTTGGGAGGAGACGGTCTTCTTGTGGCGCTTATGTGCGCGGGAGGTGGTGTAGGAGTCGGCGCATTCTTGGGAGGAGACGGGCTTCTTTCAGGGCTTATATGCGCAGGAGATGGTGTAGGAGACGGGCTTCTTGTCGGGCTTATATGCACAGGAGGTGGTGTAGGAGTCGACGCCTTCTTGGGAGGAGACGGGTTTCTTCTCGGGCTTCTTCGCGGAGAGGACACGCCCATGTTTTCTCGAAAAATTATGTACCGTTTGCGCCACAGGATGAAATTGTGTACTGCCTCTCCTAGCTTCGTAGTCCCGTCACCTCCGAATTTCGAGGTCAAGGTCCTCGTACCACAGCGAACCTCCTCCACCGAGACCTTGGAGTATCTCGACGGTATATGTTGGCCATGGATAAGCTGCCCGGCTCTAATGGGTGAGCCATGCCATCGGCGCCTTGAAGGTAAGGTTCCGCTTGGATATGCAGCTCACAAGGTGTCCATTGTCGATGTCGTCTCACGGATACTTGTCCAAGTCCGCTTCGGCAGCCCACCGGAAGCGCATTGCTTGCCGCCCTGAGGGGCTGATGATGTCGAGGATTACTTGGAGGTTCTTGGCCCGTGTCGTCTTTGTTGCCTCAAGGCTAGCTGCACCTCTCTTGGATCTCTTCTTGCATTCTCTCATTTGTTTGATTCAGCGTTCTTCAAGCGCACTAAGTTCATTGTGTCTGTCGAGCCTTGCTCCTCACCCGACTCCTATAGGTCTCGGTGTCTGGCGAAACCAACCTTCCACGGGACAACGCCGACGCCTCGTGTACGTCCAGTGGTGCTCTGGATTTTGCAGGCCCTTGTTAGCTCTTCGTTCTCCTGTTTGGCACAAAGCTACCAGGAAGACTCCTCGATGGACTGCATAAGCCTTACGCCACATCTCTTAGCACCTCCCCAAACACAAGCATTGCCGTTATCATCAAGGGCGCCGCCGTGAGCATAGAACCAATGCTTTGCTCTGTCGGGCCAATCCGTTGTTCTTGGTGCGATACCCTTCGCTAGCGTGTCCTGTTCCCTCTTCTCCCATTTTGGTATTGCATGGCGGTAACCACCAGGGCCGAGTCGGTGGTGATTATTCTTTTTCTGTGCATTCAGCTTATTCTTCTCACTCAAACTTTGACCTTCGTCCGAAGTCTTGTAGTTCACAAACGCATCCCAATGATCTTGCAACTTTGGGTGCTTGTTGAAGTCGAGCGTTCGATTCTTCTTGATATACTCCGTGTTTAGCTTCTTTTTATAAGTCTGGAATGCGACCGCCATCTTCTTGAGAGTGTAACTCTTCACCTTCTCTTCGGTCCCTTGGGGGAAGGTGAATGTCTCCTTCACATCGTTCAAAAGCATGTTCTTCGTATCTTGAGGGACCTGATCCCATTTTGCTATGCTAATTGCCACGTGGTCCCTAACGTGGACGCCGCATGCGAATTGAACGCCCAAGCGCCCGAGGGTGCAAGAGGTCGGCCGTCCTCGCCGACTTCGGTGATAACATGTCTTGCCTTCTTCTTCTTGCTTGGACCTCGTTGACGTGATTGCCTGCCTGTTGACCGATCTGAAAGCATGGTACAATCATGAACGGGTCAGGATGTTGGCTTAGCATGGTAGTGGAACCGACAATCATGAACGTGACTGATTGTTACCTCGCCGACCTCATCGTGCTCTGCAGCCTCATTGGCCTCGGTGGCGGGTGCAGGCTCCGCCGTCTCATGATCATCACATCCCACAATCAAACTTCTCATAAATTCTTCTTCGTCCATCGTCGTTTGTTAGGCTAGAAGAAGCACTGAAAATTAACGAAAATAGATCACATTTCATGTAAAGCTGATGGTACTACTCTAAAACGGCGTGGAAGACGGTGGGGAAGAGACGGTAGAGAGGATGGCGGCGACGCCAAGATGTTCCTAATGTAAATCGGCCAAATACTATACGATGGTAATTTTGCTAGAGTTGAGAGGAAATCAAGTGATGTTGTGACCTCATGCTACAAACATGTGCACATGTAACTTTAAAATGATACTTATACATTAGAAAAAATTCATATGATACATATACATCTCGAAATGAAAAAATAATATGAAAAAATTCATATATACTTAAGAATATATTTGCTTAATAAAAAATAATGAATCATTCTTATTCCACACTAAAATGATTTTTTAAAAAATAAGCCCTGCAAGTTCAAGAAGCATTAAGCCTCTCGGTTATCTTAGGACGCTCTCGTGACATCCATGCTTCTTGAACTTGCAGGGGCTTATTTTTTTTAAATCATTTTAGTGTGGAATAAGAATGATTCATTATTTTTATTAAACAAATATATATTATATCGAGAGTTACAAAAAGAAAATTCTAACAAGTTTAAAGAGCTTAAACTTGTCAGAATTTTCTCTTTTTTATAACTCTCGGAATATAATGAATCTGAACCTACAATTTTATACATACATATCTCACATATACGTACAAGTTTAATCTAGTACCGGTAGTCTTGGGCTTGTAGGGACACATATACATACAAATCTCACATATACGTAGAAACTTCACATATACATAGAAATTTCAAAATTCACGAAATTAGAATAATTCACATGATACATATTCATTTGACATGATACATATACATTTCAAACTTCACATATACATAGAAATCTCACACATACATAGAAATCTCACATATACATAGAAACTGATCAATAGAAATAGAAATTTCAAAATTCACCAGAAATTAGAATAATTCACATGATACATATTCATTTGACATGATACATATACATTTCAAACTTCACATATACATAGAAATCTCACACATACATAGAAATCTCACATATACATAGAAACTGATCAATAAAAATAGAAATTTCAAAATTCACCAGAAACTCTAGTTTGATTGCTCTCAGATTATTGGGTTTAAATGAAGATTTAGAATCTTCACCTCAATCACAAATGGGCTAGACAATTTAATTTAGTGACTTAAGCCTTGAACTCTTACCACCTTAATATGCACAAGAAAATTGTAACAATACATAGAAATCTCACACATACATAGAAAGAAAGTATATCTTGCATAATGAATGATGCCCATAACATTGTCAATATGATGCATTGCATAGAAAGAAAGTATATCTTGTATATTTATAAATAGTCTAGTAAAGTATCAAGAATTTCATGTCACAATCAGCTCATTACAAGGATAACAGAATGACCATATGCTATATACTCAATACACCTTACTATGCTATATACTCATTACAGGATATATACTCATTACAAGATAACAGAATTACAAGGATAACAGAATAACAGAATGACCATATGCTATATACTCATTACTATGCTATATACTCATTACGGGATATATACTCATTACGAGATAATGTAATTACAAGGATAACGAGAATAATGAATGACCATATGCTATATACTCATTACAAGGATAACAGAATGACCATATGCTATATACTCATTACAGATAATGAATTTCATGTCACAATCAGCTCATTACAATGGCAGGATCGAGCTACCACATGAAATCCAAATTGTACGTAACAGTGAAAATAACCAATAATTTCAATCATGCAAGTCTAGCAGTTCAAGGGTTAGATCATTTCATTAAACGTCATGTTCATTAAGAAACCCAAATAACATCACAGAGCAATACCTCACCCTTCCACCAAAGAAGGATCAAATCTGACATAACAAGGAGCAATAATGGAGTCATACAACTATTGCTCTCAGATTTAATAAATTGATGGGTTGCTCCAAATGAGCCCTCCAACACCAATTTCAGCAATATATCACAGGGGTATACAAATATGAAATTAGTGAATCTATACAATTCAACCTTTGTTTAATAAACTTGATTCACTAGAACTCAATAATGGACTATGAAAAGCTCTTGAATAGTAGGACAAAGACACCAATTTGGACTAAAATAGAGTAGCCAAAGTTATTCACAACTAAGTTCCAGATTAGATCGGGGATATCACTGCGAACCAAGCCTCATAACAGAACTAATAACATGATAGCATGTCACATATATCAGAAACAATAAAACCAAGTTGAAGTTTTAGACACAATGATCTAAACAGTCTTTGAATCATAGAGAAATCACTAACTAACAGATTAATATTGCCTCATTTAATTGAATCATCATATAGCAGCAGTAGGAGAATAAAATCAGTGCCTCCAGATCAAGAAATACAGCCTCTAGCTCGATGGCTAGTCCCTCAAATTTCTCAATCGGTTCACTGAATCAACACCAACAGATAAAGTAATGCCAACTAAAAAGGATCAAACTGATCTACTGTACAACAGACATCACCAGTGATAGTCGGGCACAAACTGAATAGCAACCAGGCCGTATTGTCACCTTGACAGTTTTTGTTGCGTTCACATAGTTCAAGACCTTCCCATCATTTCGATGAGCACAAATGCCATACATGGAACAGTACCCTTCTGCAGATACTACCCTAAGGAAGCCACCAAATCGGTTAGAACAACTAAGAACAACAGAGCATGGATTTTCATAAGTCCATACCAAAGTTTCAATCCTGTGCAAGGACATGTATAGAGACAACCACCTGACATCTAACAACAATAATTGGAGGTAAGAAATGAGAATCCAACAGCTACGCCTCTAAAAAATATGAAAAATTCCGAAATTCAGGGAAGCATGGCATACTTCAATCATGTAAAACTTCTCAATCTATATGGCAACAGCACACATTTCGAGGCAAAATATGAAACCGAAAACAAAAATCCGAACAGTGAGGCAAGCACCGCATGCTACAATCCAATAGACACCCAAAATTGAAGTAATCGAGATGAACTAAACTGAACTAAATTTGCTTCTCAAACGCAGCAACGCAACCAAAACTAATCAAGTGACAAGTGATCTCATCGGGTAAGGAGGGCACAAACCCTAGGGTTGGCGAAGGCCGGAGGGGAACAGCGGCGGAGGCAAGGCTTCGGAGGCGAGGACGGCGGCGGTGGGGTCGTCGGAGGCGAGGAGGACGGCGCGCGGTGGGGTCGTTGGAGGCGTCCCGGTCGTCGGAGGTCTTTGCAAACGAGCGGGAGGAGGAGGAGATTGGGGAACAATGGCGGGAGTAGAAAAATTGGGGAAGAGGAGGCGGCGGGAGGGATTTATAGGTGCACCATCAGTCCCGGTTGGTGTATTCGATCGATCGATGTCTCACATCGATCTGGTTGGATACTCCAGCGGCATCGATGTGAGACATCGATCGATCGAATACACTAACCGGGACTGATGGGTCAGCCTCGGCGCAAGAGAGCCCTAGGCACTATTAGTCCCGGTTGAAAAACACCAACCGGGATTGATGTTAAAAGACTCAAAACAATTTAGCGCACATACTAATCGACAAGAAATCTTCCTCCCCCTTGGCTAGTGCGAGGCGCTTGAGTGCGCGGGCTCTCCCGACCGTGAGGTCTCGGGTTCGAGCCCCGCTCGTGCCCCCTAGCCCTTCTTTTTCGTCTTTTCTTTTATTTCTTTTTTTTTATTTGTTGTTTAACTACTGTTTCATCAAATAATTTTTAAAAATGCTTTTACCACTTTAGATTCATTTAGTCTTTTTTTTAAGATTTCTTTTTTTGAATCTACTGTTTAACTATTGTTTCATTAAATAATTTTTAAAAATGCTTTTACCACTTTAGATTCATTTAGCCTTTTTTGTAAGATTTCTTTTTTAAATGTCTTTGTTTAACTATTATTTCATTAAATAATTTTTAAAAATGCTTTTACAACTTTAGATTCATTTAGCCTTTTTTTAAGATTTCTTTTTTAAATCTCTTGTTTAACTATTGTTTCATTAAATAATTTTTAAAAATGCTTTTACCACTTTAGATTCATTTAGCCTTTTTTTAAGATTTCTTTTTTAATTCTCTTGTTTAACTATTGTTTCATTAAATAATTTTTAAAAATGCTTTTACCACTTTAGATTTATTTAGCCTTTTTTTAAGATTTCTTTTTTAAATCTCTGTTTAACTATTGTTTCATTGAATAATTTTTAAAAATGCTTTTACCACTTTAGATTCATTTAGCCTTTTTTTAAGATTTCTTTTTAAAATGTACTGTTTAACTATTGTTTCATTAAATAATTTGTAAAAATGTTTTTACCACTTTAAATTTATTTAGCCTTTTTTTAAGATTTCTTTTTAAAATGTACTTTTTAACTATTGTTTCATTAAATAATTTGTAAAAATGTTTTTACCACTTTAAATTCATTTAGCCTTTTTTAAAGATAGTCTTTACAATATTTTTTTCCAACCATGTAATATAAATTAACATTATAGAAAATTGTAAGAAATAAAGTAATTTTTGCACTCTTATAATTCCATTGCAAATTGTCACCTTGTTATATTAGTACGAGGGACTTTGAACAATATTGTTAGTCAAATATTAGTACAATTTGAATAGAAAATACAGAAAACCACTAGAGGAATGAGAAACTAGTATGTTAGTAGTCTATTACACCAAAAGAAAGCAAAGCAATCCTTATTTGCTAACATACTTTGCTTTTACAAGTGATCCTTCATTATGATCGCGGCGTCGTAGGGAGATTCCTCTGTATCATTCAGACACTAATGTATCGTCCACCATGAAAGGAGGCTACTCGTCGAACTCGATTATACTCTTCTTCGTCGTGGCGCCTCAACTCAAACAATCCTTCTTTTACGGAAGAACCACGTGGCGCCTTGGGCGATCGCTCTTGCTAGTCTTCTCCTTCGCTTTTTCGGTTTCTTTGTCCATGTCCATCACATAGAATACTGTGTCACATCATTAGCGAAACACGAACGGTTCGTCCCTATAGGCCACTTGCTTGAGGTCCACAGTTGTCATACCGCACTTATCGATATCCACGATCGTCGGTTTGACCCATTGGCACCAAGCAGAGGGACTTTTAATGGCCCGTACTCCGGCTCCCAGATCTCCTCTATGAAACCATAGTAGGTGTCCATCTTTCCATTTTGTCCAAGGCATCTATCTGGACGCCCTTTGTTTTGGTTGGTGCTCTTGTTATCTTGGGTTGTCGTGTAAAATGTGTACCCATTTATCTCATACCCTTGAAATGATATGATTGTTGTGGACGGTCCTCGAGCCAAGAGTTTCAATTGTTCATCGTCTGTCTGCTTGCCCAACAGTTGCTTTTGTAACCAACTGCCGAAATGATCCATTTGCTCCACTGCGATCCACTTATCTGACTTCTCTGGGTATTGGGCGCGTAGACTCATTTCGTGATCATAGATATATGGAGCCACTACAGTTGCTTGTTTCAATACCGTGAAATGTGCTTGTTTAAATGCAAGTAGATCGTCGCTATAGGATTCTTTTCTCCCTAAAGTCCCTTTTCCCCGTAGCCTCCCCTCATGGCGTGATCTGAGGACGCCAATCGGATTCAGATTATCAATGTAACTAACACAAAACTCGATCACCTCCTCAGTCCGACACCTGCGCAATGCAGCCTTCAGGCGAGACCGATTCTGAACATACTTCTTTAGGATACCCATGTACCTCTCGAAGGGAACATATTGTGGAGGAACACAGTCCGAGAATTTCTATCTCTTTAACAATGTGGACCATGAGATGGACCATAATATCAAAGAAGGATGGAGGGAAGATCATCTCAAGGCTAACGGACTATTGACCATGTCATCATGCGGACTAGATACCTTATTCGCTCGATGACCTTCTGCGACACCGCGTTGAAGAACGAACACGGCTTTATGATTGTCCCTCGTACCCAATCTGGCGAGAATACCTCGCACCGCCTTTGGGAGCAAGCGTGTCATCAACACATGACAATCATGGGATTTTATGTGTGCGATTTTATTCTCTTTCATGTTTATGAGTCTCCTTATGTTCGAGGAGTATCCGGAAGGACCTTCACTTTGTTCAAGAACTTAATCATGTTTTTTCTCTTCCTTGCTCGAGTGTAGCTCATGGGGTGGAGGTAATGTTGTCCTTTCTCTCTCTTTCCGGATGTAGGTCGTTCACGAGTCCCAATAGCATGTAGGTCCTTTCGTTGCTTGAAGTGTATCTTTTGACTTACCGTACATATCTAGGAAACCTAGTAGGTTCACGCAGACATTCTTCGTGATATGCATGAAGTCCGATGAGTGGCGGACCTCTAAGTCTTTCGAAGAAGGTAAGTCCCCAAATATTGACTTCTTCTTCCAAATGGCCTTCGTGTGACCTTGTTCACCGGACGGGTTTGCTACCGGACCTTTTCCAAATACTACTTTCAGATCCTTTACCAAAGAAAATACAAGCGTCCCCATCGCGATGCATGGGCTTCTACGCTTTCTCTTCCGTCCCATCAAAATTCTCACCCTTCCTCCGTAACGGGTCCTTCATATGGAGGAACCTACGGTGGCCCATGTACACAACCTTTCGAGAGTTTTTAGGTACTTGCTGTCCGTATCCTCTAGCGGTGGATGCGGGCTTTATATCCTTTGATAGATAGGCCGATAGATTACCAAGTGCAGGCTAGTCGTTGATGGTTACGAATAGCAATGCACGTAGAGTGAAGTGCTCTCTTTTGTACTCATCCCATACACGTACACCATCGTTCCACAGTGTTAACAGATCTTCAACCAACGGTTTGAGGTACACATCAATGTCGTTTCCAGGTTGCTTCGGGCCTTGGATAAGCAATGGCATCATAATGTACTTCCGCTTCATACACAGCCAAGGAGGAAGGTTGTAGATACATAGAGTCACGGGCCAAGTGCTGTGACTGCTGCTCATATCGCCGAACGGGTTCATCCCATCCGTACTCAACCCAAACCTTATGTTCCTTGCATCCTCAGCAAAGTCCGGGTATGTTCTATCGACTTTCCTCCACTAGGAGCCATCAGCAAGGTGCCTTAGCCTTCCGTCGTCCTTACGGTCTTCCTTGTGCCGTAGCATCATCTGGGCATGCGCTTTGTTCGCAAATAAACGCTTCAACCGGGGATTACAGGAAATACCACACCACCTTAGCAGAGGTCTCTTCTTCTTCGCTTCCCTCTACCTCACGGGTCATCACGCTGGTCTTATACCGCCAAGTTTTGCACACGGACAAGCTTCGAATCCTCATACTCATTGCGATAAAGGATACAATCATTACGACATGCATGTATCTTCTGTACCTCCAACCCCAAAGGGTAGACAACTTGTTTGGCATCGTACGTAGTTTCGGGCAGTGTGTTCCCCTCTGGAAGTAACTTCTTTATGAGGCATAACAACTCGTCGAATCCCTTATCGGACAATCCATTGGTCGCCTTCCATTGCATCAGTTCTAGTGTGGTACGCAACTTTTTATGGCCCTGTCGACAGTTTGGGTACAACAGTGTTCCGTGGTCCTCCCATAGGTACTGGAACTTTTCGTAATGTCTTTCATCGATGTATTCTCCCTCTCCATCATGCAGCATCTGGTCTAGGTCATCATGACCACACTCCCCCAATGTATCTTTGAAAGAACCGTGTTGACCAGCGTCCGGGATATTGTTGTCCGCCTCTTCTTCTTCACCGTCTTCCTGTATAATCTCTTCTTCACCGTGCTTGGTCCAGCAGGTATAGTTTGACATGAAACCTCTTGTGAGCAAATGAAAGTGAAGGTGGCTGGATTTTGGCCACTCCTTCTCATTCTTGCAGTCTATGCATGGACAGCATATGTAGCCCGACGTCGTGTGTGCATCGGCCGCACGAAGAAAATCTTGCAAACCCTGCAAGAACTCCGGGGAGCGTTGATCCATGTACATCCATCGCCGGTCCATCTACATTATGTTACATCAAGATAACTGTTAGCACATTTTCCGATAATGAATTGTTGAACCAAAACCTAAATATTAGCTAGATCCACACCTTCAATCCGAGCTAAATAATAATCCAAGCAAAATATAAACTCACACAACAAGTTTTTGCAACCTACAAAAAGAAGTGGTCGATCAGAGTCTGGATTCAAAATTCTGAACAAAATTCACGACAGCTTTGTTTGCAAATTCTGTTGAAATTGTAACACCCTAAAATTTCCAAATTATTATTCAATCATTTATTTTTATTTTTTCTAAATCTCTAGCACTTAATTAATGATGTTTTCAAAAATAATTTCTTGATGGAAATTAAAACCAAAATTATACTAGAAGTAATTTTCTAAGTTTAAAATATTCCAAAGTATTTTTGAAAACTTTTCTCAAATATTGAACTCATTTTATATTTTCTATAAAGCCATTCATATTTCGATATTATTTTAATTAGCAAATGAATTTAAATTTCTTCTTTTCCACATAACCATTGCCATTTGAAGATCCCAAACTCCATGATTTCCATGCACCATTCTCCCCCCAACTACGTGCAACCAAACCTCATCCTTCATCGATCGATGGAACTAAAACCTAAATTTAAGCTAGATCCACACATTAAATGCGAGCTACATTATAATCCAAGCAAATTCTAAGTTTACACAACAAGTTTTTGTATCCTATTTGAAAAGATCAAGCTAGATCTCTACATTCATAATATTTCATCAATCATGGGAAAAGATCAAATTTTTTTCATAATTCAAGCAAAAAAGAGGCTCCATTTAACACCAAATGATGTGAGGAATGATGTTACTAACCTTAGTTACCTTGGTTGCGAGTAAAATGACCAAAATTTTGAAATTTGGACAGCACCTCCCTCTACATTCATAATCTTTCATCAATCATGGGAAAAGATCAAATTTTCTTCATAATTCAAGCAAAAAAGAGGCTCCATTTAACACCAAATGAAGTGAGGAATGATATTACTAACCTTAGTTACCTTGGTTGTGAGTAAAATGACCAAAATTTTGAACTTTTGGGCAGCACCTCCCCTCCCTTGAAGCTCTTGGCCGAAGCTCCACTGTTCTTTTCGCGCAGTGAAATGATCTGGGTCTGCAGAGTGCGGGAGGAGGAAGAAGTTTAAATTGGAACTCATCTGGGTTGAAGACACCAACCGTCTCGATGGTCTCATCGATGACCGGTTCATGTCACGAACCGGTACTAATGAGCTCCGCTAAATAGTACCGGTTCGTTACGAACCGTCTCGATGTGAACCATCGATACGGTTGCTGTCTTGAACCGGTACTAATATCCCCCCGTAGCCCTGTAGCCGTTGAACCGGGATTGTTCTAACTATCAGTCCTGGTTCGTACCCAACCGGTATTGATGGGCCGGTAGGAAAGGTCGATTCTGTAGTAGTGCTATGTACTGGTTGTTTAGGTGCCATGGATCAATGAACTAGGATCATTCCTTATCATCTGCTTGGCCATCATTCTTATTGAGTATGAAAATTTGGGTGTTAACAGTATGGTTGGGCCACTTTAATCCTTAATTTCCAAGAGGCTAAATTTTGGCCAAAGTTAAACAACATATATAAGTTTCATCATATGGAACACTTAATTTGTTGAATTACTTATATCGTGTATTGTGATTTCCTGTTCTTTTAGTAGGTGCTAAGTTGCTAACTACAATTGGATGTAAGCTCGGTATATAAGTGTCAGTGGAGGTTGCTGGGCATCACTGCATTTTACATTGAGGTTTTAGCACACAAACATCACTCTCTGATTTACTCTCTGATTCACTCTCTGATTTTCAGTGCATCTAATTAGCTGTAAAAGATGAAGCACAAAATCTAATAATAATGTTTTCCCATTTACTTTTGTGAAGTATGCTCTTTGCACCAAACCGTATTTTACTCGGATGCCCTGCCCGTGTGTTGATATACATGAATGGACTCCCACCAATTGGCTGTGAGTTGCATGCATGGCAGTGTGAAAATGTCCACTGAATTAGCCTTCTCGCTTGCACTCGAGGGAAATCTCCGGTCATGGGCCTTTGATGTTTTGTGCCATGTTTAGTGCTTAGGTGTAATTTTTGTAAGCCAATGCAAGAGTGTGTTTATTCATGGACCTACTCCTGTTCTTGCAGGTACATAGATCTATCATCTATTGCGTCCACAAAAATACCCAAATCTGTGTAGTATGTTTAACATAAACACACTTGCGTCTCCTATATATATTTAACTTCACCGGATAGTTTTAGAATGGAATCAGGAAGCGCGAGTGCAAATGTTTGTGAAAGTGTGGCTACACCAAGTTCACTCCAATTGTTGGAAGTTGCAGCTAGTAATGATGAAGGGGAAACAAGAAATCAACCTGAAGAAAATGAACCCCCCTCTAAGAAGGCAAAAACCTCCGAGGTTTGGAATTACTACAATGATATTTGGGTGACAAAAATAGGACCAGATGGTGTTGAGATTAGAGAGCAATGGGTAAAACGCAAGAAGTGCAGTTACAAAGGCCACAAAAATACCATGAGAGGCACAACGGTGTTCTGGAATCATATGAAAAATAAGCACAATCTTGTGAAAGGGCAGCAAAGATTGGCAAGTAGCGATGGCACAATACAAACATATAGGTATGATGCAGAATCTAGCTTAAGAAAGTGGCAGTTAACAATGGTTATGCATGAGGCCTTTAACATGGTAGAGCATGAGTATTTTATTGACTTTGTTAAGTCTTTGCGTCCTGGTTTCTCACTAATGTCTCGCATTAGTACAAGGAGTAGTATAATGGAGATGTTCATAGAGGAAAGGAAGAAATTATATAACATGTTCAAGTCTATTTCATGTCATTTCTCTTGCACCATGGACATGTGGACTTTAAATCAAAACAAGGGGTACATGTGTATTTCATTGGATAGATGACAATTGGCATATCTAGAAATGGATTGTTAAATTCATGCATGTGAAAGGAAACCATACTGGGCAAAACCTAGCCAATGAATTTGTGAAGGGTGTGATGGCCATGAACCTTGAAAAAAATTATTTGCTCTAACTCTAGACAATGCATCGGCTAATGACAAATGTGTCAAAGAAATTATTACAATACTCATGAAGCATGAGCCTTTGATATGTGATGGAGTTTTCTTTCATGTGAGATGTTTATGCCATATTTTAAATCTTGTTGCTCAAGATAGCTTAAAAGCAATTGCATCATCAGTCAAAAACATTAGAGAAACTATTGCAATTGTTAAAAATTCCCCATTACAGTGGGAGGAATTTTAGAAGTGTGCATTGGAATGTGGGTTAGATGTTAATAAAGGTCTTTTATTGGATGTTCCAACAAGATGGAACTCCACTTTTGTCATGTTATATGGAACTCCACTTTTGCCATGTTAAGTAATGTTGTTTATTTCAAGAGGGCTTTTGAAAGGCTGTTGTTCTTAAATGAGACCAAATATAGGAGATGTCCTCCGACAGATGAAGATTGGGATAAGGCACAATCTCTATCAACGTGTTTGCAAAAATTTAGTGATGCAACTGATCTATTCTCGGGGCATTTGTATCCAACAGCTAATCTCTTTTGGTGGAAATTTTGTGACATCAAGTTAGCAATTGAAGAATGGAGTCATGACTGTGATGAAACAATTTCTTGTATGGCTAATGCATTGCAAGCAAAGTATGAAAAATATTGGGATAAATCTAACATAGCTTTAGCAGTTGCATGCTTTCTTGATCCAAGATATAAGAAAAGGCTAGTGGACTATTTTATGAAAAAGATCTACCGTGAGATGTATGACAATGAACTTACTGCATTCATGGATGTAGTTAAACAATTGCTTCAAGCATACAATGTCATCACACCTGCTGCATAATCTTCACAAACTAGTGAGGTTTCAAAATCTGTCGCTATCACTCAAGAGATTGAAGAATATTTGTAGGACCAAACTATGACAAGCCATGATGACAACAATGAATTGGAAATCTACATGAAAGAACCATGCATAAGGTATATTGAAACTAATGATAACAAGTTTGATGTGTTGGCATGGTGGAGGGGTAGACAAGGGACTTTTCCTGTCCTTTCACAACTAGCTCGAGATGTATTGGCTATTCGGGTGTCAACAGTTGCTTCAGAGTCTGCATTCAGTGCTGGTGGGCGTGTTGTTGATCCATATCGTAGTCGACTAGATCCAGAAATGGTCGAAGCATTGATTTGTATCAAGGATTGGACACTTGCTTCAAAACAAGGTAGCTGTCTATTCATAATTATGAAATCCGTAAGAATCACATACCAATTTTTATTTGTCTTTCTACACTGCTAGGGATTAATATTTCTAAGGAAAAGGTTGCAACATTCATAGATGAGGTTGATATGGAGGTCAATGAAAAGGCAATCAATCAAGAGGTTTGCTACATCATGATAAATAAAAATTACTAGCCAGTGCCACGCGCTACGCCGCGTCGTGCGAAATTTCGTAGCGTGCATCACGTGTCGTGCGAAATTTGGGAAATTCGGTCGCGATGCTGCTTCACGCGAAATTTTGTTCGATGGATATTTTTCTAAAAAATTAGGTAATCTCGGTTTTCTTGTTTTTTAAAAAATGGTCTACCAAAAGCCGTCGGTGAATCTGTGTTTTTTAAAGGAAAACGTAGAGGAATCTAAACGTATTCTTGGTTTTTCTTTTTGCATAATTCCCGCATAATTTTGATTTTCTAATTTTTTTTTAAAATGGGTTGTCAGAAACTATCGGTGAATCTTTGGATTGTTGGAACTGTCGGTGAATCGGTGTTATTTTAGAGAAAAACGTAGAGGGAACGGGCTACGCTGCGTCGTGCAACACGATACGACGTGAAAAATTTGAGAAATTTGGTCGTATTTTCAGTTTTAGTATTTTTTTTAAAAATGAGTCGATAGAACCCGTCGGTGAATCCATGGGATGTTATAAACCTTCGCCGAATCTGTGTTTTTTTAGAAAACTGTGGCTAGGACCTGTCGGCTAGGGGTGGAAAAAAAACTCGAAACTCGCGAGTTAAATGAGTACTCGAAAACTCGACTCGACTCAGCTCGAACTCGTTTCTTAACGAGTCGAGTCGAGCTGGGTTTTGAACTCGTTAAAAAAACGAGTTAAACGAGCCGAGCTAACGAGTTATCGAGCGAGCTAACGAGTTAATCGAGCTACATGGAAAAAAACCCTAAATCCCCTAAATGAGTAAATCCCTAAATCCCCTAACGAGTTAATCGAGCGAGCTAACGAGTTAATCGAGCTACATGAATCAAATATGTATGCTCTCTTGCTCACATTACTAACGAGCTTAACGAGTCGAGTTCGAGCCAACTCGAGTTTATAACGAGTCGAGTCGAGTTGAACTTCTAGCTCGTTAAGATAACGAGTCGAGTTCGAGCTGACTCGTTACCTTACCGAGTCTACCGAGTCGAGTCGAGTCGAGTCAGCTCGATATCCACCCCTACTGTCGGCGAATCTATGGACAACTATAAACCTTTGATGAATTTGTATTTTTTCTAGAAAACTGTGGCTGTTTTTTACGTATTTCAGCAAATTTGGTTGTATTTTTGGTTTTCATATTTGTTTAAATAAAAGGTCGTTAGGACCCGTCGGCGAATCTATGGGCTGCTATAAACCTTCGACGAATCTATGTTTTTTTCTTGAGAAAACCGCGGTTATGACCAGTCGGCGAATCCATGGGTTGCTATAAATCTTCGATGAATCTGTGTTTTTTTAACTGTAGAGGGATATAAATTAATTTTTTCAGGGTCCGTTTCGCTAAAAAACACCCGGAGACGAATCCATGGGTTGCTATAAACCTTCGACAAATCTGTTTTTTTAATTGTAGAGGGACATAAAGTACCCTTTTTTTGGGGTCCGTTCGCTAAAAAACACCAGGAGGACCTAAATGTAAACCGCGAGGGACCTAAATGTAATTTTGATATTTTTCGGGTCTATTTTATTAAAAAACTGTCAACAAGGACCTAAATGCAATTTCCAATCTTTTGGAGGATGTCTTCGCAAAAGAGATGATGTGGACGACCTGAATGGGCAGCAATCTTCTCCGGTTTAATATATAGTATATATTTGATGTTATCAACCTACCTCTTTGTTTATGTGTGATGTTAATTAAAATATCTATTGTACATAGGATGATATTTTGGTTGACACCTAGAGAGCTTAATGAAGGTCGTCACATGCAATGTTGCTAATTAAACAATTAAGGGTTTGTGCTGAAGTTTTTTTGCCTCATCCTAATTATTTCTAGTTTTTCTATGTATTATTTCTGATACAAAGTTTAATAATTTTATGTTGCTTTAATGCTTCACATTTCAGGTATCTGTGTATTTTGTGGTGATACTCTATCTGAAGCTAGGATGTCATGTTTTGTGCACCAAAAGTTTGATCGCTTCTTTTGATTTCACTTCAAATCTCGTGTAAAAGATGAGCATGGAGGCCATGGCCCCTAATGGCCTGACTGATGCTTAGTGCCATGCATGTGCTTTGTTACTTTTGTATACTTCTATGAATGGTGTGCAACTTCTATGGATGATGTACAAGTGCAATTCTGAGATATAACTCAGTGTATTATTATAAACTGTATGGTTTAATGGTCTTGATTTCTCAATGTCCTATACAATTTATGTTGGTTTCTTATCGATAATATTTGTTGTAGCCTATCACTCCGTTTGTATTTAGTGTTTATGCGTATTATTTGAAAAATATCCGTTCCGATGATTATCCGAACTTATTTTATCCATATTCGTTCAAATATTATCCATATTCGTATCTGGCACTATCCGTGTCCGAATCCATATCCGATACTATCCGTGTCCGAATCCGATTCGATAAAATTATATGGATCAAATACAATATAAGTGGTTTTCGATCCATATCCGATTCATTTCACCCCTACTTGCAGGACTGGATGATGGAAAAAACCTCCTGATCCAATCACATATCCAAGACTTGAAATGCACATTATTATAACACCAACTGAGATCACTACCTTAAAAAAGGTCATTCGTGGCTGTTTATAACTGCCATCAGGGGCGGTTTTTGAACCACCACAGATTTAATGCCATTGATAATCGAGGATTATCAGTGGTGGTTTTCGAGCTGCCACAGATAACATTATCTGTGGCGGTTTCGGCTAAAAACCGCCACAGATACCCGATTATCTGTGTCGGTTCTATCCACTAACTGCCACAACTACCCTAGTATCAGTGGCATTTTTTTGATAAAAACCACCATAGAAACTCCTAGTATCAAAGCTGTTTTTTGCTAGAACCGCCACTGATACTCCTAGTATCAGTGGCGGTTCTAGCCAAAAACCGCCACTGATAATTCCGGACAACAAAATAAAAAACTCGCATTTCGGGCTAGCCTCAGGCAGCGCTAGCCATGCCCTTTGAAATAGCATACACAAAGATAGATATATCATACACATTGTAACAGATGTATACACAAAGTAGCATAAGATTAGCCGGAATGAAACATCAATTTACACTTTGTAATGAAACAAAATTTAAATAATAAAAGCCTAAACTATTTTTCTAAACTACAAGCCTACAAATTTTTGGTGTTGGTTGGAGACACATGATGTGTAACATGAGTATGGATCATTGGATCATTGTTGTCTTTGTCATAAAACTCACCTTTTTTTTGTAGATGACTTCCTTTATGATGAAGTAGATGAGCTGTCCCTAAATGGCTTATATTTCAACAGGAAGTAGTCCTCCCATAGGCAACTTGAGGTGCCATAAGTAGGAAAAATAAATCTCAGAGTATATAGAAATTGAGTGGTGTGAATCTGTAACATCCCAAAATTTCATTTCAAAAATAGGATAAAAAATATATTTTAAATTATTATTTTTATCGGTTGTCTGAAGTGTATTTGTCTCCTCTTTATTTTCTGGATTTCTCTAGAGTTCAAAAGAAAAAGACTTTTGTCTATTTTTAGAAAAACTTAAAACTATTTCCTTAAAAATAATAAAAAACCTATTTAAGTTGGAATTAATTTTTAAAAAATATATCACAAGGAACTTCGGTGAATTTTCCCATTATTTGTTAAAATCCAGATTTCTAAACCTTTCCAAAAGTCTCATCAATTAAAAATATAGTTTGGAGACAAAATAAAAGATTTGGTTTTGTTAAAATTATCTTATTTAATATAAATAAACCTAAGGGAATTTCTACGAAATTTCCTACATTTGTCAAATTATATATTTTCTAAATCCTTTCCAAAGCTTTAACAAAATAAAAATATATGTTGATATAAAAATAAAATATTTGGTGGTACCAAAATATTTTAGATGTTCTCAAAATGTCCTAATTATACTCCTAAATTTTCTTAGAATTTTTGGGGTTGTTTTAGTATTTTCCACATTAAAAGATATTAAAAACAATATAAAAGTATTTATTGTACAATAATAAAATTATTATTTTATGTAATAGTATTTTATTTGTGTTACTAAGGTTGTGGGTCACGTTCCAGATTTTTCCCAAATTTTTGAACGGTTGTTTGATATTTATTTCGATTTTATTGGTGATATTTAGTAATTTGGATTAAATAAACAGTAATGGCTACAGTAATTCTGGCAGTTTTTAGTCATAACTTCGGTGAGTGTTTTTTGATGATTCACTGGTCGGATCGTCCTGTAAATTGAACCACAGCTTCTTACTTGCATTTCCTTTACAACCTAATTGGAATTTTTCCCATCCATGTTCTGGATCTCCCTACGTAAGCCATTCTTTTTAACTCCGGCAAAAATTTCGACGAGCTCTCCTGGTCACTCCCGATCTTCTTTTGATCTAAAATTATTACCAAAGCTTCCTCTTGCTGTCCTCTACATCCAGTAAAACCAGATTTTGCAAATGCCTAACAGAACACCTCCGGCCACCGATTTCTTTCCCAACTCCGGCAAACTTTTTCTGTTGATCCATTGCTCCTTTGTAGCTGAGAATTGAACCCTAGATGCCTCTCCTCATTCCCTACATCATACTCAAAGATCAGAATCAGAATCGCAACGGAGCTCCCTCGGCAAGCCTTCTTTTCCAACTCCGATGAGAACTTCGGCGAGCTCTACCGAGCGCTCCCAAACTCCGTTCATCCTCAAATCTTTTGTGGAGCACCCCCATGATGGTTGCAACACCCCTGGGAAACAGTTTTAGAAGATTCCAAATAGAGCACCACCGGCGACCCTTTTCTCCTACAACGTCGACGAGCTCTCCCAGGCGCCCCTCTCGTTGGCCGGTTTTGGCATCGCGTTCCTTACCGGATGGGTGAGTTTTTCTGAGATCCAACAATGTCACCTCATGCCCCATGGTACCATCTGTCTCCCCTCCAAATTTTATGCAGTTTCATCGACGGAATCAAAAGTTATGGCCGTTCCAATCTCAACTCTTGTTTCTGCCCGTTCTCCTTTGTTTTTGTGAGTTTGATCATGAAAATTTTACTATAGACTTCTATTGATGTGCTGTACACGGTACTCACCCTAACTCAAGGTTTTGCCTGTGGTATTGTCGCAGAAAAATCAATCTTCCCCGAGCGGACTGTATTCCAACGGCAGAAAACTTCATCACGCGTTCTCCGTTGATCCAGAAGGTAAAACTCAGATCCGTTCACGTCATATTATGCCAAATGATCCCAGATAGCTCTCTGCAATATTTGGTTAGGTTTCATATATTATTTTAATAGTTATGATCGTGGAGCACCGGCCGGGAGGAGAGGTGGCGCAGGGTGGCGCCGGCTGGGAGGAAACGCAGGGGAAGCATGCACTCAGCTGGAGAGGAGGCGCATGGGGGAGAAGCATTGGCAGGATGGAGTCGGGGCTAGCTCTAGGCGCAGGAGCCATGCTCCAGGAGATGAGTCGGCCAGGAAAAACAAAAAGGGGAGGGCCTCTAAGCAATGACAGCCACCCAATTGAAGGAAGAGAGAGGGAGAGGTTAGGTGAAATTCCCAAAAAACCCTCCTACAAAATCCATCTTTTAACCAAAAGCGCGACCCAAATAATGTAATTCTTGGCGCGATAAGACAAATGACAGGAAAATACAACTTACCGCCAAACAATACGGCTCAAAAGATACTTCAACTGAAAAAAGAAGCGCAACAACCAAACCATTACTAAAAGCTTCGAAAACTCGACAATAAATATTTTCTCCCAAATACAAATCCCTAAATCGCGATGGTGGAATAATTACCGGCCGAAAACCCTAGCAAAAGAGATTCGCGGTAATACACTCTTCCTCCTTTTAACAGAATTCGACCTCGAATTCTGACCACCACAAGAACTCCAACAAGAACAACGAGAACCGACTGGAAAAGCGAAAACATCCAAAAAGAACATGGTTACGAACCTCCCACACACGGGACTCCAAAACTGAGTAACCTCCTTTCCACTTGAGAATTCACATCTCCCACACACAGACGCTATTAGGCCTGAGCAGACAGCCAAAATTCCCAAATCATACCACCAACCAACGACTTATAATAACACAATTAATACAAGCCACAACACTCTATTAAGCACATTATTGAATTTTATTCGATTGAACCGTTGGGGTTCTCAACCCAAATCCCCTAAGAACAAAGAAAACCCTGATTCACATTTCTCCTCAATGGTTAATCTTTATAGCCACATAACCATTAACAACTTCTAATCGAATCCAAATATGCCACTATTTCTAACCAATTAACGCCGGGATCCTCTTGGAATCAAAACATGACTTTTACCTTTTCAACAGTTGCCCTTGGAAACAACAGGATTAAAAATCATTCTTTACTATTGAATTGATTAGCCCCACAGGGCAACAATCAAATTCACACATAACACAAAATCGCACTCGCCTTCTTTCCAACTTGTATCGTGCAACGAAACAACCACTCAAAGAAAAAAGGTTCACAATTGAACCACCCAGTCCACCAACGACAAAGTCCCACACAACTTAGGGACAACGCGATCAAAATGATCCTCCCAAACAAGCAAAACGACGAGATTACATATCCCTTACTCTTACAACGACACAGAACCTCAATCCTCACAACTAGGTCTAGCACGACACTAAACTCGAAGAGAACTCCATTCTCTTAACAGCATGAACCACTTCCTCACCTTAAGCCCTAAGGTGGAAAGCTTCACATCAAAGAATCACTCGATTAAAAAGCAACACAACACACTAATCCCAAAACCAACATTTCGGGAATAGCAAAACGGTCCTGAAATCTGACAATTTCCATTACCTTTATTTATTTCCTTTAAGTGGCAAGTCCAAAGACTACCATCACACTATTCCATAGGTAATTAAACCTAAGAGTATAAATCCTTACTATACTCAATACGATACCATGAACAGTCATAATCTTTAACTCTAGCTAGAATGCAGAAGAGATACAATTCTCTTAAAACCAATAAACCACATACGTCACCTTGGAGAAAGTTCAACAAAAACCCATGATCACTCTATTTCCTTTCCTAAGCCAAATCGCAAAGGCAAATTCAAATCTCGAACATCTCAAGAACCACTTTTATCATTTTCAAATCAATGCGATAAAATTTACATCGGGGAGCACTCAAAATAAAAGAGAGACTCCACGTAACTCTTTGACAGAAACTCTTAATAACCAAAACAACCTAACTTGCGGTCATCAAAGCAAAACTGCTTATGACACCAAAATCAACACTTGGGAAGAGAAAATTGACTCTCAAACCCGGCATCCGAACCTACAATCAATCACACAATCTCTTAAATAGAAGAGGGGAAACTCATTCCCAACAAAGACCACTTCACTAGTCAACATCACTTTATGAACCAGTTCCTCAACCAGGCTTGTTATTACTTCTTTGACACAATCATTTATAACCTTACGCAAACACCATTTTCAGATCTCCACTTGCATCCATGGGTCACCATGACCCACAAACTACTTCTTGCCATCTATCCAATTAGGGTCGACCACCTTAACCCATCTACACAAACATCTACAAATCCTCTACGGGAAGATCTTCAATCACCCACAACGTACTCTGACTACCGAATTTTTTTTCCTTTCCCGAAAAGCCAACAAAAACTTTCAAGGAAGCTCGACTCTCAAAAGACTTAGAAAATGGCAGGGCTCAAGCCATGCCATTTAACAAAACTCCAAACCAATTATCAAACTCCAAAATTTCACGAAGGAAAGGAGTTACACACATCAATTCACGAAAAGGAAAAGCGAATCGATCGAATAACACTTTACCGCACGATAAGATTCAACCTGTGACGTGCCCACAAACTTCGAAACACAGATAAATCACAAAACTCCCACGACAAAAGAGAGTCACCAAAACAAATTTTCTCAACCACGAAAAACAAGAGATCAAAGACTCTTCGATTTACGGCAAAGGAATTAAGAATATCTGGCAAGGGTTATGAATCGCCGGTCTTTGACTTTCAAGCGCCACCAGACCAACCGACTTACGGCGGGGCGAAATCTCTTGACACTGCAGTTCCCATCAGACCCCACTAAGCAATCTACCACTTCAAAAGCATAACCATAAATAATACCAAAGCCTTATCAAAACTAACAAATAGCATAACAACAAGTATCAGCGTAGCAATAATAACAAAGTAAGCATTGTAGCACAATGCAGCGATATCCATCCCTTTCTATTGTGCATCAAAGTGTGTCAAGTTTTAAATCATTTAACCATTCTACATCAAGTTTTAAGGTTATTGCCCTAGGGCCACATTTCAAAGGTTCAACCTAAACCATGTTTCTACTTTCATACTGACAAAATTTTAATTCATTCTAGACTTCTTGACTACATTCAAACACCACAGGACACGAAGCCGCTCGATACCATTTGTAACACCACGGCGCCAAAGCGCCGCGAATGATACCCAAAAACCCATTTAAAGAATGACACTTCTCTGAAAAGGCTGGCAATTTAATCTCTAAACTCTTAAACGGTTTGAAACTAAGTCACGAAATTTACAAAATTTCGGCATGACCTCTCTAGAACGAGAGGACATCCACTCGGCGAGCAAAAGAACAATAGCGGTTATGTGATATCATTCTATGAGGTCCTTAGATAATTAATCACGGTTTCAATCGGCAATTAACCAACTACTAGCGGCGATCAACACAATACAATCGTAATTATTACAACCATTATTAATGAAATAATTTAACGGGGTTGTTGGTGGCCAAAGTCGTGCGTGCTCTACTCCCATCCGAGGCGACTTCAAGGCACCTAAAGCGAAGTAAACAAGCGTGAGTCCAAAACTTCGACAAAGTGCAACATTAATAAAAGTAATGAATTCAATTGAATTACTTTTACTCTAGAATTTGATATAGCCATTACTAAATGGAAATTCAACGATAAAAAAAGTGATAACTACCTCCACTTACCACAACCAACTCGAAAACATAACTAATTCTTACCCGCCTCAATAAACATTCTGGATGAGTCCGCCTCAATCCTCAACTTTGTTCTTCCCATTCTCATCAATCCCATTTATCGGTTGCAACACACAATGCAAGTGGCGAAATTTGAATACTCTTTGGCCGGTAGGAGTGCGGTCAGCGGATCCCCAAGCTCGGAAGGCCCGGCCGCGACACAGATGCCTGCCAGGCGCTCGACCTCGGCCTTGGCCTTGAGCTCGGCACCTCTCGACCTCGAGCTCGGCGGGGTCTCGCTGAAGCCTAGTCCGCCCTAGGATTTCGGATCGGAGCATTTGGTAGACGGTTGCGGAGGCGGGTCGTGGGGATGACTCGAGTCTTGGACAAGTTGAGGCGATTCTTGCCAGCCCTCAAGGTGCCACGAAGGCCCCTTTCGAGGATCGCTCCGGCCGTTGCGTGCAAAGGAAGTATAAAGACCAGGGCGCATGAGCTCCAAAGAGGCGAAGACAACACAACACACCGGCGGCTCGAGTTAGGAATCACCATTCTTGTCTTAAGTTGTAAACAACGCTCTGTACACCCATATAACAAGAATCACCGCGGCGAGGCGGCAGATAAACTATTACCTTCACGGGGCTCGAACGGTATAAACTCTTGTCTCGTGCTCGTTGTCGCCTTGCTCGGACCATCGCCCGATCGATTTTCTTCGCCGTTCGAGTAAAGCGCCTTTCGGGTCCCATAAACTCTCGACCCTACCTCTTTTTGCGGTTGGCGATCGATCGTCGGCGGTGGCGCCCGTGGGGCCGATTGTTTTGCTCTTCGCGAGAGCGACACCAAGACTCGAGAGCATGGCGCCCTTCGCCGGCAATTTTCTTGAGAGCGGACTCCGACTCCGTGTCCCTATTCACGCCCTCGCCGTCGCCGCTCGGCGGCATGTTACGGTGGCGGGCGGGCAAACGTGAGGAGATGCGGATGACCTTGATCCGCAGAACCGGAAGCGCTTCGTTGGATGGTGCGAGTTGCCATCAACCAAGCCATAACAACTCTCGGCGGGAGGCCGGAGAAAGGCAGCACATCTTGGGCCACGAGCTCCCCCTTCGAGGCGCCTCGCCTTCTCGCCGGGTCATAGCCAACCACGATAGAGGCGAGGTCGGAGCTCTTTGGCGAAACCTGGCGAGAACTTCGTCGAGGCTGCGGCCAGAGTGGCACCTCCGCGACATCAAAGTCAACACTCGGGGACCGCTCCCGATAATGACAACACGTCGCGCCATCGATCGCGTCGGACACCTTCTACGGAGTTAGCCCCGAACAGCAGGCTCGGGGCGAGGCTTCCGGCAGCGGGCCTTGCCGTAGTCCCAGACACAGCGCCAACGAGACGAGCCAGCCGAGCAGCTCTGAGTCAGCGGCGGCAGTCTGCGGACCTCTCCGGGGCGTTCGCCCGAGCGCCCACAGTGCTGAGACCGCTGCGTTACCAGCCGGGTGATTCCGTGCTTTCGGCACCATGGTCGTTCCGAGCGGAAGTCGAGCCGCGAGAGCCTCGACTACGAGTCCGGCGGCGAGGATCTTGTCGGCAATGACCATGACCGGCGTGCGCCTATCGACCTACGGTGCATGGCGTACTCAAGCGGCCGCCGTCGCGTCGCGATGGTGGCTTCGGTTCAAACCAGCGGTCGTCGGCGCCGGCGGACCAAGAACCACGGCGAGTTCTGTCCATCTATTCGACCGCTATCTGGCGGTGGAGACGAGCTTCGTAATGGCAAACTACCTCCGGCCCATTACGGGCCGGGGCCGCTGGGACTGGCTCTTTATCGAAGCTTTGGCTCCTTGGTCGTGGCGCCGGATCGGTCGCCCGCCGCTCCAACTTCGAGTTATTCTGGCGGCGGGCGGGAGAAAGACACGGATCGTGTCATCCGGGGAAGAACGAGCCATCGGCGACTTTGTGCGGCGATTCATCCGCGACAAGGAACCTGATCTCGAGCATTTCGATGAGGCCGTCATCAAGGCCTTCAAGTTCGGGTCCGTGATCGGCGTCTCATCGAAGACACGGAGATCACCTCGAGGCTCAGCGTCAACAAACTTTTCCGCATGGCGGAGCGTCTGTGAGCGGGACGCCGACGATGCCGTCCATTTGGAAGCGTGACTACGACCAAGGTAAGCTTGGTCTAAACCAAGCAGAGCCGGCCGCCCAACTCGGCGCCGACCAAAGCGCCACCACCAAGAAGCGAAAGCGCGATCGTAGAGGTGGCGAAGCTACTCGCGAGTGATCGTCTCGGCGGATGGCCGCTGAGTCCTCGAGGTCGAGGCCAAGCTCGGGAGGACTCTAAGCCTCGCCAAGGCCGACCCAAACCGCACCGAGCGAAGAACCGGCCCAGCGGGAGGGCAAAGTGCCGGTCCCCGCAAGCCGATGCTCGGCCAGGGTCGAGGGCTGCGGGTTCGGCATTTAAACAAAGTTCTGTCTTTTCCGCAGGCGGCGGCCACGATCTCTGAACTGCGGGGCTTGGCGAATAAGCTAAACGCCTTCTCGATGGGCGGGTGAGATGCCCATGCTCCGAAGGATGACGACCGGCCCGCCGGGTGAATGCCGGCGGAGGCGGGGCGACGACCTCGACTGGAGTTCCGGCAAAGCGGCCGGATCGGCGTCATCTTGGTGGCTCGTCGGCCTACCATCGAGCGAGTCAAGGTCACGCGCGTACCATCTACCAGTCGCCAGGGGAAGCCCACCGAGCGACCACAAGTGGGCGGTGCCACCATCACCTTCTCCCGGAGGATGCTCTCCCGGTATGGCTTGAGACCTAAAGACCGCCTTGGTCGTGACCCGACCATTAGCAACACCACGGTCGGTCGCGTCATGGTCGATGGCGGCAGCTCTCTTAACTTATCGCGGCGGGGCGCTCGGCCGGATCACGATTCCCTGTCGAAAGTCAAGAGCATCACCATACCGTTCTTGGGATAGTCCGGAGTTCGACCACCCTTTGGGGCGGGTTGTCTTGCCGGTCACCCGGTGCTCGACAACTTCGCCGCGAAGTTGATCACCTTCGAAGTGGTCGAGGGAGACCTCCGTCATAGCGCCATCCTCGGGCGACTGCCTTGGTCAAATTCATGGCGCCAACCATTATGGCCATCGATGCATGAAGTTACAGCTAGCGGTGTCATCATCGTCTTGCGGGTGACCTAAGCGGGCGCATGGTGTGAGACCAAGGCCTTGGCCGCTTGCGAACATCTTCAAATGCGATCAGAGGAGACGAGCGAAGAACGCGCCCTTGGGCGGCGTCTGACCTAAATGAGACAGCGAAGGCCATGCCGCTCGGCGAAACAACCCGACCAGTGTGTCACGTCTCCGATGGTGAGTCCCAAATAGGAACTCGAGCTCGTCACCTTCCTTCAGCGCCAACAAGGGTATATTAAGCAGGAGCCAGCGGATATGCCCGGCGTCGGGAGGTGATTGAGCACAAAGCTGCGGTGGGATCGGCTCCCAACTTTGCGCCAAAAAGTCGTCGCTTCTCTCCGGAGAAAGTCGCGATCATCAAAGAACCTCGACAAGCTCTTGAAGGCGGCTTCATTCGTGAGATCAACTACTCCAGTGGTCGCCAACCGGTCATCGTCTTGAGAAAAAGGGAGGAAAGTGGAGAATGTAAATCGACCATACGGGGTTGAACTTCGGCTTGCGAAGGACAATTTCCACTTCCAGCGCATCGACCGGATCGTGGACTCCACCGCGAATGCTAAGATCTTGAGCTTCTTGGATGCTTACTCGGGTACCACCGGATCAAAATGGCGATCGACGGCGAAAGCAAGACCTCCTTCATCACGCCGTTTGGCACCTATTGCTATCTGACCATGTCATTTGATGCTGCGCAATGCGGGGCCACTTTTCAACGTCGATGACCAAGACTTTCGAGCTCAGATCGGGCGGAACCTTGAGGTCTCGTGGGCGACATCATCGTCAAAAGCCCCACCGAGGCGACCACGTTCGCGACCTCGAGACCTTCGCCAACTGAGCAGGCACAAGATCAAGCTCAACCGAGAAGTGCGTGTTCGTGGCGTCCCAGAAGGTGCTCGGCTACATGATCGGGGCTCACGGGGTTGGACAAACCGGAGAAGATCGAGGCGATCGAAAAGATGGCACCCGGCCTCGATCAAGTAGGTGCAAAGCCTCACCGGCCGCATAGCGCCCTCGGCAATTCATCTCGAGGCTCGGCGAGCCTTGAGCTCCCATTCTTCCAAACCTTGCGCAAGCAGGGGCCAGTGGACTCCAGGAGGCCCAGCGATCCTTCGACGACACGAAGGCATACTGTCGTCCCCACCCCTCCTTATAACGCCACAACTTTGGTGAGAAGTTCTTGCTATACCTCGCGCCACCCCCCATCTTTGTTAGTGCCGTCTTGGTAGTGAGGCAGGGGCCTCAATGACACCCATTTATTATGCCGAGGTCTTGCGGCCCAGAGCGCTACCCGCAGTCTGAAGCTGTTATATGCTCTCCTCATGGCAGCGCAAGCTCGGCACTATTTCGGGCACACTCAGTGGTCGCCCGAGCAACTTCCCTCGGGGACATCTGAGGAACCCGGAGGGTGGCGAATCGCCAAGTGGGCCATGGAACCGGCGGCGTTCGGCGTCCGTGTCGTGGCGCCGCACGACCATAAAAGTCGCAAGTGCTCGCCGACTTCGTGGTCGGCAGACGTCTGACCAGCTCCCGAGCTCGGGTCGAAGAGCAAGCCCGGGTCATGTTCTTGACGGCTCGAGATCTTTCAAGCGCTCGGGTGGGATCCTTATCCTCACCCAGCGGCGACAAGGTAGTCGTAATTCATTTTGGCTTCTCGGCGACCAACAATGTGGCGAATCTGAAGCTCTTTTGGCCGCTGCGAGCTTGCAAGGCCTTGGGAATCGCCGCTGGTCGTGAAGGGCGACTCGGCTCGTCGTGTCAGTTCAACAAGGACTACCGGTGCTCTGGAGACTTCGATGACAAAGTACCTCACCGAGCGCGCAAGATGGAGAAGTGGTTCCAGAACTTGGAGCTCAAACACATCCCGGGAAGGACAACTCCGTGGACTCCCTCTCCAAGCTTGGCTCCTCGGCGAGCGAAGTCCCACCCGACGTCATCACGGAGACACTAGCAGCCTGTCAATCTCCGACCAAGAGGTCGCTTCGCCATGGTCGAAGGTACACCCTCTGGGCGAGGCCATCCACAGTTTCCTTGCTCGGGCGACTGCCACCCGACCTGCCGGAGGAGCCGGATCAGCGGCAAGGCGAAGTCTCAGCCACGCTTGTCGAGGGAGAGCTTCTGAGACGCAATGTTTCCGCATCTGACGGTGCATCTCCACGGAGGAGGTAAGTACCTCTTGCATGACATTCCTCGGGCCTCGTAGGCGCACTCTTCGTCAGGACAATGGTCGGGAAGGCCTTCCGCATGGGTACTATCGCCCTCGGCGCTTCGGGATGCTCGTGATATCGTCCGCACTGTCGAGCTCGCCAATTCCATGCGGAAGTCGATCAACCGCCTACGCGCTCCAGACCATCCGCTCGCGTGGCCCTTCTCGACACGGGGCCGGATATCCTCGGTCCTTTTCCTCAAGCGGTAGGAGAGAAGAAGTTTCATTCATCATTGTCGACACCTTCACCAAGTGGATAGAGGTTGAGCGGTCTCGACCATAGCGCTTTCGGGCGGCGATTCGTTTTTCCGATTGTTCGTGGTCACCAGTGCACGGGTTCCATGCAAGATTATCGCGATAACGGTACTTTCGGTTTACCAAATGAGTTGTTCGGGAGTTTTGCGAGGAGCTCGGCATTAAAATTTGCTTCGCGGTGGCTCACCCGAACAGCGGAGGCGGTGAGCAGCGCCAACGGGCAAATCATTGAGGCGTCAAGCGAGTCGCGAGATGAGCTCGGCCGATCGGCAAGGCACAGGTGGGACGAACTTCCCACCGTCCCTATGGTCTATTCGTACCACAACAAGTCGAGCCATTGTGGTCCACACCCTTCCGGCTTCGTGTTCGATGCGAAGCCGCCCCGCCTCCCGAGGTCACTGCTGGGCTCTGCCGAGGTCAGCAGTCGACCAAGTCGACTTCGGCTTGAACGGTCTCTCGACCTCACCCTCGCAGAAGAAGTAAGATGCGTGCCTTTGCCACGATCAACGCACTACCGCAAACTCTTCGCAGACATGCGTCTCGGTCGTACGACCTAGGAAGCTCCTTGTTGGGGACTTAGCCCCAGGCGGATTGAGCTCGCGTCGGCACCAACAAGTTATCCCCTTGATGGGAGGCCCCTATAGAGTTGTTTCAGCAGATCGACGAGGGCTTACTGGCTAGCGATGCCCGACGGCGAGAGCTCTCTAGCTCGTGGAATATAGATCAACCGGAAGTTTTATGTGTAAACCCTATGCCTCACATTTCAATAAAGTCGATCTTTCATTTTCTATGTCGCTTCGTGATATTATTGCTATTTCTTTTCCGAGCGGTTCCTCGTTTGTTTTTCTCGAACACGACCCTCGCGCGAACACATTCGCTCTGGTCTAGCGACGAGGTTTGGCGTTCACCGCCAAATAAGCAGGCTAAGCGTAGGCGAACCTCTTCGCAATCTAGCTCTTCCCTCGTGCTCGGGCTCGAGCCGAGAACCTCGCCGCTTTAGCCGGCGAGCGATATGCATAATCGCAAGGACCGTTCGAGCACTAACGTTGACCGCTTCATGCCCTTCTACCATTGCTGGTGTTCCTCCACTTTGCGGTCGTGGCCTCTCGTCCATGTTTAAGTCTTGTGCCGAGGCACGCGTCGCTCAACCTCGGACCTAACGGAAGTGGGTAAAAGCTACCCTATCGGCGCCACGACCTAGAAAGCAGGAGCGACCAATAAGCAAAGCAAGGAAGACTTCAAGTATCCCCAAGCTACGGATTTACAACAGGGGACGAGGTTTCTTTGTGCAGCAAAAACAAACCACTTTTGTTAGTACATTCCGCACTCTTTGATGTTTCCTTGCACGGTCGGCCATCTCGCGGTAAGCTTTTTCTTTCGAGCCGGGCCACTCTTGCCTTGAGGTTGCGATCTCACCGAGAGTGGAGGGCTTCTTTGGGAAGCATCCACGGCTCGGCGTCATTAGTCTTCAAAATTTGGGCGGGGCATTCTTCGCTGCTTTACCGACACGCTCGAGCTTTTCTTGAGCAGGGGACCTTAGTCCGGGCCCAAGCGACCTCGCGGGAACCTTCTCAGCGCCTCGACTTTAGCACGTTCGACCTCGAGCGCCTTGGTGGCATCGTTCGAGCTTCCCCTCAAGCTCAAGGATTTTGGCCTCGAGCTCGGGGGCGCCCTCGCCCTAGAATGTGCTGCTCAGCCGCCCTCTCCAGTCCTTGACCTTGGCCCTTTCGGTTTCAAGTGTCTTGTTGGCGCTCCCAAGTTCCTCTTGATTGGAGTATTTTTGCCTTGAGCTCGGAGTTGACACCTCATGAAGCCTTCTCCGAGCCTTGATCTTGCCCCGCCAGCCTCGAAAGCACCGTGGCTGAACGTGGCGCGCCTCTGCTCCACGGCCCTAACACAAGTCGCGTTCGAGACCTGGTCCGCCGAGCTCTTCCACGTGGACTATCTCCTGCGCCCTCATCGTCCGCATAGGTCATCGAGCTCTTGGGCCTTCGCCGAGCTCCCCTCTTTCGACCTCAATGGTCTGCCTGGCCGGACGCGCTCAACCTCCAGCGCCTCCCATCTGCGCCGAGGAGACCCCCAAAGACGACAAGCCCTACTCTGAGGCCTTGTAACCCTCGAGAGGCCAGGTCGATCACCTTCACGACGGAAAGGATGGCCCAAAAGTGAGAGGGACAAGGAAGTCAAAGCTGCGAGCTACGGTCACGGAAGACCCTCACCTCGCCGAAGTCGCCTCCTCAGCGGCGCTGGTGAAGTCCTCACGCCGTCAATACGATCGCGAGGGATCTCCTCCTCGTCGACCGCCACGCCGGTGCCGGGATCGACCACGGCCACCGATGGCGCACTTGGGCCGGGACTCTGAGTCCCCGCCCCGGGGGCGGCTTGGTTATCCGCTGCCTCCTCCGGTGGGTTGAGGCCGCCGACGGGGGAGGACATAGCGGCAGAGCCAGCCCCGATCTCCACGGTCGGGGTCCCGCTCGTCTCCGGCGCCAAGGGATGGCGGCCGGATCCGCCTTGTATTCCCGGCCTCCGTGGGTTCCGGGTGCCGCTGACCTCGGCCTTGCACACCACTACTGGGAGGTCTGTGGAGCTCCTGGCCCGACGCCCTCGGTGGCCGTGGTCGCGCCTCGGCCGCCGGAGGCGATCGTGGCTGGTGGGGTCTTGGAGGCCACTTCAATCGTGGCCTCAAGGCCCTGAGTATCCTCCCTCACGGAGGCGTTGGGAAGCCCGTCGACAGATCTCGCGCCGTGGGCCTCGCCCGTGTCGTAGTCCGGCCGACCGCTGCGGCTCGTTTTCTTCGGACGAGTCGTCGAGCCGTTGGTAGAACTCACCGACCAAGGGCTGGCCCGAAGAAGTGCGTGTCCCACGACGATCGCGGCGTGGTACCGGCTCGATGGCGTTCTCCTCCTGACTCGGACTCGCTACGGACAACGACCATCGTCAAACGGGCAAGTTTCGAGCTCAGTGCTCGAGGTCTGCGATCAAAAGCATACGCTAAGCCGTAAAGGTACGAAGGGGCGGCGCACCGGGATGTCGAGGGCTTACCCGGTCACCATCTCCTCCTCGTCGAAGGTCGCCGAAGGTCTTCAGCTCGATGTTTAGGGATGTCACGCGTTCTTGGCGTCCTCGCGACTCGAGGTCGGGGTCCGAGCGGCTCCGCGTCACCACAAGTGGCGAGGGCTCGGGCTCGAGGCTCTGGGGTGTACTCAAGACTGGCGGCGGCAGGCGCTCTCGCTACACGACGGAACTTCGTCAAACGGCAAGGCGGAAAACACAAGCTCGGGGCTCGACCGAAGGGCCCTTACCATGGCACGGTCCCCACTCGACATGGCGCTTCTCCGCCTCCGCTCGGCTTGGTCCGACCGGTGGAAGTCGCTTCTTCCCTTCTTGCCCTCGCTTCACCGGGCCGGGAGCATTCTCTGGCGTGTCCAAGAACTCTGATGGGCTCGTGCGGGCGGGGCTCAGAAGGGGCTCGTGGGTATAAGACTCGAGCGCTTGGTCGGTGACCTACCTCGTCCTTTCGACGGAGTACATTCTTGGGGCGGGGTTGCCGATGGCGTACTGCGGCGCCACTTCCCAAACATCTCGACCATCTGGCGGAGACCCGAGATTCTTTTCGCACCGCAGACAAGCGGTACCGCCAAGAGAGGATCGAATGGTGTGCGCAAGCCGCACCTTGAGACAAAAGACTTACTAGACGTGCCCTCTGGTAGCATCGTCGGACCCTCGGATCTCGAAGAAGGGTGCTCCCTCCGCCGAGAGGGACACGCGGTTCCGCAGAAATCGTTGGCGATCGCTTTCGCTCGTTAAGACCACGCTGCGAGATATGGATGAGGGCAATGGCCTCTCGTCGACCTTGAGGTCGTCGACTCCCGAGTCTCCTTCTTGTGGTTGGCGATGGGGTCCTTCAGACACCGGCGTCCGGCCTCGCCCTCTTGAGTAGAACCGGCGCTTCGCTCCGCCGAGGGAATCCTGGTCGAACTTAGGAAGGCCCACTTGAGCCCGACCCATTGCGGAAGTAGAGGCAATGACCACGGGTCCTTCCCGGAGCGGAAGAGACCGAAGTACCGAAAGAAGAGCGAGGGGGTCGGGAGAATCCCCAGGAACCCCTCGCATAGATGGGAAAAGATGGTGAGGAGAAGAACGGAGTTTGGCGCCAGATTGATGAGCTCGATGTCGCAGCTGGAGAGGACCTTCGCGACGAACTCACTCTCCGGTCCATAAGCCAAAGAGGACGTAGTGCTTTCGTGTGCAGCGATCTCATCGCCCTTGGGTATGACTTCGGTCTCGCTGTCTCGATAGCCGCCATACAAACAGGTCCAAAGAAATTTCAGGACTCGAGCTCTCTCATCCTCGAATCCGATAGAGTGCTCCTTCCTAACTTGGTCATGGCGATCGCCTAGTTTTGTGTCGAGGGGAGAGGAGGACCTTGCTCGGCGAGAGGACTTGGAAAACGAAGGGCTCAAGGGCGAGAGCTTTTCTTGCTGAAGATGTGGCGCTGGGATTATGAACCGCAACACGGTAAAATCCAGTCCACGGTGCCTTAAAAGGCGTGCCAACTATGACTTGACGGCTGTGATTAAGGCTTGGGCTACGGAGTCGAGACGCCGCCAGGTGCCCACCAACCGTTCACATCCGTACCAACATCGAGAAGTCCGAAGGTCGCCAGGTGTCGAGGCCAAAAGACTTGCCTTGTGGTCTCCGCCCGACCTCGACCAAGGAGTCAAGACTCACTGAAGGTTTTTCCGTCTCAAGAATAAGGCTCGAGGTCGCCCCGAGGGTTCCTCTCGACCTAGAGCCTCGGGGCTAGCCGACGAGGGTGGATACTCTTTGACCGGCCGGAGGCGGTCAACGGATCCCTGCTCGGAAGGCCCGACCGCGACACAGGTATCGCGACAGGCGCTCGACTCGAAGCGCCTTGCGCCGAGCTCGGCACCTCTCGACCTCGAGCTCGAGCGGGGTCTCGCCTGAAGCCCTTGGCCCGCCCTAGGATTTCGGATCAGGCATTTGACTGACGGTTGCCAGAGAGCGGGTCGTGGGGATGACTCAGAGTAGCGGGTGTTCGGGCGATTCTTTGCCAGCCCTCAAGGTGCACGAAGGCCCCCTTTCCGAGGATCGCTCCCGGCCGTTGCGTGCAAAGGAAGTATAAAGACCAAGGACGCATGAGCTCCAAAGAGACGAAGACAACACAACACACACGGCAGCTCGAGTTAGGAATCACCATTACTGTCTTAAGTTGTAAACACTGCTCTGTACACCCATATAACAAGAATCACCGCCATGAGGCAAGCTGGAGTAAAGCTATTACCTTCACGGGGCTCGAACCAAGATAAACTCTTGTCTCGTGCTCGTTGTCGCCTTTGTTCGACCATCGCCCGATTGATTTTCTTCCTTCGCTCGAGTAAACGCAGCTCGGGTCCCATAAACTCTCGACCCTACCTCTTTTTATGTTGGTTATCCCGATCGTCGAAAAAGAAGGGAATGCATTTATGCTTTCATACTCAAGTGCACAAAACATACAAAAGAAGAATCTCATATCCATACATCACAATCAACTCATTAAACATGATTCATGATCGTAAATGCAATCTGAGATGCAATATGCCATACAAATGCGAATGTCATATCTCAGACATCACAACCAACTCATTAAACATGATTCATGATCGTAAAAAGCAATCTGAGATGCAATATGCCATACAAAAGCGTAATATCATATCCATACATCACAACCAACTCATTAAACATGATTCCTCCTTGTCAATGCAATGCGGATGCAAATATGCTTGCATGTTCATATGCTCATTTCATTTCACAATTCTCATGCATATTTCACCATTCTCATGCATATGATGCATTCTCATGCATATTTCACCATTCTCTTGCATATGATGCATCATGCATAACTCATCTCCTCTTTTTAGCATATACAGTATTAATGAGCACCACCCGTCGATGCGTGCCCTCAAAACCCAACCATCCGTGGAAGGGCACCTTAAAAACAGGCTTGCCCGCTACCCAATGAGCGGTCCTACACTTAACACCGCTCCCATTCACGCCAAAGGATGGGACTACGAGTAGGATCTCTCGAGCACTCGGATTAGTCATATAACTCATATGACTTTCTCACCGACCTGGCTCGATGCACTTGTCATGAATGCACATATGCAAATGTCATTCTCAACACTCGAATCACCTTCTCAACACTCATATCCATATTCTCACCAAATCTTATCAACATGTCACATCTGTCATTAACCCTCGCACCAAAGACATAATCCATTTTCATGATCACAATTCAACTATTTCTATTAATCCAATGTCACAACTTCGTTATTCACATTCACCTATCATAGTAGTGAGCACTCTTATGAACGTGTGATATAGCAATGTGTCAATTTGGCAATTACACGGGGTCCAACAAACAACCCACAAAGCATTCAATCCAAAGATGCAATTTCCATGAATGCATATATGCAAACGCCATTCTCCATACTCAGATCCATTCACATGCTCTCATTTCCTTCTTTCATAGCCACAACCATAAATCTCATTCATGGATATTCACAAGTCCTACACATACTAGTGACGCCAACATAGCAATATCATGCATTATCAACTTATATAGCAACTAGCATGGCAAACAATCAATACTGCAAGAATTCAACAATCGATGCACTTGCCTTTAACCTCAGTGAGAAACTGACGGCCCATTGTGGCGCTAGAAACCACCAACCCTAAAGAGCAGAAACACAAGATAGGGCAAGGCACAATTGTCACAATCACAACTTAACAGAAATTAAAGGTGCATGGTTAAACAAGAGTATTCTAGCACACACCTCAATATGGGACTTATACATTTCAAGATTAACTATGGCATTAATAACTCTAGGTACTTCACCATTTTAAGCATAAACACATGCATCCCTTGGATGAAAACACAAGTTCCGAACATATGAGGAATCACAGCAAAACAGTGCATTAAAGCAATCAGGAGCAATCTAAATAATAAAAGGACACACTAGCACATTTCTCAATCTGGGATCTCGTGTTCAAGAAAATGATTAAGCCATACACAGTTCTAGCTCATTCTCTATTTAGACACACACCTTTCACAAAACAAGCATGCATAAATATTTAGCCAAGACAAATGAAGAACACATTTATCCTGTTAACACAGAGCAGTGATGTCCAATCCGAAAAAGTGCAGATTCAATTATCCAACACGTATAAAGGTTGCTACTCATTAAACCCAAATTTCACAACTTAGTGTACCAAGAATCACATAACAGAATGAGCATACTTTTGCTAAATCACAGCACACATAATTTAGAATAGAGGCATAATCATCACTGTGAAATACATAGGGACATGCTAGGCTGTACATACATGTATAACCCTCATAAACACAACAGCATAGAAGTTAGTTTCCAAGTCATGCAAATCAATCACAGAGGTCCAGTATCCAACATAAAATTCCTACTCTTTAACCTTCACATTTATCATGCCATGAAATGCAAAACAATTACTCGTAGGCATTACAACAAGCACCTTGCATGCAAACAATTAAATCCCCACATTTCTAGGGTTTACCTCAAATCTGACTCATGGAGGAAAAAGGGAGGTGGGGAAGGGCTCTAGGTGTTGCTGCCGGAGAGGAGGCGCAGGGGGGAAACCGCCGGCCGGGGAGGAGCTCGCCGCCGGCCAGAGGTGATGAGGACATCACTCCAATGCATACGCCCGAGACTCCTCCAGTTGTGATGCAAGGACCCATCACAAGAACACGAGCACGGCAATTGAATCAACGGTGAGCTCGTTCCTAAGTGCCCGTCTGATACTTGTGAGAATGGTATGCTACCTAATGATATTATTGATTATATTGTACTTAGGAACTTTGGAGAGGATCATGAAGGCCTTGGGAACCAGCAAGGGCCAGGAGGGAGGCAAGGAGGGCGTCCAATTCAAGTTGGAAGTCTAATTCGTCTCGGAGTTGACTACCTCGGCCACCAGGAGCAGCGTTCACTAAAATCGTCGCCCAGGCCACAAACGGGCTCCGATTTTGATGATCCACATATGCCTCGAAAGCTAAGGAGATAACCTTTCCAATGGCACTGGTTTTAGGTCATTTCGACTTCGGAGTCGACGGGAATTCATGTTGCAAGTTAGCGGACAGAATCTGTCCCAGGGTGCTGCGTCACCAATTTGGGCCCTTGGCCCATGTATCGTGTTGGAGTCCATCACGGACGCGTCTAGGGTTTCTAGGACATCCCCTAGCCTTTATATCCAGTAGCCGCCGCTAGGGTTTGATTTGGGGGTTTTGCTTAGATTAATTCTGTCTTTGAAAAGTGTCGCCGTTCATCGGTTTGTGAGACCCCAACTCGTGAGCTTCATCTTCAATTGCAAATTCAGTTGCATCTTTCTTGTTCTTGCTTGTGTTCTCGATTCATTGGCAGGGATTAGCCTTGTGGCGAGGTCAACCGGCAGTGCGGTTGATAACGTGAGGACGCGTGGTGCTACGATTGCGTGGGTTTTGATCGTGCCGATCAAGAAGCCGGATCGTGTGTGTCTCGTGCCGCCTAATCGACTTATCCTCCACCGACGGAAGTTCGAGCAACCCGTCCCCATCAAGTGGTATCGAGCAAGGTTTACCGTCGGGTTCGTCTTTTCCGTAGTTTAATTTAGTTACGTGTTAGTCCTATAGTCCACGAAAAAGCCAAAAAAATGCGGTTCATAGTCTACCATACCTAGAACCACGCCTAGCCTTTGCACAATTTCGTTTGAGAATCCGTAATCTTGAGTTTGTGTCCATAGTCGAGTCGTGTTGCTGGTTTAGATCGTGGTCTTAATTTAGTTGTGTTTCATCTCCATTGCATCATCCCATATCCTACACCGATCCGCCACCAATCGCTATTTGAGTCCTTGTTGGATTCGGATTGTTTTGTGGTTTTCCTCGATTCGAGTCCTAGTTGTGTTAGGGTTTCTCCTTCATAAATCCTAATCCCCCACCTCCCGTTAGCCATATCGCCACCCCCGATCACGTAACCTGCCACCATAGATCATCGCATTCCATATCCACTCCATCGCCCTTGAGTTTGGAGAGGTGCCGCCTAGAAAACCCACGATTCGAGTCCTTAGTGAAACGGCCATAACTTTCGTGATACGGACTCGGAATTAAGCGAATTTTTTTTCACGGAAATCTACAGAAAATTTTACATCCGATTCTCCCCACTTTGTTGGGTTCGCCGAAATTATTTTGCGAAATTCCCTCTGAAGATTGAGTTCTCGATCATCAAGTTTGAGCACGCTTTTGGAAAACACTTCTTATTTCATATCGGTTTCATCTTACATCTGTTCAGGCTGAAAATTTGTGTACTATCTGCCTTTGTGCTCCTGATCCTAGGAAAAATATCAGAAAAAGCAAAGAAAAATAAAAAAATTGTTGAAGAGGCATAGAGCAAAAAAAATTGTGGGAGGAGCAGAGGAAGCAGAGAGCAAAAAAAAAGGACAGGAGCACAGGTAGGTGTTGTTACCGTGCCTGATAGCAGTGTTTTTGCTGCGGTGCTGAATCTGTTCATATATTCTGACGCCTTGTTGCTTGTCTCTACATATTCCTTGTTTTCTGCGGCAGCTGACTAAGGCCACGTGTTTAGACCAGCAATTAGGGCAAGTGCTTTTGGACATTTATTCAGCGTTACTATCTGTTACTAAATTGTGTGCCACTCCATACATATAACCTTCCTACAGCTCCACAAATACATCCTTCTGATCAGCACAGGTTATTGACCCTTGTAATCGCTTCATCACGCCTCACGGATTGTCACGAACCACCACGGTTGCACCGTCCCTCATTGTGTTGGTAAGAACCGGGTAAGAACTTGGTAAGATTGCTTGAGAGCGAGAGATCCCACCTCGTAGTTCATAGGGCTCATAATACTTGTGTTTGTATTTCCCTCTGTCCTTTTTACGTGCTAACCATGGCGGTGGCAAGAAGGGCGAGAACGAGGATGATGATGTTACCATCAATGATCGTGTCCTTCATTTGAGTTGTCGACCATCTATGCCGACGAGATAAAAATGATGTTCAAGGAGCATGCCACGACAACGAACAAGACCCTTGAGAGCATCGATCGACGAGTTTCCACCCTCACCGAGAGGATGGATGCCGTCAAAAACGCCTCGGCGACCATTGATGGAGGTGCATCCGTCAACAACGGCGCCAACCACAAAGAACAACGACCACGATGAGGATGGTGATTTTGAGGAAGATGAAGATGAGCGAGAACGCGTCGCCAGGAACGTCCGCTCAACGAGACGCCCGTCTTCATGACCGTCTTCGCCGCAACCATCACGGTATGGGAGGTAATAATCAGAACCGCAATGATGATCCTTTCGCTAAGGTAAAATTCACCATCCCTTCCTTTTCTGGAGGTTATGATGCTGATGCCTACTTAGATTGGGAGATGACGGTCGAGCAAAAATTTAATTCCCATCTAGTTCCCGAGATTCATAGGGTTAGACAAGCCACTAGTGAATTTAAAGATTTTGCTATAATCTGGTGGAATGAACTAGTAAATGCCCGCTTACAACCTGATTCTTGGGCGAGATTAAAAGATGCTATGCGTAATAGATTTGTTCCTCCTTCCTACCAACGTGATATGCGCAAGAGATTGCAACGATTAGATCAAGGTAGTATGACTGTTCAGGAATATTACCAAGAGCTTCAAAAGGGTATGTTACGTTGTGGGGTAGTAGAGGAACCTGAGGATAAAATTGCGCGTTTTTACGGTGGGTTGCGTCCAGAAATTCAGGATATTGTTGATTATAAAGAATATACAACTGTCAATCGCTTGTTTCAACTTGCTATGTTAGCAGAGAAGGAATTGCAGGGACGCCATTCCAAGAGCAGGAGCAATGCCGGCAGCACCTTCACGCCCCGAACGACTACGGGACAAGCGAAGACAGTGCCTTCTTCCACCTTTCGACCAGCTGCACCGCCACCTTCGACGAGCACACGACCGGCACCGACGGCACCGCCCGCTGCGTGCCGCGGACAGCAAAGAAGTCGCCCCGCCAACACCGTCAAAGCTCCTCCGTCGCTTCCACAGCCGTACATCGACGGAATTCGCGCCATAAGTGCCAAGGATTGGCCACGTCAAGAGAGAATGCCCCACCGGTGGGCATACATCGCCACCGACGACGGAGGTTACATCGGTGCCTCCGATGTTGAGGATGAGATCGGCGACACCGGGGTGGGCGGCGATGAGGTTGATGATGAAGCCACCTTTGGCACCGAGGATACCGCTGCGTCAGTCCATCATTGTCCAAGCGTGTCCTTAGCGCACAAATGGAGCAAGCCGAGCAGCAACAGCGCCACAACTTGTTCCAGATTTTCTTCGTCATCAACAACCGACGAGCGCGCGTGATCATTGACTCGGCAGCTGCAACAACTTGGTGAGTACAGATTTGGTCAAGAAGCTTGGCTTGACCACACGCTCAAGACCACATCCATACCACATTCGATGGTGAATGATTCGGCAAAAGCTAAGGTAACACAAACAGTTCGGGTTCATTTTTCCATTGGTTCCTATTCGATTTTTTGATTGTGATGTGGTTCCGATGCAAGCTTGCTCTCTTTTATTGGGTCGCCCATGGGAATATGACAGCGATGCACTTCACCACGGTAGAAGTAATAAATACACTTTTATGCATAAGGAAAGAAAATTACACTTCTACCTTTGACCCCGCTGAAATTGTTAAATCGATAGGGAGCGGATTGCTAATGACAAGAAACCCATTGATGAAAAATCTGAAATTCAGCATGTAGCCAACCAAATTAAATTGAGGAATCCGTCTTGCTTGCTACAAAATCTGATCTTGCTGCCATTAGTGATGATGTTTTGTGCTATGCTTTGATATGCAAAGATGCTTTGTTTTCATTGGATGATAAGCCCGAAGCTTTGCCTCCTCTTGTCACTAACCTTTTGCGGGAGTATGCGGATGTTTTTCGCTTTGAGATACCTCAGGACTCCCACCCATACGAGGGATTGAGCACCAAATTGATTTGATACGGAGGCGAGTTTGCCAAACCGAAGCTGCTTATAGGACCAACCCCGAGGAGACTAAGGAGATTCAGCGCCAAGTCCAAGATCTTTTGGATCGCGGGTATGTACGTGAGAGCCTTAGTCCTTGTGCTGTTCCTGTTCTTTTGGTTCCTAAGAAAGATGGCAGTTGGCGCATGTGCGTAGATTGTAGAGCCATTAACAATATCACAATATGGTATCGTCATCCTATTCCTAGGTTAGACGACATGCTTGATGAGTTAAGTGGTTCTATAATTTTTTCTAAGGTTGACTTGCGTAGTGGATACCACCAAATAAGAATGAAATTGGGAGATGAATGGAAAACAGCTTTTAAAACCAAGTTTGGATTGTATGAGTGGTTAGTCATGCCTTTTGGGTTAACTAATGCACCTAGCACTTTCATGCGCTTAATGAATGAGGTTTTACGAGCTTTCATTAGAAAATTTGTGGTGGTTTATTTTGATGATATATTGATTTACAGCAAGTCATTACATGAACATCTTGATCATCTACGTGCTGTTTTCGATGCTTTATGCGTCTTTGACGTTTATTTGGTAACCTCGAGAAGTGCACTTTTGCAATCGAACGAGTATCGTTTCTTGGCTATGTTGTGACTCGCTGAGGAATTGAGGTGGATGAAGCCAAGGTGCACGCGATTAAGAGTTGGCCAACGCCCACGACGATTTCACAAGTGCGGAGTTTCCATGGACTTGCCGGATTTTACCGCCGCTTTGTGAAGGATTTCAGCACCATTGCAGCCCCATTGAATGAGTTGACGAAGAAGGAGTTGTTTTCCATTGGGGGCAAGCACGGAGAATGCCTTCAACCTTTTGAAAGATAAGCTTACTAATGCACCTTTACTCCAACTTCACGATTTTGATAAGACCTTTGAGCTTGAATGTGATGCTAGTGGGATTGGAATTGGTGGTGTTTTGATGCAAGATAGAAAACACATTGCTTATTTTAGTGAAAAATTGAGTGGTCCTATTTTGAATTATTCCACATATGATAAAGAATTGTATGCTCTTGTGCGATCTTTAGAAAGCGTGGCAACATTATCTTTGGCCCAAAGAATTTGTTATTCATTCCGATCATGAGTCATTGAAACATATTAGCGATCAAGTGAAACTCAATCGAGACATGCTAAATGGGTTGAATTTATTGAATCTTTTCCTTATGTTATCAAACATAAGAAAGGGAAGGATAATGTGATTCTTGATGCCTTGTCTAGGAGATATACCATGTTGTCCCAACTTGATTGTCGAATATTTGGATTGGAATCAATTAAAGAACAATATGTCAATGATGATGATTTTAAAGATGTCTTGCTGCATTGCAAAGAGGGAAGAACATGGGACAAATATGTGATAAATGATGGATTTGTGTTTAGAGCTAACCGCCTATGCATTCCGCTTGGTTCCGTTCGTTTTCTTTTTGATCTGAGGAGGCTCATGGAGGAGGTTTGATGGGTCATTTTGGTGCCAAGAAGACGGAGGTCAGGTTGTCCGCTCACTTCTTTTGGCCGAAGATGAGGCGAGATATTGAGAGGTTTGTATCCCGCTGCACTACATGTCAAAAGGCTAAGTTAAGTCACGGTTGAATCCACATGGTTTATATATGCCTCTTCCTGTTCCTAGCACTCCATGGGAGGATATATCTATGGACTTTATTTTAGGACCGCCTAGGACCAAGAGGGAGGGATAGTATTTTTGTGGTGGTTGATAGATTTTCTAAGATAGCTCACTTTATTCCTTGTCATAAGAGCGGCGATCTTTGTTAATGTTGCTAACCTTTTCTTTCAAGAAATCGTTCGCTTGCATGGTATGCCTTCTACTATTGTTTCAGATCGTGATGCCAAGTTTTTGAGCCACTTTTGGAGAACTCTATGGAATAAATTGGGGACCAAGCTGCTGTTTTCAACAACATGTCATCCCCAAACCGATGGCCAAACCGAGGTAGTAAATCGTACATTATCTACTATGTTGAGGACTGTTACGAAGAAGAATTTGAAGATATGGGAAGAGTGTTTGCCGATGTTGAGTTCGCTTATAATAGGGCGGTACACTCCACCACCAAGGTAAGTCCTTTTAGGGTAGTGTATGGCTTCAATCCCGTGCTCCTATTGATCTATTACCTTCACCTACTAGTGAGCAGGTTAATCATGATGCTAAGGAACGTGCTGAATTTATTCTGAAATTGCATGAAAAGACTAGAGAAAATATTGAAATGATGAATGAAAGGTATAGGATTGCGGGAAGTAAAGGTAGAAAGGAAGTAAAACTTAAACCGGGTGATTTAGTATGGTTACACTTGCGAAAGGATCGTTTCCAGAATTGAGAAAGTCTAAATTAATGCCTAGAGCTGATGGTCCTTTCAAGATACTTGAGAAAATAAATGATAATGCATATAAACTTGAGTTGTCGCCTGAATTTGGGGTTAGTCCCACATTTAACATTGCAGATTTGAAACCGTTCATGGGAGAAGAAGATGAGCTTGAGTCGAGGGCGACTCCACTTCAAGAGGGGAGGATGATGAGGACATCACTCCAATGCATACGCCGAGACTCCTCCGGTTGTGATGCAAGGACCCATCACAAGAGCACGAGCACGGCAATTGAATCAACAGGTGAGCTCGTTCCTAAGTGCCCGTGCAGATACTTGTGAGAATGGTATGCTACCTAATGATATTATTGATTATATTGTACTTAGGAACTTTGGAGAGGATCATGAAGGCCTTGGGAACCAGCAAGGGCCAGGAGGGAGGCAAGGAGGGCGTCCAATTCAAGTTGGAAGTCTAATTCGTCTCGGAGTCGACTACCTCGGCCACCAGGAGCAGCGTTCACTAAAATCGTCTCCCAGGCCACAAACGGGCTCCGATTTTGATGATCCACATATGCCTCGAAAGCTAAGGAGATAACCTTTCCAATGGAACTGGTTTCAGGTCATTTGGACTTCGGAGTCGACGGAAATTCACGTTGCAAGTTGACGGACAGAATCTGTCCCAGGGTGCTGCGTCACCAATTTGGGCCCTTGGCCCATGTATCATGTTGGAGTCCATCACGGACGCGTCTAGGGTTTCTAGGACGTCCCTAGCCTTTATATCCAGTAGCCGCCGCTAGGGTTTGATTTGGGAGTTTTGCTTAGATTAATTACTGTCTTTGAGCGATTGTCGCGTTCATCGGTTTGTGAGACCCCAACTCGTGAGCTTCATCTTCAATTGCAAATTCAGTTGCATCTTTCTTGTTCTTGCTTGTGTTCTCGATTCATTGGCAGGATTAGCCTTCGTGGCGAGGTCAACCGGCAAAGGTACGGTTGATAACCGTGAGGACGCGTGGTGCTGCGATTGCGGGGTTTTGATCGTGCCGATCAAGAAGCCGGATCGTGTGTCTCGCGCCACCTAATCGACTTATCCTCCACCGACGGAAGTTCGGCAACCCCGTCCCCATCAAGAGGCTTCTGGCCGTCGGTAGGGAGGGCAGACCGAGGCTCTTCTGGCTGCACTGCCACCTGGAGGATCACCGGCCGGGAGGAGAGGTGGCGCAGGGCGGCGCCGGCTGGGAGGAAACGCAGGGGAAGCGATGCACTCGGCTGGAGAGGAGGCGCATGGGGGAGAAGCATCGGCAGGATGGAGTCGGGGCTAGCTCTAGGCGCAGGAGCCAAGCTCCAGGAGATGAGTCGGCCAGGAAAAACAAAAAGGGGAGGGCCTCCAAGCAATGACAGCCACCCATTTGAAGGAAGAGAGAGGGAGAGGTTAGGTGAAATTCCCAAAAAACCCCTCCTACAAAATCCATCTTTTAACCAAAAGCGCGACCCAAATAATGTAATTCTTGGCGCGATAAGACAAATGACAGGAAAATACAACTTACCGCCAAACAATACGGCTCAAAAGATACTTCAACTGAAAAAACTAGTGCAACAACCAAAACCTTTACTAAAAGCTTCGAAAACGCGACAATAAATATTTTCTCCCAAATACAAATCCCTGAATCACGAAGGTGGAATAATTACCGACCGAAAACCCTAGCAAAAGAGATTCGCGGTATTACAGTCCTGTACTTCGGCTCTGTGTGAGGGAAGTGATAGTGAAGGCAACCCGGAGAGGTTCCTAGGTTGAGCTAGAAGTTTCTGAAAGGCTTTGTTATGATCGCTTATTCGCATACTCTTGTATGACGATTCACAGCTGACGTGGTGAGTTGATTATATCTTGTAGGTAAAGTGTACAACCTCTGCAGAGTGTAAAAACTATTCGAATAGCCGAATCCGGAATTGGACAAAGCTCGGGATTACAGGTCAAGGGTAGATTTTTGAAAATAAAGTGGGATGAAAGGTCAGTGTGCGTGGATAATGGTGAAATTTGATTAAGGACTGTGTGTCCAAAATTATGTGGAAAACAATTGAGAAACTTATTATATTATTATGGTTTTGCTGCTTTATATCTAAATAAATAGTAAGTTGAAATATTGATGCAATGTAAAATAACCAATTGAGCCATTCCTTTGTAACAAGCCATGCATGTAGTAATAGAACTGCATTCTGTGCATGACTTTGTTGAGTACGGTGTGTACTCACCCTTGCGGACACAATTTACTAGAGGAGGAGTCCACGCCTGCTTGGGAAGTGGAGTTTGTTGAGGAGCTAGAGAACTAGGGAGTAAGCCTCGTCAAGGTGCCTGTAGCAAAGAGATGGATCACCACGATGTTTTATTTTCCACTATTGATTTCTTATTACTCTGATTAATGTAAGCCCTGCGTGGCAAACTATTGTAAGGGGACCATAAGGTCGTACAACTCGTTTATATACATGTTTGAAGTACTTTATTATTATTATTCCACTGTGTATGATTGTAGTACTTTAATTTACCCTGTTTAGCTTGTGTGCACTAGCGTGATCCTGGACTAGTGCAGAATACACAGAGGGTCCAAATTTGTAGATTCGGGTCCCGACAGAATCAATGTGTGATGTCAGCATGACAAACCTTTACATCATTGTTTGTTATTGTAGAACCTAAGATTTTGCGCATGTATTAGCACACGAAGTACCTATATAAATTTGTGCCTCGCGGCTGCTTATGACACTGCAAAAATTGAATAAACTAAAATATCATGAAAGGAGTTATTTACTATGAAATGCGATATAAGAATATTGCTTATGTGTGTACTGAAAATTTAGTACAGATTGAAAGGGATTTGTGGTATGGGCGGTATCTCGAGCTCTTTTTAAAATATCTTTTAAACGTCTCATTGATTAGACTTATCAGCTCTTCATAGTCTTTTTTATCTTTATCCAGTGGGTCCATGATCAGCATCTTGCTCTTTTTTGGAGTAATTACTACGAGAATCCAATGGAATCTACATACACATGTATGATGCCATAGTCATTAGTCCTAAGATTAGAGTAAAGAACGAAATCAACGAGTAATTTAACTAGCTAGTGAGAAACTTACTTAAAATTATATGGTAAAAGTACAAACTCTGAAAGACCATGTGGAGGTCTATCCTTGTGTGTGATGAGTAATTGATGACTTTTGAGCTTGGTTTGATTTGCAATTGAGTTTGATTTGAATTGGATTTTCGATTTGAAGCAATTTGAGTCTTTGGTTGCTTTTCAGTGCTACCGCTTTGAAGCGTAGCACCGCACTTTGAGTGAAATTATGATTGATTAATGATTTTGGGATAATCATTGAATATCTTTGTGGATATTGCTATGTGAAAGATTTTTCCTTGTCTTTGATGGTTGCAGGGCAACGATGTTAGATCATGGTGAGGCGGAGGAAGACCGGGACTAGGCGAGGAGCGTCGGAGGTCCAATCAGTCGGGAGATCGCCGGAAGATGATCGGAGATAGAGTTCTGGCAAGCCAAGAAGACAAGGAAAGGAGGAGATGCTAGCTAGACGCTGCGTGGATCAAGGACGGCCATCGGATTGCGGTCTAGTTGATAGGTTAGCGGATCTAGATAGCATGCTTTGAAAACCATGCAAAAAAACTCGTTATGTGTGTGGGTTTTGGGTTAGCCCTTATATGGTTGTGTGAGTGGGTTAATCCTAGCCCTTAGATAAGTGCTCTAAGGTTGAGGGACTCATCCAAGGGTAGTAGGTGGCCCAAGAGTAGTATAAATAGGGGTAGAGGGGTAGCCTCCTCCCTTTGAAAGTTGTAAAGGTTTTTGTGCTCCTTTGAGCTTTGCCCACTTTGTTGTGAGGCTTTGTAAACCTCCTCCTTCCAAAAATACAAATCTTTTTCATTCATACTTAAATTTACATTACGCACTTACTTTATGTCTTAAATTCAACATTTAAATTCTTGTAATTTACTTTCTTGCAATTTGGATTTGCTTCCCCTCCTTCTAAATGTTACTGATCTTGGATGTCTTGAGTGTGTTCATATGGTTTTACATCTCTTTTGCACTCTAGGATAGACTAGAGATCAAGTTTTCTATCAAGTTGCATTTCTGTCCAGAACTTGTTCTTCGCGCAACAGTTAGGTTTTTATTTTTAGAAAAATCTAGAAAAATTATCTGTACACCTTCGTTCCACAGTATCAAAAAATCTTCCACCAATGGTTGTGGGTATACACCAATATTATTGCCAGGTTGTCTCGGCCCTTGGATAAGCAGCGACATCATAATGCACTTTCGCTTCATACTCAACCAAGGAGGAAAGTTGCAGATACACAGAGTCACGGGCCAAGTGCTATGAATGCTGCTCATGTTACTAAAAGGATTCATTCCATCTGTACTCAACCCAAACCATATATTTCTCGGTTTGTGTAACATCCCAAATTTTGGTTTTTGTTTAGTTATTAGTGTTTATTTGCAATTTGTACTTTTTGTGAATTTTCTGGAATTTATTTGAATTATTTTAAAATTAAGTATATTGCTTTTGGCCAAAAACTAATTATATGTAGATAAATTTAAAATAAAGTTTTTCTAAAAATATTTTATTTGAGACCAGAATGTCTCAAAGTATTTTTGAGATTTTCCTGGGAATTTTATTGGTATTTTTATTGCCTTAAACAAATCAAAATATTTTCTCTAATTATTCTAATTAAAAACTCCAAAAATTAGCCATGAGCGATCTTGGGCCAAAGCCCGACCGGCACGCTTTGCTCGAGTATTATTCGGCCGTGCGATGGCCAAATGATGATCACTGTGTTCTAGAAGCTCATGCGGAGACGATAAATTGTACGATGCAACCGGGGAAGATTTATCAACTCAAGACTAAGATCCAGAGCATGGATAAGGGTTTTCCTAAGGCAAGTTGTGCTTTGATCAGGTTGAACCCATGTTTGCAAAATCGCTATTTTGTTTTACTTTATTGCATATTATTTCACGAGTAAAAATGATTTCAACCTAAATTGGGATTTAGATATCATACCTGTTGATTTACACCCTACTTTGTCATTTGTATGCCATGATCTATTGTCACCCTAGATTGGTTTACTATAGTTGATCAATAATAAAATCAACATGGGATGGTACGTTAGACCGAATTAGATTGCTTAGCCATGCCACGTCATCACATGTGTTGAATCAATGATAAATAATCTTGACTAATGGAATATGGAACAATGTTATGAATTTGTGTGTCATGTGTGGTCACACGATGAGATTGAGTTGTTGTGGCAATGGATATCACACAACGATATTGAATTGTTGATGGCACGTGGAGCTTGGTATTCAACTGGGGTGGTTATGATTTTAGATCGGAGCAAGTGGCAAGGGCAAGTGTGCCTGGGTGGACCCGATGGGCAAGGGGTATGTGCAAGTCTTGCTTTGATCAACCCTAAGGACACCTTGCGAGCCTTTGACTTGAGTCAATCATGCAACCACATGTCTGTTATGGGGCAGCCTAGCTGACTAATTTGCAAAGTCTTCGCTTGAGTACTATCGTGGTGGTGTGAGTCCGGGTGTACGGAGGAAACTCACATGGCGCAAGAGGGGGCCCTGTTGTGGTGGTTTAGCCCATCAGTGTTGAAACCTCAGCGGGTAGTACTGAGTTAAGACAGAGCATTGTAAAGACTTTGTTATGATTCTCTGCCAGCACACCAAAGGAAGTGTGCTAATGGCCAGGCACAAAGAGATTATCATGTCGTGTGGGTAAAGTGCATAACCTCTGCAGAGTGTACAAACTATTCGGATAGCCGTGCTCACGGTATTGAGCAATGCCCAGGAATTACAGTCAAGGGATTAGACTTTTGCAAAATAAAAACTTGGGATGGATGGCAGGTTGCCATGGAAGGTTGAATCTTGACTTAGGATGAGAAACTTGGTTTGCTTGAGAAACACTGAATCTATCTATTACTGTTATTTGCTTTACTGTCTTTTCAATCTATTTATTGTATTTGTTCATAAATGCTGCTTTACTGCAAATTAGCCATTGTTAGCCGTTCCTTTGGAATAAGCCTTGCATATAGCTAGGGTAGGATTGCATTCTGTGCACAACTTGTTGAGTGCTTTATGTACTCACCCTTACCTACAACATCACCAGTGCTGAAGAAGGTGTACCATGAAGGGACGAATGTTTAGGGTGCGAGCCTTGTCAGTTGCCTATGGTATACTGAGAGGTTTATCTACGTCTTCATTTCCGCTGCAGTTCAATTTGTTATTCAGCCTTGTGAGGCATTGCTATGTAAGTTGACCATAAGGTCATTCAACTAGTAATATTTAGCATATAATGTCTTTTATCTTATTTCCGTTGTGTATGATTGTAATATTCACTGATGTTGAGCCTGTTTGCACTAGCGTGATCCTGGACTAGTGCAGTATACACAGAGGGTCCGGATTTGCATATTCGGGTCCCGACAGTTTGTTTCTAAAGTTCTCCTTGAAGAGCCTATCGACGGTTCTCTACTAGGTAGAATCAGTAGGGTGTCTCAATTTTCCATCCATCTTACGCTCCTCCGAATGCCATCGCATCAATTTGGCATACTTTTTGTTTCGAAATAAACACTTCAAATGAGGTATTACTGGCAACTACCACACCACTTTAGCAGGAGCTCCTTTCTTCACCTCGATGCCATTGATGTCATCATCCTTATGCTTGTATCGCGATGCTTTGCACACCGGACATACATGCATGTCTGCATAGTCTTTCCGATAGAGTATACAGTTATTTGGACATACATGTATTTTTTCTACTTTCATTCCCAAGGGACATACAACCTTCTTAGCTAGATATGTGGTTTTAGGCAACACGTTTCCCTCTAGTAGCATATCCACTAAGAGCTGTAACAATGCCGTGAAACTCTTGTCAGACCAACCATTGCCTACCATCAATTTCAGCAGTTAAAGCACTGTGTGCAACTTTGTGTATTCCTCGTTGCAACCCGGGAATAAAGGTTTCTCCGAGCCCTCCATCAAACCCTAAAATTGATTAAATTCTCTATGACTAGTGTAGTTCTCTTTAGCATCGTGCAACATTCGAGCCAGATTATTATCATCATCGACGACCAACCTATCCTCATCAGATCCATAATTGATGTTAGCTGCCACATTACCAGCTCTATTGTTGTCGACATTATCACTTAGGCAACTTGAGATGCTATAAGTAGGAAAAATAAATCTCAAAGAGTTTATAGAAATTGAGTGGTGCGAGTCAATGTGTAATGTCAGCATGACAAACCTCTACATCATTGTTTGTTATTGTAGAACCTAAGATTTCACGCTTGTATTAGCACACAAAGTACCCGCATAAATTTGTGCCTCGCAGCTGCTTGTGACACTGCAAAAATTGAATAAACTAAAATGTCATGAAAGGAGTTATTTACTATGAAATGTGATATAAGAATTGATGATCTGGAAGTATGATTTGTAGAAGCAATGAGCATCCTTTGTACTCTGGGTAAAAGTACTTATTTAGATAGCTTCACTAACCAACTTATCATCTTCAAAGCTCAGTTAGTTATTGATTACATGCTAGCAATGCATTGATCTCAGCACAACCAAGCAATAAGTAGAGATGTTTAGTAGTGATTCTAGTAAATGTGTCAATAAAATCCCAAGTACACAATTGCTGCTAAGTAGTTCAACATAATGAATACACAACACTATCTTCACTGTAAAAACAAATATTGATCAATGAGTATAAAGTAGAATCAATAACGAACATTCCTAAATCACATCACACATTCTGAGCAGTGCTACCCACTTAAGGAGACTTCATGCATGTACATAAGCATGTCTTCACATATGCACTCAAAGATTTAGCAAATACATATGTGGGTGAGATTAATCCCATTTTCTGGACAAACAAAATTACGCCATGATATTGGCTATGCCAATGCACATAAAACACTCCCATGTATGTCATTACTAATCACAACATAGGAAAATTTAAAACACTGGAGCAAGCAAGTTTAATCATCATGGAAAAACATTTCAGTATTACATCACCCACAAAATTATACATGTATCATTCCAAAACCATAAAGGGGTTTTGCATGCACGTGTAGTACATGTAGAAACTCATGGATAATGGGCGCCACATCTAGTCCAAGAGAAGGGGATTGAGAGTGAGAGGAGGACTTAGCTTGTAGAGGAGTCTGGTAGCAAAGGGGGCTCTCAGATCCAGTGAGTGGTGGTGGTGCTCGGGCGCCGGGTGGCTTCAAGGTCGGTGGTGAGAGCCCAAGCCCAGCTTCAACCACCTAGGGGGAAAAACCAAGAAAAAGGAAGAAGGTTAGTAGGAGAGAAGGAGTAGAGAAAGAGGAGAAGGGAGAGACTCACCTCGGGCCTCTAGATCCGGTGAAGGAGACTACTGAGGTGGTGGATCTGGTGGTGCTCAGTGCAAAGGGTAAGGGACGGCAAGGCAATGGCGCGGGATCCGACCAGAGAAAGCCTGCGCTGGCGTCCAGTGCGAGAGAGAGGGAGAGGAGACCAGGCGGTAGCGCAAGAAAGGAGAGAGCAGCGGCGACGGCGGCGAGGAGGTGACAATGCTAGAGGAGCTAGGCTTGGACGTGTAGAACAAGAGGGAAGGAAGAAGGCGGTGCATGTGAGAGAGAAGTGGGGAAAGGGGAGTCAATGCGGCGGCCGGGAGAAGAAAAGGAGTAGGGTTAGGTAGAAAAGGGGGTTTCGGCCAGGCCGAATTAGGCCAGGTTCTGGGTCGGCCCGTCCGGAGAAACACAATAATAATTATATAAGAATGAATTAATAAGTTAAATAAATAAATAATATATATATGTATATCAACATGAGCCAGAATAAAAGAATAGTGGATCAAGAAAATAATACAAAACAAATCTAAATTTTATTGTTTTTATCTTTCTCTAAATTAATTCAAACTTTAAAATACAAATACATTTAGTGATTAACACAAAATGCACAAGACTTACCATAAAAGTGACTTGTGTCTTAATTTTATAAATCTAAATAATTTTTGCATCTTGAATTAATAACAAAACACAAGCAATCAAGAAACTCAAAACTTAAACCACAACTATTCTGTGTAATAGATTTCTATTTATTTTTTCATCTGATTTTTTTTGCCCTATTTAAAGTTGTTATTTGCTATATTTTCTTTGAGCTACGCGTAGACTCCAATGTTCCAGAGTCTGCAACATCGACTCTGACTTCACGACTGAAATCAACAAGCAAGGCAAGCACCTCCTTCGACCATGTTGTTCCTAGTTTTACAAATGTTTTATTAAATATTTTTTTGCATGCGTATGTTCATTAAACCGTGCTATATTGTGGGTAATGGTAGTTATACCTGTAGACACATGGAACTTCCTTAATAAGTATGGATTTGAGAACCTTGATAACACTAGAATAACATAGACAATACTTAATGTCAACTTGGGTTTACTCACTCTTAGTAGTCATGCTTAATAAAAAATCAAGTTCTTTACAATTTAAAATATTGAGTATGATTAAAGGGGTTGGATATAATTATTATATGTTGCTGGTATTTTGGTATAAAAATTCAAATTAAAATTGTGGTTTTGACGCGGACGATTATTGGCGATAATGGAGATGCATGTGTTGCATGTAGTGTAGGGGAGATTATCGCCCCGGTCAGATTAAGGACTGAACTCAGTGTTCGTTAAACCCAAGAATTACCTACAACCACAAATGCTGGTATGCGACAGTCTTAACCTATTAAGTTACTTAAAACTAACTTTGCACATTGGTAGGCTGTAATAGTATGGGCTGTTCCTTTATGGATTGCTCGAAGGGGTGCCCACACCGAGGTGTTGGGAATAACGCTTACTGATATAACGGTGTACCCCATGCTATGGGGAGTAGTGGGACAATATGGTGTATCACCATTTGTCGTATTATGTACACATATCTTCTACCACCATAGTATGTGTTTGTTGTCACCGAGCTGGTGCAAAGTTAGGGTTAAGTAATGTAACGGTTATGTTATGGTCTCCTTGCCGACACACCAAAGGAAGTGTGTTACTAGCCTGACAAAAGAGGTTGATCATTTCTTGTGGGTAAAGCTGTACACCTCTGTAGAGTGTAAATCTTTTTGAAAAGCCGTTCCCGCTGTCACAAAACTCTTGTTTCTACCATGTGTTGGTAGGGAATGGTTCATAGATATGGTCATATCACCCATGTTTGTAATTTTTTCTTATTCGTACTTATATACTGTTATTTCACGTATTAAATTGCTTTTATTCAAATTCCGTTTGCATTCTACTATTTAGTATTTACATTTTCAAACTGGCTTTATGCAAATTAATCGTAGAAACCTTTCCTTTGAATCGGTCTGCATGTATTGTAGGATTTACAAAAGTCTTGCGGAGTACGTAAATACTCAACTTGCTCTCGTTGATATTTTTAGGTGAAGAAACAGATTATCCTGATAATACATACTATGATGCAGGATTCGGGGATTTTAATGATGAGTTTCTCTAGGGTTTACTTTGTCAATTGACTATGGGGAGGATGGGTTAAAGGCATACTACAAGATACATATGTCTTCACTATAAAAGTCTATTTCAGTTTGAAAATTAATATGTAAGAACTACTTTCGCTGTTGCAATAATATATGTGTGTGGTTGTGATATCAATTTGTGAATGTGCGTAATAGTCACTGATCATGGGACTAGTACTGTATGCACACGGTACCCATTATTGATAGTTATTATAAAAAATGGAGGCCTTACAGCGGGGGCTAGCTAGGGTTGCGAACCTAGGGTTGCGAACTGAGTATGTGGGACTTAGTGAATGGAAAGCGTGAGGAAATGGGTGGATAAGGGGGCATATCCCAAACGGTTCAAAGATTGAACCGTCTATGATACAAGCTGCCTCATATAGAAATTATGTATGTTATCGAACAAGTGGCACTTAGCTCAGTTGGCAAGAGGCTTGGCCTGCATACTAGGGTCTCGGGTTCAATTTTTAGGGAATGCAATTTTTTTCCACGGGATTTTCACGAACAATTGTAATCATCCACCGTCTATGATGAGGGCTAGGGCGCGGCAACGCCAAGGACCAGAGGGCTTGGCGCAGCAATAGGCTTGGCGTGGCAAGGGGCCTAGGCAGTGGATCATAGATGGTTTTCATTTTGAACTGTCTGTAATTCTTCTCATCACAGACGGTTCAAAATTAAAACTGTAAGTGATGTGTAATATTTTTTTTGCTATGTTACCATTAAGTAGATTATTTGAAGACTGTTTATTTTTAAGTAGTTTTTTCAAGCCTGTAATTTTGGTCAAGTTAATTTTTGTAACCCAAGTTAATTTTGTAAAGTTAGTTTTTTTCTAGCCTTTTCTTTCAAGTAGTTATTTCAAGCCTATTTTTAAGTACTTTATAATATGTACATATAACACAAACATTTTTAACCCAAGTAGTTTTTTTAAGCATGTTTTTTGGTAAGTAGTTTTTTAATGTTTTTTTGTTAAGTAGTTCACTTGTAAGTAGTTTTTTGAAGCATGTTTTTTGTAAGTAGTTTTTAAAGGTTTTTTTTCTGTTAAGTAGTTCACTTGTAAGTAGTTTTTTAAGCATGTTTTTTGTAAGTAGTTTTATAAGATTTTTTTATTACATAGTTCACTTGTAAGTAGTTTGTTTAAGCATTTTTTTGTTATAAGTAGTTTTTAAGGTTTTTTTGTGTTAAGTTGTTCACTTGTAAGTAGTTTTTTGAAGTATGTTTTTTGTAACTAGTTTTTTAAGTTTTTTTTGTTATGTAGTTCACTTGTAAGTAGTTTTTCGAAGCATATTTTTCTGTGTTAAGTAGTTCACTTTTAACACATACATCTCATTAACCGTAACACATAGATACATCTGATTAATTGTAATACAGATACACTTGAAGTAAACATGACGATCTCATCGTGACTCCACTTGCTTACTCTTCTATATAAAAATTAGCCCTTTATGATGATCGACACGGGTGTAGCTAGCTTCCTCAGGTTGATCTTCCTGAATTGTGATGCCAGCACCGATAGGAGGCAACTCGTCAAACTGATTGTATTTTTCTCATCTACCACATTCTCAACTCTGACAATTCTCTTTATCTGAAGAATCATGTGGCGCTTCTTGTTGGACGGGTCGATTACATAGAAGACTTGAATAACTTGGTTAGAGAGAACAAGTGGTTCTTCTTGGTATCTGACACGATCGAGCTTTATAGTCTCACCAAGTACACGTGCTGCAGGTTAACCTAAGGACACTAAAATAAGGGGATCTTGAAAAGTATATAGTCGAGCTCCCAAATTTCCTCAATAAACCTATAGTACGAGCTCCTCGTCGACCCAACGGTATTCAGCTCATCTACGTGAATACCGTTGTTCTGGTTTGTGCTCTTCATGTTCTGATCTCTCGTGTAAAATGTGTACGTACCAATTTAAGTCGTATCCTTTCCATATTACAACCATAAATGCTAGCCCTTTTGCTAACCATGTCAGCATATCACCTGAGGAGCTTGCAATGATCGATTGTTGCTCCTTCAACCATCTGTTGAATTGAAGGTTATGCTGTCTGATGATCTAGCACTACTACCGCAATGGATTCTCTTGTCATAGCCAGTTCTCGTGCTCATCGATATACGGGGCTACAACAGCCATGTGTTGCAAAATTGTGAAATAGGCTTTAGCACATACAACCGGACCAGGCGCAATTGTTTTCCTTTCGATGGTCCCGATGCCTTGGAGTCTCCCCTTATGGCGTTTGATCTAAGCCATGTAATCCACACAGAATTCAATGACCTCTTCAATTGCATAACCTTCGATAATGCTACCCTCCGATCGACAACGCCAAACACTCTCGGTGTCATCAAAGCAGTGAATACAGGCTTTAGCTCCTTTTGTACTTTGCCCCAATAGGTTAGCAAGTGTAGGATAATCATTTATGGTGTAGAATAATAGGCAAAATAAAGTGAAGTATTCTCGTTTGAGAGCATCCCATACCAGCACCCTAGGAGACCACAATGTGTTCAAATCTTCCACCAATGGTGCTAGGCACACATCAATATCGTTCCCATGTTGCTTGGGGCCTTGGATGAGCATAGACAAATAAGGAGGAAGGTTGTGCACATAGAGATTTACAGGACAAATGTTATGACGGCCGTTCTTGTTGTCGAAAGGATTCATTCTATCTGTACTCAATCTGAACCTTATATTTCTCAAATCCTCTATGAATTATTAAAACCTCCTATCGATGTTTCTCTACTAGGTGAAATCAGCAAGGTGCCTTATCATTCCATCATTCTTACACTCATCTGAGTGCCACTAAAGCAATTTTGCATCTTTTGGGTTTGCAAACAAACGTTTCTGTCGACGATCGGGATCGCCAACCGCAAGAAATGAGATGGGGGGTCAGTATGATGCGGGACCCGAGCTGTGCTTCGCTCAGACGGAGGAAAAGAGTAGACGTGGCGATGGTCGGAGCAAGACGACAACGAGCGTGAGATCGAGATTTATACTGGTTCGAGCCCCTGTGGAGGTAATAGCTCTACTCCAGTCGCCTTCCGGCAGTTTTCTTGGCTATTTCTAAGTACAAGTGTGTGTTACAACTCAAGTTTAACAATGGCTATGTCTGAGCTCGAGCTGTGGCGTGTTGTGTATTGTCTTCGTGTCCCCCAAAAGACTGCGCATCCTTGGTCTTTATACCTCCACTGCACGCAACGGACGGGAGAGATTCCTGAAGTGGCCTTCATGCACGTTGAGGGTGGCGAAGAATCGCCGAACTTGTTGCACGCACCTGTTCCTACCCCACGACCCGTGCCTTGGGCAACCGCCGGTCAAATGCTTGATCCGAAATCCAAGGGTGGACTATGGCCCCGAACAAGGGCCCGCCCAAGCTCGAGGCCGAGTGGGGCCATGCTCGGGTCCAGCGCGCTCTAGGTCGAGCGCCTCGGCACACACCCAGGTCGTGGCCGGGGGCCTCCCGAGCTTGGGGGATCCGTTGACCGTGCGCCGGCCGGTCAAGGGACGCCCAGCCCTCGTCAGCTAGCCCCCGAGGCTTAAGGTCGCGGTAGGAAAACGGGCCGACCTTGAGTCTCCATAGTCAGGACCGATTCCCAAAATTCTCTTGAGGTCAAGGTCAGGTGGAAACGTAACGCCAGGCCGTAAGTAAGCGACACCTGGTGCCTCTTGATCTCCGAAACACCGGTACGGATGCAAACGGTTGGCGACACTTGCTGCGTCTCGAAACCGCAGCCCAGGCCTTAACTGCTCCTATCAAATTGTGGCCGACGCGCCCTTCGAAGCGCCGTGGACCAGTTTCAACGGCGGCACGGCCTTTAAACCTGAAACCGCAGCGTCTGTTTGAGAAAAACTCCCGACCAACGCCCTTCGTCCTCCAAGCCTCCAAGCCCAAGCAGAAAACTTCCTCCCCCCCCTCGACCGAAATCGCCGCGATTGCCATGGACAAGCTAGGGAGGAGCACGCTGTCGCCTGCAAGGATGAAGGAGCTCGAGACCCTGGGGCTGCTTGACCCATTCACGTGGCGGTTGCCGGGCAACGAGACCGAGCCACGCCCCAGGGACGACGAGATCGTTTGCACCGAGCACTACGTCCTCTTCGGCCTGTGGACCCCGGAGAGCGAGTTCCTTTCTGTGGTCCTCACCAGTTGCGAGATCGAGCTCATAAACCTAGTGCCGAACTCCATTCTTACTCTCGCCATCTTCTCCCACCTATGCGAGGGGTTCTTGGGAATCCTTCCCAATCCCTCGCTTTTCTTTCGGTACTTCAGCCTCTTCCGCTCTGGGATGGATCCTGTGGTCGGATGCCTCTACTTCCGGCAGCGGACAGGGCTCAAGTGGTCCTTCCCCAAGATCCAAGCTCGGGACTCCTCGGACCATGGTCCGAGCGGTGGTTCTACCTGAAGAAATGGGAGCTCGGCACGCTGTCATACGAGGGAAAGCCCGTCGGTGGGAAGAAGGAGACCCCAGAGGCGGACGATCCCGAGACCGACGAAGAAGCCATCGCCGCCATTCATCTTTGCACCGAGAGCGGCCTCACCGGGCAGGCGATCGCCGTTGACTTCCTGTGGAACCGGGTGTCCCCTTTGCGGAGGCGGATGCACCCGTTCTACAAGATCCAAGGGCGCATTGACTCGACCCGCGAGGGTACGTCTGGTATGCCCTCCTGCCTCGTGGTCTTGCTCAAGTCCACCCCTCGCACTTCTTTGAAAATCGTTCCCCTTTGCAGCACCGAAGGAGTCGTGGGTTGCCGCTAGGATGAACGAGATGTTCGGGAAACTGGCGCATAATTACTCGATGGACGACTCCGTGCCGAAGAACGTGCTCTGTCGAAAGGCCAAGGTAAGCCATGCCGACCAACGGGTTGACCTGAGCGACCCCGAGGCCCTCCATGACCCTTTCATGCACGCAGGACCATCAAGAGCTGCTCGACATGGCCAGGCGGATGCTCCCGTTGCTCGGGGTGGGCAAGAGCAAAAAAGTGAAGAAGAGACCTTCCCCAGCCGACGCGGACCGCTAGGAGGCGAAGAAAACTCATGTCGAGTGGGGCGACCGCGCCATGGTGAGGAGCCCGCTTGGTTGAGCCCCCGAGCCCGTGCTCGTGTGCCTTGCTGGTTTGATGCGTTCTCCTTTTTGCAGCAGCAAAGCACGGCGGCCGCCGCCAGGTCTTCGAGCCCTCTCCCGGCTCCGGGACCTCAAGCTCGGAGCCCCGCTGTAGCGGATGACGTGGAGCCGGCACGGGCCCCGAGACCCCCAGTCGTGACGTCGTGCAAGCGAAGTGCCCCCTCGGCCTCGGGGCAACAAGACCTTCGCCGACCCTCAACGAGGCGAAGGCTCACATCCCAGGTAAATTCCTGGCTTCTTGGACTTCTGTCCTCCTCGCATCTTTCTGGCTTAGTGTATGTTTTTGATTGCAGACCTCGAGCACCCGAGCTCGAAACTTGCCTGTTTTGACGATGCCTATTATCCAGGGTGAGTCCGAGTCCGAGGAAGAGGACACCTTCGAGTTGGTCCCGCGCCGGCCTTCACGCCCGACGCGGACCCCCTCGGGGCCACCAAGCTCGCCCCCGGTTGGTGAGTTCTACCAAGAGGTCGACGACCCGGACGAGGAGGAAAACCAGCCCGCGTCCAGTGAAGATTTCAGCACCGGCGAGGCGGGAGCCGCCGCAGCCGCTGATCCCCCCGAGGTCGATGTGGGGGACGGCACCCGGAGTGCCACTTGTTGCCGCCGCAGAGCACCTCGCCAGCCCGAGGCCGTCTCGTTCAAGGTTGCGGCGCCCCAAGCGCGGAATGGACAACCTTGTGGGGACCGCGGTGGATCCGGCGGCGCTCCCGACAGACGGACGTGAGCGAGCCCGACCATTGAGGTTGGGCTCGATGTCGCTGGCACAGCAACTCCTGTCGGAAAGCCGGACGGGGCCCCGGCCACCGAGGCTGGGGCCGTAGCTGCTGCTGCGCCCCCTACTACCGCAGAGTCGGACCCGCCGGTCGTGGCGGCAAGATTCCAGCCTCGTGGCACTGGGCGAAGAGCACGAGATTGACCGTTCTCGAATCGAGGAGCTGAACGTAGAGTTCACCCGTGCGCGCGTCGAGAATCATCTTCGCGAGGTAAGGGATCCCCTCGCATGCCCTGCAACGCGTTAGGTCGAGTTTTCTCGTCAACTTCTCACCTGGACCACTTTCCCTGACCTCTTAAGGCGATCGGCAGCATCTCCCGAGGGCTGCAAGGTCTCCACGAGCACGCCGATGTGCTCAGGGGGCTCTTGAACGTGGTGGAGGCGCGGGAGGTCGAGCGTGTCAAGCTCTGTACGACCATCGAGGTCGACCAAGCGAGCTCGAAAGGCGAACAAGGATCTCGACGACGCCAAACGATGGTGGCGCAGAGGTGGCCCACACGCCGAAGCTCGAGCAAACCAGACTTCCGAGCGCGAGCACGACTTCAAGGCCGAGAGTGGGAGCGGGCTCGGGCGACCAGGCGCCGAGGCGCTTTGAGACCGAAAGCGCCAAGGTAGAGTTCTTGGAGAAGGTCGCCGTGAACGAAGCTTCACCCTCGGACTCGGCGCTCGAGGCCTGCGCAGTTAAGGTCGAGTCTTTGGAGAAGGCTGCATGAACAAGCTTCCTCCTCGGCCAAGCGCCGCCGATTTAAGCGCGCCAAGGTCGAGGCGTTGGAGAAGTGCCGCCGAGAAGCGATTTTCGCCAAGGCGCCAGGCATTTAACGCGCCAAGGTCGAGGCATTGGAGAAGGCCGCCACGAAGAAGCGACTTCCTCGCCAAGGCGCTTGACGCATTTAACGCGCCAAGGTCGAGGCATTGAGAAGGCATTCTTGAGCAAGCGTCATCCTCGCCAAGGCGTCCCCGTGGAGGCCAAAATCACGCAATTTGGAGGAGAAGTTTCGGGTGCGCCAAAGAAGCCGGTAGAAATACGCCAGCTCAACTCCAAGACGAAGCGCCGCCAAGCCGTGGACGCCACCAAGGAAGCCCTCAAGTACCGAAGTGAGCTCTCGACCTTGCGGGCTAAGGTTGCCGAGCTCGAGCAAGAGAAGCTCGCCCGCGAGATGGCGGACTTGTAACTTTATCCTCACGCTGTCCTGTAAAAAACGCTTGGAAACACTATGATAAAGCTACGTTACTTTTGGGTAAAAAGGTCTTGTCCCGTTTTGAAATTCGTCGTCGAGGACGTTTGGAGTTCGCCTTTATCGCTTTTGCTCGTGCGCCGTAGGTCGTCTGCTGGTAGTATGCCACTCTCCAGCCCCCGTTGGGTCCGAGGTCGAGCAACGCCGTCCTTGGGCACAAGATTTGCACGCCAGCGAACATGACCTGCAAAATGGAGAGAAAAGCCGCAAGGGACATAGACGTGACGAAAATGAGAACGATAAAGAGACGGTTTCGCCCGGACTAACATTCGAATCACGACCGCGACCGTGCGTCAAAGTGGCGAGGTGTAACACCCCAATTTTTGCTTTTCTTGCATTTTATTGGTATTCTGAATTTTGGGAATTTCTGGAATTTATTTGGATTTATTTGGATTTATTGGAATTATTTGAATTTATTTTGAATTAAACCATTTATCAAATTAATTATATAATGGAAAAGTTAAAATAAAGTTTTGCTGAAATTATTTTATTTGAGTCACAAATGTCCTAAAATATTTATGGAATTTTTCGAATTTTCTGATATTTTTAAGGCCCCAAATAAATTATTTGAATTTCGGGAATTATTTTAAATCGAAAAGAATTAAAATTCCGATGAATAGTGTTGGGCCGAAATAATGTGCGGCCCGTCAGGAAAAACCCTAGCGCGGTGGCCGTTCGATCTTCATCCGACGGCTCTCATCGCGCCACGCCACCTGCCGAATCTCACCGGATTCCATGCCGCCGCCCGTGTGGGCCTCGGTCTCAGCGCTTTTCACGGACGCCGAGGGGCTATTTAAGCGCCGCCACCGTGCGTGCTCCTCACCTCGCGCCGACCCATCCGTCGCGTCACGCCGCCGAGACGCCGCCGCCGCCGCAAGAGCTCGCTGAAGTTCAAAGCCTTCCGCCGAAGTTCCTTGCACCGCTTGCCGCCGCCGGTCCTCTCGCCGTCGCCGTGCCATCCCGAACTCACCTTGTCAAGCCGCGTCGGAAGCATTACCGCGACGTCGCCGGAGGAACCTCAGCGCGCCGCCGCGTCATCGTCATCGCGTCTCCGGTCAAGCGGCCGCCGCCGCTCCATCACCGCCGCCGAAGCTTCCATACCGTCCGATCGCGCACCAACGATCCAGATCTCGCCACGTCGCCTTGAAAGCGATAAACCCCATCTTCGATCTCCACCGTTAGATGCATATCCGAGGGCCACCGTCGTGCCACGCCGCCTCCTCAGTGCATGAGACGCCGACCGATGGACCCACACGATCTCTCGCCGACGTTCATCAGGCGATGAGTCGCCGACAAAGCGGACCCTTTGTCGGCCGTGACTGCACAGTTCACCCGAAGTCGGCCGACAAAGACGGGCCCACTCGTCACCGCCGCGCCTTGTCGCGGCGCTGCGGACGCCACCATCGTCGCTATGCCGACGTCACGATGGGTCCCACCTGTCAGTGTGAGGACCGAGTCGTGCTGACGTCACGATGACGTCATGCTGACGTCATCACGGGAGCCGGTCAGTGGCGTCGGCAAAAGCCACGTGTCACTCTCGATGGCGACCGTGTCACGATGACTTAATAATTGATTTTCTAAAAAGAAAATATTTATTTAATTCGGTATATTGATTTTAAATATATTTTGAAACTTCAACTGCTTATAACTTTTGCGTTTTAACTCCGATTTGAGTGATTCCAATTTCTATAAATTTGTAAAATTGTGATCTTTCTGTTTATGAATTTTAATTGAATTTTTGAGCACTGTTTGCCCACTGTTTATTTATTTTATTGTTTGTGTTTACGCTATGCTGTGAGCGTTGAAGTGCGAAGGTTTCGAGGAGAGGTTCGACCGAGAGCAAGCTCGAGGCGTAATCAGTACTTTTTGAAGGCAAGTTGTGTTTGATCATGTTGAACCTACTAGAGCAAATTATTTTGATTTAAACTATTGCATGCTAATTTGATAGAAATGATTTTGAATAAGTTTTTGGATTAGTTAAATGCCTAAGTTGTTGTATGCCACCTTGTCATATATAATTGTAGGCCATGAATCTTTTGTCACCCTAGGATATGGATTAATAGTTGGACTTTTATAATTTGCCAACATGGGTTGAGTAGACCAAGTAGTATGCTTAGCCCTCGCCACGTGGACGTTCATGATTTTGGAATACCAAAGTGAATCTTGACTTAATGAGATATTGAACATGCTTTGTGAGCGAGACATGTGTTATTAAGTTGATAATGGCACGTGGTGCAATGGTAAAGAACTGGGGTGGGAAAATGATTTAGGTGAGGCATGTGGCAAGATTGTTTCGTGGGCCAAGAGTGGCAATCGGGCGGTCGAATTTGGTTTTATTGGTTTTGGATGTTAAAGTCATTTTGGTTAGTCTTGCCTCGGTCAACTAAGGACTTAACCTTGCGAGCATTTGAATCGAGTCCCTCATACTGACCACAAGCTCCGTAATGGGACGGGCTTAGCTGAGTAAACGGGAAATCTATTCTTTGGTACTGTCGTGGTGGTGTGAGGCAGGAGAAGCGGATTGAGAACTCACATGGCGCAAGAGGGGGCCCTGGTGTGGTAAACCATCCCTCCGGTGTTGAAACCTTAGCGAGGCGTCTTGAGTTTAGATGGAACTTTGGAAAGGCTTCGTTCACGGTTATTTGCCTTGGTGGTATTTGACCTGTATCTTGTGGGTAAAGTGTATAACCTCTGCAGAGTGTACAACCTATTCGAATAGCCGTGTTTCACCAGTATTGAGCATCGCTTCGGTGATTCTGATCAAGGGTTAGATTTTCATGAAAACGAATTGCTTATGGAAAATGCTTGGGGTTGGTAATGAGGAACCTGGACATAGGATGGAAATATGATTGTGATTAAAATGTTTGTGAAAGCTACTATTCTTATTACTATTTTGTTGCTTTGCAAATTACTCAATTATTCTTAAATGCTATAATCGCTCATGAACCATAGCCTATCCTTTGTACTAAGCCATGCATGTAGAATATTAGAATTGCATTCTCATGCATGACTTGTCGAGTGCTCAAAGTACTCACCCCACAACAACACAACTCCAGCTTGAAGAAGAAGCAACCCCGCTCAAGAGGAGGAGCATCGAGGAGCCGATTTAACTAGGGAGCGAGCCCGTCGGTTACTGTGGCAAATTGGTTGGCGCCACGAGTTTATTTTATTTCATTGCATTTGAATATTTTAATAAGTCTTCGCCTTGCAGGCGTATCTTTGTAACTTGACCATAAGGTCGACCAACTAGTTGAGTATTTAATTAAAGTACTTATTATTGCGCTGGTTATGACCGTGATATGTACCAATGTTGAGGCTGTGTGCACTAAGCGTGATCTGGACTAGTGCTGAATACACGAGGGTCCGGATTTGCAAATTCGGGTCCCGACACGAGGCTCTTGGTCGGGCCTGCATAATCGGAGAGAGCTAGATTGTGAAGAGGTTAAACTACGTTTTAGCTCGTCCCCTGGGGAGGACGTCGAGCTCGTGACGCTTTAGACCAAGAGGAAATGTGCGGCGCACGAAGGTCGTGAAAGAAGGAGTCCGGACAAAAAGAACCGTACCGACACAAGTGGCAGCAGACATAAAGAGCGAGAATAAACGAACAGCTTTATTGAAATTTAAGGTATAGAGGTTACACATAAAACTTTCGAAGCTGATCTATGTTCCACGAGCTAGAGAGCTCTCTGCCATCGGGCATCGCTAGCCGGTAAGCCCCCGTGCGATCTGTTGAAATGACTCTGTAAGGGCCCTCACACCGTGGGGATAACTTGTTGGTGTTGGACGAGCCCTGAATCCATCTCAGGGCTAGGTCCCCAACAAGGAGCTTCCTAGGTCGTACCGACCGAGACGCATGTCTGCGAAGAGCTTGCAGGTAGTGCGTTGATCGTAGCAGTGCATGGCATCTCACTTCTTCTGCGAGGGTAAGGTCGAGAGACCGTTCGTGTTTCAAGTCGACTTGGTCGACCAAAGCCGACCTGGCAGAACCCAACAGAATCTCGGGGAGGCGGGGGCGGCTTCATGCAGAACACGAAGCGGAAGGGTGTGGACCACGTGGCTCGGCTTGTCGTGGTGAATAGACCATAGGGACGGTGGGAAGTTCGCCCACCAGTGTCTTGCCGTAGCGCTCGAGCTCATTTGCAACTCGCTTCTTGGACGCTCGACGATTTGCGGTTCGCTGTTCCGCCGCTCCGTTGTTCGGGGTGAGGCATCGAAGCGAAGCATATTTTGATGCCGAGTCCCTCGCAAAACTCCTGGAACAACTCACTAGTAAACTGAGTACCGTTGTCAGTGATAATCTTGCACGGAACCCCATACCTGGTGACCACGAGCAAGTTTAAAAACGAATACCGCCTCGGCGGTGATGGTCGAGACCGGTTCACCGATCCACTTGGTGAAGGTGTCGATGGCCACGAACAGAACTTCTTCCCCGACCACTTTGTGGAAAGGGCCGAGGATATCCGGCCCCGTGTCGAGAAAGGCGGTGAGCGGGATGGTCTGGCGAAGGCGTGGGCATTTGGTGCGACTTCTGGCGTGGAATCGCATGCTCGGCAAGTGCGGACGATATCACGAGCATCCCGGCACCGTCGCCAAGAGTACCCCATGCGGAAGGCCTTGCCGACCATCGCCTCAGATGAAGAGTGTGCTCCACGGAGGCCTCGAGTGAATGTCGTTTAATAGGTACTTACCCTCCTCCGCAGAAATACACCGAGTCAGGACACTGGAAACGTTTCGCTTGTAGAGCATGCCGTCCACGAGTGTGTACAAGCTCGCCCATCGCTTGATCCTGCTCCTCTCGGCAGTGTCGGGTGTGTGTCGCCCTTGCAAGGAAATTGTGGATGGGCTTGGCCGGGAGGAGATACCGCCGACCACAATGAGCATGACCTCCTGATCGGAGATTGATGGGGCCGCCAGCGTCTCCAGGATGACGTCGGGGGGAATGTCGTCATCGGAGGAGCCGAGCTTGGAGAGGAAGTCCGTGCTGGAGTTGTCCCGCCTGGGGATGTGCTTGAGCTCCAAGTTCTGGAACCACTTCTCCATCTTGCGCACCTCGGCGAGGTACTTTGCCATCGAGTCCCCCGAGCATTGGTAATCCTTGTTGAACTGGTTGATGACGAGCCGAGTCACCCTTCACGACCAGTGGCGCGATGCCCAATGTCTTGCAAGCTCATAAGCTCGCTAGGAGGGCTTCATACTCGCCACATTGTTGGTCGCTGAAACCCAAACGAACCACATACCTCAACTGGCCACCGCGCGGGGTAAGGATAAGGATCCCAGCCCCCGAGCGCTTGAAGGATCTTGAGCCATCAAAGAACATGACCCAGGGCTTCTCCTCCTCGACCTGAAGCTCAGGAGCGGGCTGCGACGTCTGCTTGACCACGAAGTCGGCGAGCACTTGCGACTTTATGGCCGTTCAGAGCCACGACACTGACGCCGAGCGCCGCCAGCTCCATGGCCCATTTGGCGATTCGCCCGCCACCCTCTGGGTTCCTCAGGATGTCCCCGAGCGGAAAGTTGCTCGGAACGACTACAGTGTGCGCCTGGAAGTAGTGCCGGAGCTTGCGCGAAGCCATGAGGAGAGCATACAACAACTTCTGTACCTGCGGGTAGCGCTCCTTTGGGCCGTGCAAGACCTCGCTGACGTAGTAGATCGGGTGCTGCTGTGCCCCCCGCTCAGCCACCAGGACGGCACTGACGGCTTGGGTGGTGGCCGCGAGGTAGAGCAGCAACCTTTCGCCAGGTTGCGGAGTCGTAAGGAGGGGCGGGGATGACAGGTATACCTTCAGCTCGTCGAAGGACCGCTGCGCCTCTGGAGTCCACTCGAAGCCCCCGTGCTTGCGCAGGGTTCGAAAGAACGGGAGCCCACGCTCGCCGAGCCTCGAGATGAACTTGCTGAGGCGGCCATGCGGCCGGTGAGGCTCTGCACCTGCTTGATCGAGGTCGGGGGCGCCATCTTCTCGATCGCCTCGATCTTCTCTGGGTTTGGACTAACCCCCGAGCCTCCGATCATGTAGTCGAGCACCTTCCCTGACGCCGCGCCGAACACGCACTTCTCGGGGTTGAGCTTGATCTTGTGCCTGTTCAGGTTGGCGAAGGTTTCCTCGAGGTCGCGAATGTGGTCGCCCTCGGAGGGGCTCTTGACGATGATGTCATCCACGTAGACCTCAAGGTTCCGCCCGATCTGTGGCTCGAACGTCTTGGTCATCAGACGCTGGAACGTGACCCCCGCATTGCGCAGACCAAACGACATGGTCGTATTGCAATAGATGCCAAATGGCGTGATGAAGGCTGTCTTGCTCTCGTCGTCAACCGCCAGCTTGATCTGGTGGTATCCCGAGTAAGCATCCAAAAAGCTCAGCATTTTGGCGTTCGCGGTGGAGTCGACGATCTGGTCGATGCGCGGGAGAGGGAAGTTGTCCTTCGGGCAAGCCGAGTTCAACCCCGTATGGTCGACGCACATTCTCCACTTTCCGCCCTTCTTTTGGACGATGACCGGGTTGGCCAGCCACTCGGAGTAGTCAACCTCACGGACGAAACTGGCCTTCAGGAGCTTGTCAAGGTTCTCCTTGATGACCGCGACCTTCTCCGGGAGAAGCGACGCAGACTTCAGCGTCTGGTCGAGCCGGATCTCACTCGCAACTTGTGCTCGATCACCTCCCTCGAACGCCGCATGTCCGCGGGTTCTGGCGAATATACCCTTGTTGGCGCGAAGGAAGGTGATGAGCTCGAGTTCCTATTTGGAACTCAGCTTGGCCGAGACGTGGATGCACTTGGCCGGGTCGCTCTCATTGAGCGGCATGGTCTTCGTCGCCCCACTGGGCTGGATTGCCGCCTTCTGGCGGGCGTTCTTCGTCGTCGCCTCCGGGCCACGCTGGGGCAGCATGCCTGCGAGAGCCAAGGCCTTGGTCTCACATCCATGTGCCACCTGCAGATCGCCCCACACGGTGATGATGCCATTGGGGCCAGGCAGCTTCATACATCAATGGCTATAATGGTTGGCCGCCATAAACTTGACCAGGGCGGGCCGCCCGAGGATGGCGTTGTACGAGAGGTCACCCTCGACCACCTCGAAGGTGATCAGTTCGGTGCGGAAGTTGTTCGAGTCGCCGAAGGTAACGGCAAGACCACCTGCCCCAGGGGAATGGTCGAGCTTCCGGGTACGATCCCGAAGAAGGGTATGGTGATGCTCTTGACCTTTGACCGGGGAATTTGCATTCGGTCAAGTGCTTTTGCCTACAGCAAGTTAAGAGAGCTGCCGCCGTCGACCATGACGCTCCCAACCGCGGTATTGCTGATGGTCGGGGTCACGACCAAGGCGGTCTTCAGGTCCCAAGCCATACCTGGGAGAGCGTCCTCTGGAGAGAAGGTGATGGTGGCCCCAGCCCATTTGCAGGGGTGCTCGTCGGGCTTCTCAGCGGCGACCTGGTAGATAGTCCGCACGGCGGCCTTGACCTCGCGCCTGGACTGGTAAGCCGATGAGCCGCCGAAGATGTAACATCCCAATTTTTGACTTTTTCAATTATTAAATATTATTTTAATACAATTTGTATTTTTTTTGTGAATTTCGCGGATTTATCGGAATTTCCTGAGATTTATTCGGAGTATCTTAAAAGTATATTGTCTCTTGTCAAAAACCAAATATAATTAGATAAGTTTAAAATAAAGTATATTGTCTCTCTCGATTCGCGTAGACGTTGAATTGTGCGAGGCTTCGAAGGATTTCTCGGTCAGAATTATTTCGCATCGAGAACAGGAGTTTAACGAAGGCAAGTTGTGCTTTGATCATGTTGCACCCATAGAAAAGATTGCATGCTATTTTGATTTAACTTATCACTTGTTATTTCATGTTTATAAATGATTTCAACTCTACTTCGGGATTAGCTATTGTACCCCTTTGAATTACCCCCTACCTTGTTAAATTGTATGCCATGATTCACTTGTTACCTTAGGTTGGTTAATTATAGTTGGTTAATAGAAAATCAACATGGAGGATTAGAACGGAATAGAATGCTTAGCCATGCCACGTCATCACATGTACATGAAATGATGATTATTAAATTTGACTAATGGAATATGGAACAATGATGTAATTTGTGTGTCGTGTGTGGATGCACAAAGAGATTGAGTTGTCGTGGCGAGGAGGTCACACAATGATGATATTGATTTGTGATAAGCATGTGATGCTTGGTAACCAACCGGGAGATAATCACTTTAGATTAAAGCAAGTGAAAGGGCAAGGGTGTTGTGGTGGGCCGATGGGCGAGAAAGGGGATGTGTATGTCTTGCTTTGATCAATCCTAAGGACTTAACCTTGCGAGCCTTTGACCTGAGTCAAACTTGCAGCCACACGTCTGTTATGGGACAGCCTAGCTGACTAATTTGCAAATGCTTAACTTAAGTGCTATCTTGGTGGTGTGAGTCCGGGTGCACGGGGAGAACTCACATGGCGCAAGAGGGGGGCCCTGTCGTGGCGGTGTAGCCCTTCAGTGTTGAAACCTTAGCGGGTAGCACTGGGTTAAGAGGATGCATTGTAAAGGCTTTGTTATAATCGTCACTTTGTGTGGTGCATGGTTATATCGTGTGGGTAAAGTGCATAACCTCTGCAGAGTGTACAATCTATTAGGATAGCCGTGTTTCACGGTATTGAGCAATGCTCGAATTACAAATCAAGGGTAGTTAATTAAAATGAACAATCGAATGGGATGGCAGGATGCCATGTGGTTAATGGAACTTGATTTAGGATGGAGAACTTGGGTATGATTTGAGAAAACAATGGAATCTATTTACTTGTTATTATTTGTTTTACTGTCTTTTTCAATCTATATATATTGTTTATGTTTGAAAATGCTGCTTACTGCTTAAGAACCATAAGCCTTCCTTTGGAATAAGCCTTGCATATAGCTATGATAGAATTGCATTACAGGCACAACTTGTTGAGTACGTGTTGGTGTACTCACCCTTGCCTACAAAAATCATCAGTGCTGAAGAAGGAGTACCATGAAGGGACGAATGTTTAGGGTGCGAGCCTTGTCAGTTGCCTGTGGTATACTGAGGGGTTATCTACGTCTTCATTCCGCTGCAGTTCAATTTGTTATTCAGCCTTATGAGGCATTGCTAAGTAAGTTGACCATAAGGTCATACAACTGCTAATATTTAGTATATTATGTCTTTATCTTATTTACGTTGTGTATGATTATGATATTCACTAATGTTGAGCCTGTGTGCACTAGCGTGATCCTGGACTAGTGCAGTATACACAGAGGGTCCGGATTTGCATATTCGGGTCCCGACAAAGGTGGTATCAGAGCCATACTGACTGTAGGTCTTGCCCCTAGATGGTTGGTCGTCTCTATAGGTCCTTCAAAATTATTTTCTAAGTAAAAGACCTAACCAAGAAGAATAATATGTTCTGGACTTATCTCATTCTTCTATCTCTGCCCTTACCAAAAAAATTCTCCCTTGTCCCTTGCTGAAATTTCTATTTCCTCGGTCAAATTGAGGTAAAATCTTACCTGAGTTATCTAAAGTAGAAAACGATATACCACACTTTAGGAGATGTCATCAAGTGCCTGCTGTTACCATACCAACCATGAAGGAAAGAATCATCAAGCCCATGGAGGAGCGGATCAACGAAGTGTCTTAAAAACTAGAAGACTCAGTGCTTCAAGTAGCCAGTTGAGACTCATGTGTGGGAGTCGCGTTTCCTAAGCTAGGAGTATCGCCCATGTAGACGGTAGTTTTGTGTGGTTAGGTTGAATTAGTTCTTCTTGATTGCTGAGTGTGCAGTATGTGTTGCAAAGCTTTTAGGCTTATATAAGCGACCATACCAAGTTAATAATATTGATTGCTTAAATTATTGGGTTAAACCTATCTTCCCTGAATTAGGATTCTTGCTTCTTACCTATGCTATTATCTCTCTCACCTAACCCCCTTGAGGTAAGTAAACAGATGGTTCAAAATAGTGATAGCTAGTGGAAGCGGAAACTCTAAGGATGAATCAATTTCACAACCCACAATAACGATAGATATGCAGAGTTTCAAAGAGTTTTCGCCAATTAGACCCAGTTGATGCAAGCAAATACACAACAGGACTAGTCAAGCTAATGTCAGCAAAGCATCTCGCACTATTAGTGATCCCTGTGCTAACTCAAGGTTATTAGAATTCATAAAGACTCGTCCACCAACGTTTTAAGTAAATATTTCACCTTTAGAAGCCGAGAATTGGCTCGAGACTTTGGAGAGAAACGCTACCCCTGCACCTTGTTCGAAATCTTGACCTTGTTCTAAGAAGTATTGTCAACCCAACAACTTAGAGGATCGTGCGTGCATTCGCTATGGAAAATAGGACAAACCGCTGACGAGCATGCAATCAATTGCTTTAGTTGCAAAGGAAGTCATCCAATTAAAAATAATAATAATAATAATAATAAAATAAAAAAATAATAATAAATATATCCTATGAGCAACCTCACAGTACGCACCATACCTATTGACCTTAATCAGGAAACCAGTAAGTGGCTATCACTCACAGTAGATCTCTTGTATGGTAAAAAGAATCGTTCACTAGAGGAGGTGTTGCAAGTCAAAAAGTAATAAATCACAAGAAGAGCGTCCTGAGGGCTACAACTGTCGCCGGAAAGGCCATTATGTTAATCGATATCCACAGAGAAGACAAGTAATTCCTATAAACATAAATATACAGGAAGTTACCTCAGCCTGATACATAACGCCAAGAGTGAGCGGTGAAGTTGCAAGAAAAATTTGTTAAAGAAAAGACGGTTAGATAAAGACTCAATTTTAATCAACAAATACCCAAGAAAGGAATTTCACCCTAGACTCTGCTATAATTGCCACAAACCTAAGCATTTTGCTAATAAATACTCTCAAAGGAAAACGATCACATTGGCTCAAGTCAATTTCAACTCCGTACTGGTCGAAACCCTAGTGCCAATGATAAATCAAGAAAGTCAAGAGCCATGAGTTACTTAGTGCCATGTTGTAACCCTATTAAAAAAAATAATAGCAATGAATTCCATGTAAAGGTCTCATCGTCAAAAGAAATAAATCAGAAAGAGTTGATGCATTGGTATACGGCTTATAGGAATGAAAAGCAAGAATGTAAAATGATAAATGCTCAAGCATAGGGCTATTTTGGGAAGAGTATGTCGATTTAAAACTCTGAACGTATAAAAAAAATGGGTTTTCAAGTGATGACATTTCATGTTAGTCAGCTAATGGATGATAGTGTGGAAATTGCTAATTAGAGGATGCACTAGTTGTTAGAGAATAACCTTGGTATATTTTCCAAAAATTTGTCTAGCATGCCATCATATCAGAAGATCAAGTTCATGAACGAAATAGTACCTGGTATAGTCCAATAGTGAAAAGACAATGTTAAATGTTTCTAATGAATTAATGGAAAATGGAAAAGCATGACGAAGAATTACTAGGGAGAGTTTTGAGAAAACTTAGTGCGTTATTTGTGGTTAACAAAAAGGAAAATGGTTGGAAGTGATCAAGGGTTTTAGTGTTAAAATCCATAAGTATTATAAGTCCAATATGATAGATGACGTTTGAGCTACGAGGCCGTAGTACAAGTAAGTTGATAACGAATAATTAATCAGGGTTATGCAAAGAATTCAAGAGGTCGAAATCGAAAAATCGTTTGACAAAATTTCATACCCACCTTGGAAGATAAAAACCCACATTAGAAGATAAGACCACGGGGGTTCGAAAAGAAAATAATAATAATGTATACATATATACAAAATCAAGTTAAGAAAAGAGGAAGGCTTAGCCAAGAAGTAGAAGTTTGAGTGATTAGGATACCTTAAGGTCAAATCAGTGTGCCGGATAGGAAGATCCTAGCAAATGATAAAACCATGATCTAGTATTCGATTCATCCGGAAAGTGTTAAGAGATTCCATGTCGAGGGAAAACTTGCACCTAGGTTCGTTGGACCATTTAAAATTTTGAGCCGTCGAGGAGAGGTTGCTTATCAGTTAGAATTGCCAGAGTCATTGGCAAGGGTGCATGATGTGTTCCATGTGTCACAGCTCAAGAAATGTCTTCGAGTGCCAGCTGAGCAGACGCCATTGGAGGCTATTGAATTGCAGGAAGATTTGACCTACAAGGAGCACCCGATCAGGATTTTGGATGTGATGGAGCGTAGGACAAGAAACAAGTCCACTCGCTTTTGAAGAGTGCAAGGGAGTAACCATTCAGAAAATAAAGCCACATGGGAAAGTGAAGAAGATTTGAAGAAAGAATTCTCAAACCTATTCTATAGTTAGCCCTAAATCTCGGGGTCGAGATTCCGTTAAGGGGGGGAGGTTTGTAACATCCTAATTTTTGACTTTTTCAATTATTAAATATTATTTTAATACAATTTGTGTTTTTTTTTGTGAATTTCGCGGATTTATCGGAATTTCCTGAGATTTATTCGGAGTATCTTAAAAGTATATTGTCTCTTGTCAAAAACCAAATATAATTAGATAAGTTTAAAATAAAGTTTCTCTAAAAATATTTTATCTGAGTCCAGAATACCCCAAGAACAATTTTAGGATTTTTCTGGAATTTTTACTGGTATTTTCGTTGCCTGAAACAAATCCAAATGTTTAATCTAATTATTTAAAAAAATTCGGTGTTTCATTTCTCGCGATGCTACAGTATTGCGAAGCTACAGTAATTCGAATTATAGTACGCGAAGGAATTTTCCGTTTCTCTGGAAGCGCAGCCGAGTCAAACTCTAACGCCAAGGACTTGAGTCCTTCCATGTCCGGCGGGAGCTGCACGCGAGCGAGTCAAACTCCAGCGCTTGGCTTTCCATTGCTAGTGCCAATAAGGAAAACGGAGCCGTGTTAAACGGAAACAGGACGTCGTGGCCGTTTGAATCGCAGGCGATTGGCGCCGAATTTGGTAAGGCACGAAGTCCGTCCGGGAGAAACGCGCGGAAAAGAAAAGGTGGCCGATTCAAGCGCTGGTTATCGCCTTTGATTCGATTTCCAAATTCCGCCGCGCCGGTCACGGATTTGATTTGCTTTCCATCCTTGCGCACCGCCAAGGCTATAAAGCCCGTCCGCACCCTGAGGTCCTTCATCCCAGAGCACATCCACTGGTGCTAGTTTTCTCCGCTGAATCGCCGCTCTAGAAACCAAGCGGCGCCCAAGGAAAATCGAGAGCGATCAAGGAGTTGCGCCAGCGCTCGTTGGATTTCACGGCGATAGGATAGCAGCAGCGCGTTGCGGAGGAATTGAGCGGCAAGGAATCGGGAGCATCGAGCAAGTCGCGTCGTCGAGGAAAAGTCGCAAGCATCGCCAGGAGATTTCCAAGCGCGTGCTGCCGGGGTCGTCGTCTCCGGTGGATTCAAGTCGCCGCTCTGCAATCGCCGATCGGGAACTTCGTCAACCGTCGGATCTTAATCAAGCGATCGGAATTCGTCCACGTTACTGCGGAATCGGTAAGCGTTTCCGAATAAATACCAACCGTTGGATTCAAGTCGGACGGTTGATATTAGGCCACGTAGTAGATTTACCCGTAACCATTAGATTGAGTTTATCAGCCTAAATTTCGCCACGTATCGTCCGTATGATCGGGCGGAAAAAGTTGGAATTTCTTTTATAAAAATAATTCGATAAAATTCGGAATTTATAAATTAGGGTTTATTTTCAGGATTTTCAAACTTCAAAACCTTATAACTTTTGCATACGAACTCCGATTGAGGTGATTCAAATTCCTAAAAATTTGTAAAATTAAGATATTTCTAATGGTGGATTTTATTTGAATTTTTGAAATTGTTTGCTCCTTGGTTTTGGTTTTTATTTGCTTTTCTCTCTCGATTCGCGTAGACGTTGAATTGTGCGAGGCTTGGAAGGATTTCTCGGTTCAGAATTATTTCCGGACCGAGAACAGGAGTTTAACGAAGGCAAGTTGTGCTTTGATCATGTTGCACCCATAGAAAAGATTGCATGCTATTTTGATTTAACTTATCACTTGTTATTTCATGTTTATAAATGATTTCAACTCTACTTGGGATTAGCTATTGTACCCTTTGAATTACCCCTACCTTGTTAAATTGTATGCCATGATTCACTTGTTACCTTAGGTTGGTTAATTATAGTTGGTTAATAGAAAATCAACATGGAGGATTAGAACGGAATAGAATGCTTAGCCATGCCACGTCATCACATGTACATGAAATGATGATTATTAAATTTGACTAATGGAATATGGAACAATGATGTAATTTGTGTGTCGTGTGTGGATGCACAAAGAGATTGAGTTGTCGTGGCGAGGAGGTCACACAATGATGATATTGATTTGTGATAAGCATGTGATGCTTGGTAACCAACCGGGAGATAATCACTTTAGATTAAAGCAAGTGAAAGGGGCAAGGGTGCCAGGGTGGGCCCGATGGGCGAGAAAGGGGATGTGTATGTCTTGCTTTGATCAATCCTAAGGACTTAACCTTGCGAGCCTTTGACCTGAGTCAAACTTGCGTACCACATCGTCTGTTATGGGATGACCTAGTCGACTAATTTGCAAATGCTTAACTTAAGTGCTATCTTGGTGGTGTGAGTCCGGGTGCACGGGGAGAACTCACATGGCGCAAGAGGGGGGCCCTGTCGTGACGGTGTAGCCCTTCAGTGTTGAAACCTTAGCGGGTAGCACTGGGTTAAGAGGATGCATTGTAAAGGCTTTGTTATAATCGTTCGCCTGTGTGGTGCATGGTTATATCGTGTGGGTAAAGTGCATAACCTCTGCAGAGTGTACAATCTATTCGGATAGCCGTGCTCACGGTATTGAGCAATGCTCGGGAATTACAGTCAAGGGGTAGTTAATTAAAATGAACAACTGAATGGGATGGCAGGATGCCATGTGGTTAATGGAACTTGATTTAGGATGGAGAACTTGGGTATGATTTGAGAAAACAATGGAATCTATTTACTTGTTATTATTTGTTTTACTGTCTTTTTCAATCTATATATATTGTTTATGTTTGAAAATCGCCATCGCTTAAGAACCATAAGCCTTCCTTTGGAATAAGCCTTGCATATAGCTATGATAGAATTGCATTCTATGCACAACTTGTTGAGTACGTGTTGGTGTACTCACCCTTGCCTACAAAAATCATCATCTTTCAAGAAGGAGTACCATGAAGGGACGAATGTTTAGGTGCGAGCCTTGTCGGTTACTGTGGTATCTTGAGGGTTATCTACGTCTTCATTCATTGCAGTTCAATTTTTATTCAGCCTTATGAGGCATTGCTAAGTAAGTTGACCATAAGGTCATACAACCGCTAATATTTAGTATATTATGTCTTTATCTTATTTACGTTGTGTATGATTATGATATTCACTAATGTTGAGCTGTGTGCACTAGCGTGATCCTGGACTAGTGCAAGATACAGAGGGTCCGGATTTGCATATTCGGGTCCCGACAAAGGTGGTATCGAGCCATCTTGTTGTAGGTCTTGCCCTAGATGGTTGGTCGTCTCTATAGGTCCTTCAAAATTATTTTCTAAGTAAAAGACCTAACCAAGAAGAATAATATGTTCGGACTTATCTCATTCTTCTATCTCCGCCCTTACCAAAAAAATTCTCCTTGTCCCTTGCTGAAATTTCTATTTCCTCGGTCAAATTGAGGTAAAATCTTACGAGTTATGTAAAGTAGAAAAGCGATATACCACACTTTAGGAGATGTCATCAAGTGCCTGCTGTTACCATACCAACCATGAAGGAAAGAATCATCAAGCCCATGGAGGAGCGGATCAACGAAGTGTCTTAAAAACTAGAAGACTCAGTGCTTCAAGTAGCCAGTTGAGACTCATGTGTGGGAGTCGCGTTTCCTAAGCTAGGAGTATCGCCCATGTAGACGGTAGTTTTGTGTGGTTAGGTTGAATTAGTTCTTCTTGATTGCTGAGTGTGCAGTATGTGTTGCAAAGCTTTTAGGCTTATATAAGCGACTATACCAAGTTAATAATATTGATTGCTTAAATTATTGGGTTAAACCTATCTTCCCTGAATTACGTGCTGGCCTTCTCTTGGGCCTCCCGCCGGAGGGCGGTTATGGCTTGGTTAATGGCGACATGCACCATCCGTGGCGTCTTTAGGGTCTGTGGATCACGGTCATCCGCATTTCCCTCGCGCCTTGACCGTCCGCCATCGAGCGTGATGCTCGGCGGCGTTGGCGGCGAAGCGAGGACACGGAGTCGAGTCCGTGCGAATCCACGCTGAGGAAAGTCCGTCAATGAAGTGCGCCATGCTCTTGGGACCTTGATGTCGTTCTCGCGAAGAGCGGCAATCGGGCCCCACGGTGGGCGCCAAATTGTCGATGATCGGGATCGCCAACCGCAAGAAATGAGATGGTGGTCGATATGATCACGGGACGAGTGTGCTTCGCTCGAGCGGAGGAAAAGAGTAGACGTGGCGATGGTGAACAAGAGCGACAACGGCGTGAGGCGAGATTTATCTTGGTTCGAGCCTGTGGAGGTAATAGCTCTACTCGATCGCCTTCCGGTAGTTTTCTTGGCTATTTACGAGTACAAGTGTGTTATTCTGACTCAAGTTTAACAATGGCTATGTCTAAGCTCGAGCTGTGGCGTGTTGTGTGTTGTCTTCGTGTCCCCCAAAAGACTGCGCATCCTTGGTCTTTATACCTCCACTGCACGCAACGGACGGGAGAGATTCCCGGGAAGTGGCCTTCATGCACGTTGAGGGCTGGCAGTAACTGCTCCGAACTTGTTGCACGCACCTGCTCCTACCCCACGACCCGCGCTTTGGGCAACCACCGGTCAAATGCTTGATCTGAAATCCAAGGGTGGACTACAGCCCCGAACAAGGGCCCGCCCGAGCTCGAGATCGAGTGGGGCTGCGCTCGGGTCCAGCGCGCTCTAGGTCGAGCGCCTCGGCACACACCCAGGTCGTGGCCGGGGGCCTCCCGAGCTTGGGGGATCCGTTGACCGTGCGCCGGCCGGTCAAGGGACGCCCAGCCCTCGTCAGCTTCAAATGGGGAATTACAGGTAGATACTATGCCATCTTAGCGAGAGGTTCTTTCTTCACCTCGATGCCATCGTCGTCATCATCTGATCTATCTTTACACTTGTACTAAGATGTGTTACACACTGGACATACATACAAGTTTGCATACTCTTTGCGGTAGAGGATACAGTCATTCGGACAGGCATGTATTCTTCCTACTTCCATTCCCAATGGAGAAAGAACCTTCTTGGCTTTGTAGGTAGTTATCGGCAACTTGTTTCTCTCTGAAAGCATGTCCGCTGATAGACCTAGCAGCGCCATGAAACTCTTATCGGATCAACCATTATTTGCCTTTAATTTCAGCAGTTCCAACACAGATGACAATCTTGTGTATTTGGACGTGCAGCCTGGGAACAAAGGTTTCTCCGAGTCGTCCATCAAGTCCTGGAATTTTACATACTCCCACTCATTATGGTTCCCTTCTGCATCCAAAGCATCTGATTTAGATTGTCATCGTGAAACCTATCCTTATGTTAATATTACTTGCTCCTTGCATAATCTGCTCTTCAGTGTGACTGGTCCAACATGTATACCCCCTCTTGAAAGCTCTAGAATCAAGTGTGCTTCGATCTGTACTGGGCTTCAAAACATCCTCAGATTCTCACAATCAATGTATGGACAAGACATAAATTCTACCCCCTTGTTCAACATATCTTCTTCTGTAGCTCTTCTAAAAGTAAAGACACCATTACTGTACTCGACACTCGCACGGTTCTCAGCATACATCCAACTTCGGTCCATCTATACAACAAATGCAACAATAGGTGTTAAATAATGAATTAAGTATACTAGGAGTACACATGCACACATATGCTACATATAAGTTACATTTAAACATGCCGATTAACTTATATACCTCCTAACATCAAAAAGAACGAATGGATATATAAAAATATGTAAGAAACATTTAAACTTAGCATCTTCAATTCTCTCTTTACATAGTTAGCTACATCTTGAATATAATGCAATTAGAACCAATTACTACTTTAGATCAAAAAGAACAAATGGATCTACACCAAGCTATATCAAAACCATCTTCAATTACCTCTTTACCAAGCTAAATGTATATACCTTGAATATAATGCTATTATAACCCATTATTAGTCAGGTGAACTTCCTTTAAGTAACTATCTATATATTGAATATAATACAATTAGAACCAATTACTACTTTACATCACAGAGAACAAATGGATCTACACCAAGCTACATTCATTTATTAACCAGCTTCATTTCCCTCTTTACCAAGCTAGACCTTAAATATAATGCAAATCTAAACCAATTACTACTTTACAACACAGAGAACAAAATGATCTACACCAAGCTAGCTAGATCTAGAAACTAGCTTCATTTCTCTCTTTACCAAGCTAGATCTTAAATATAATGTAAATTTGAACCAATTACTACCTTAGATGACCTAGAGCACAAGGATCTACAATTACACCTCCAAATCTTGGGTTTCTTTCCACCAGATCGTCTCTCAATCCTCGCCACCTCAAAAATAGCTCAGAAAACTCTAAAAATACAGAGGACGTTTAGGCCTCCATTCTTATTTACTTAGAAATGGTCACCACAGATAGTTTTTTGCTCAAATAGTATGTGATGAGAGCCACATCACAGAAGGTTTTAGCCAAAAATCGTCTGTGATGTTTTCCCCTCATCACAAACAGTTTTTGGCTAAAACTGTGTGTGATGTGGCCCTCATCACAAATGGTTTTAGCCAAAAACTATCTGTGATGTACCCGAGACTCATTGCAGATGGTTTTCATAAAAAACCATCTGTGATGGCGTGTCTACTATTACCCCTTTTGTAGTAGTGTGGCTCAGTCGAGATAAAAGTGTTTACTGATAATCGTCGATGGGAGTTAAGTTTTGAGCTAGATGATTTCATGTATCTTGGAGTTACCCCTCTTAAAGGAGTCAAAAGGTTTCACGCAAAAGGAAAGCTTGCACCAAGATATGTTGGTCCGTTTAAAATTTTGAGCTAATGTGGAGAGGTTGCGTATCAAATAGAGTTGTCATAGTGATTGGCAGGAGTGTATGATATATTCCATATATCTCAACTTAAGAAGTGTCTTCGAGTGCCAATAGAGCAGACACCATTGGAGACAAATTAATTTGTAAGAAGATTTGACATATAAGGAACAATCAATTAAGATTTTGTATGTTATGGAGCACAAGACCATAAATAAGTCAATTTACTTTTGTACAGTTCAGTGAAGTAACCATTCAAAAAGTGAAACTATCAAGGAGTGTGAGGAACACCTAAAATCAGAATTCCCTAACATATTCCTTACTTAGCGCTGAATCTCAGGGTTGAGATTATGTTAAGGGGGAGGTTTCTAACATTCCAAAGATTTGGCTTAAAATATTTTATTATTGTTATTCTATTTTATGGATATTCTAAATTTCTAAAATTTTCTAGAATTTATTTTATATTTTTGAATTATGGCATTTTTAGATATTATTTTAATTATGTAAAAGGCTTAAATAAACTTTTATCAAAAATATTTTATATGAGTTCCATATGTATCAAAATATTTTCCAGAATTGTTCTGGAATTTTTCGGGTATCATAGATATTTTATTTGACTTATTCTAATTTATAGAATTATTTTAAATACTAAATCTCAGAAAATGTGTTAAAGCCAGTTGGGCCAAAACCCTAGTGGGTCTGACCCAACCCAACCCGCGCTGGCCCATCATTGCAGCCGCAAACCATTGTTGCCCTAAACCCTAGAGTGTGAACCATTGGATTTGCATCAGATGGCTGAGGTTGACATGAAATATTATCGATTGGTGGTAGTTAGATCAAGTTGACGCAGGCATTCCAGATTGTGCCACGTCCCGTGTGTTGGAGTCCACTGGATTGACAACGAGTGGATGACCCGGATTGCAGCTTCTCCACGTAAATGCAGTTGTCTTGGTCTTGAATTCATCTGTCGTGACGGATTAGGGTTCTGATTTGAGCACGAACACCGAGGCTATAAAGATTAGGGTGTGCCGTTCGAGGTTCTTTGGAGTCTTCACTTCCTTTTGCCATAGATAACATCAGGCGAGACGAGTTGGTTGACGAGATCGAGGTCACTAGAGTACCAAGAGCTCACTGTTGCCTTCAATTGACGAGATCTCACTGTCCATCGCACTGTGGTCGAAGACAAAAGGATCCACAAGTTCACCGTGGGGAGCACTACCAAATTTGCACAAACCTGAAGCAAAACTAACGAGGAAGCATTGTTCAAGAGGTCTTTGTCCTCCCTATCGGTGAACGCCGCTAAGTGCCCCTCAGTTCCTCACCATCATATTCTCAGCCATCTGATTTGACACGGATCATTGGATTTGTGCCACGTGTTGCCATCCATGTCATACCGCGCATCTTGCTCCACATCTCGCCATGTTTCGTTGATTACATCATCCCTGACGTCAGCATCAACTAACGATAAACATTCTGGTGGATCGAGTCCACCGTGAACTCACGCGTGAGCCGTGGACATGGTGCTCATAATAGTGGGGCCACATGTCGGCTGAAGATTGGCCAGTTCTGTGCTGAAGCAATAATTAGGGTTTTCCAATATAAAGTAACTCGGGAAATTATTGAATATTTGATTTTTTTTTGATTTTTTTTCTATTTATCAAGTCTTTCAAGTGCTCGTTCTTCCTCATACAGACTTTGATTGAGGTAATTCAAATGTCTAAAGATTTATAAAATTAAGACCAATTTAATGGTGAATTTTATTTGATTTTTGAAATTTGTTTACTCTATATTTTGGTATTTATTAGGTATTTTCTCTCGTTACACGTAGATGTCGAAGTGTTCAGAGCAACCAAAGGAGAATTGTTGACTCAAGACCAAGGTCGAGAGCAAGAGCAAGACCAAGACCCTTTTCCAAGACAAATTGTGTTTTGATCATGTTGAACCCAATTTTACAAAATTGCTATGTTAATTTAATTTATGTTTGTTATTTTATATGTAAAACTGCTTTGAAAATAGTTTGAGATCTAGTTATTCAACCTAATTGGATTATACCTACCATGTCATTTTATGCCATGATTATTTATCACCTTAGGATGATTCATTACTAGTTGGTTGCTACTACAAATCAACATGGTATGGTTAGATCGTGAATAGTCACTTAACCATGCCACGTACAACTCATGTCTTTTGAAATATCAAAAGTTAATCTTGTCTAATGGAATATGAACATTGTCGGCGTATTTCGCCTGACAAGATTCCGCTAACGGGGTGTCTACTCCCTAGACGAAAAATTTGGTTTGGTAGAGGACATCTTCGTGGCTGGTAACCCTAATGTCTCTCGACGATGGATTTCGGGCATCAGCAAGCTGGTGGATACGACGGTTTACCCATGTTCAAGCCCCCGGTGTGGGTAATAGCCCTACGTCCTGCTGGTTCTTTGTTGAGAAAATGGGGAAGCGTTTACAAGGGTGTTCTTTAGTGTCTGCTTCTCTATTCTTTCTGCTCTAGCCGACCGGCCTCCTTCTTCATGCACCAGGGTGCCCTTATATAGACGGGCCACCTTGAGCAGGAGAGAAGGTGGCACTATATTTATCTACAACACATTACTTACATCCATCATTCCAGCTTCCACGTCGACCCACGACGCATTTATTAAGCACGCCTCCATGGCCTTGTCCTTCGAACCTCATTTAATGTCGGTGAGAGGCCTCACCCGGTCCGCCCGGGACGGGACGCCCCTACGACGGGTTGGTAAGAGGCGTCAAAGGGATGAGCCGTCGTCGTGTCGAAAGCTGAATCCTTCACAATTAATGACCCTGACACGGGGTGCCAGGGGAGGGAAACTTCGAGGCGAAGCCTTCCCCACATTCTTTTGGTTGCCTTCGAGGTCTGACAAGGGGGGCCTGAATGTTGGGGAACACGGTATGCTACGCTAGCACAAATTAAAATTTCTACCGCATAACCAGAAAAGCTACTTGCAAGAAAGGGATCACAGATTGGATTACCACTAGACGCGCAATTGCGGAATCCTTCGCGCGTTGGTGTAGTGGATCGTCCTCGCCGTGGATCGTCCTCACGCGGATTGTCCTTACGCGGATCGTCCTCACTGTAGTTCGTCCTCACCACGCCGCAGTAGCAGCAACGTCACCACAGCAGTCCACACGTCCCGGGATGGAACGCCGTGCGTCGGCGTGCAAGCACCGTGTCGCTCAGCATGGGCAATGAGAGGTGGAGGCTAGGGTTCTGGACGTGAACAACATCATGCACGCTCACCCTTCTCCTCTCCTTATATAGCCACGCGACGAAACCCTAAGCCTGGTCCCATCAGCGCGTTAAGCCCACGAGGTCCATTAATTACGGATCCAATCCGAATTAATGCGTCCACCCGATTAAGTGTGTGACCAGAGGTTCATATACATTTGGACATAGATTCGAAAAACCCTTTTCCAATCCAATAGCTGGTAGCGGTTCCTTGCAGAGCATGCCAACTCCCAAACGCATATGATCAAATCAGATAGAACCTTTCAAAAGTACTCATGTAATAATCCCTTTGCTAAACTATATGAAGATCGAACTCAAGGCGAGAAATATGTCATCCTTTGACAGTTCAATCCATCTCTCGTATCCGTGATATATTAATAAGTTGTGATTGACTTCTCAATCATGGCATGGCCATGCACTTCCTTAATCATATCACACGAGTGGCCTAGATATATATCTCCATTACACCGGAGTGGCAAATTCCATCTTGACTACTCACTTCCCTCTGCATGTTTCATAGCAAACATGAAAGCTAACTTTATAACTATTCGGTTAGGAAATAGCGTTTGGTGGCCTCAAGGTAAACTATTACACATGTAGGGAATGTGACAATCTCAGGTCTAAGGATCATACATCCACTATGTATGAGATACACTGATGACACTTAAGAATGTAACATTCTCGCAGTGTCCCATTACGAATCTATCTAACCCATGTTCTTCATCATGAGTTCACAATGTGTTGATGATTTCTCCATATCCTATGATCTATGAAACATAATCATCGATCAATACATGTGTTGATCTATTCATCGTTGTCATATACGATGATACCCGATCAGAGATACTTACAGAATTATATCAATAAGTAGAGAGTTTCATAAGCAAGTCACATACTTGCTGATCAATATAATGATATACATTCATTAGACCAATAATCATATTATTATTCATAAGTATAGTCATGTTACAATCATCCATATGACTGCCTCAAGGGTATAACACCAACACTGAACACCCGCCCACTCGTCGGCCGCCACGCTGCCGCCGCCCGATGAGCGTGGCGTGATCGCCTGATCGCCTTTCGCCGGGCACGTGGACTCCTACTTTGGCGGGCAAGGCATCTTGCCCACTGCCGCTAGGGTGCCACACGCCGCCGCCCGACAAGGTGTGTGTGATCGCCAGATCGCCCGAGGCCACGTGGGCTCTAAACTGGGCTAGGCCACTTCTTGGGCCTATTACTTCTACGATGGAGAGGGTACCCCGGTGCAAAGTACACCGACAAACATGTTTATGAAAGGTGTGTTAGGTGTTATCACACAATGATGTTGAGTTGTAGTGACATGTGTCATGAAACAATGTTGATTTATTGATGGCACATGGTGCACGATAAACAACTAAGGTGGTAAATAATTTAGATTGAGGCAAGTGGCAAGGGGCAAATTGCCAAGATAGGTCAGTGCGATGGTTTCGTTGTGGAAGTCTTGCCTTGATCAATCTAAGGACTTAACCTTACAATCCTTTGAACTGAGTCAAATATGCAACCACATGTCTGGAATGGAACGGACCTAATTGATTAATTTGCACTGTCTTAACTTTGGTAGTACCAGTAATGGTGTGAGTCCCAACTATTTGGGTAAACTCACAAAGCGCAAAAGGGGGTCCTGAGTGTGGTAACCAGTCCCATCAGTGTTAAAACCTTAGTGGGTAGTATTGAGTTAAGATAGAGCTCTGCAAAAACTTTTTCATGATCTCTTTGTCGACATATAAAAGAAAGTGTTTTAATTGCATGACAACAAGAGATGATTATACCGTGTGGATAAAGCGCATAACCTCTGTAGAGTGTTAAATCTATTCGGATAGCTGTGCTCGTAGTATTGAGCAATGCTTAGGAATTATAATCAAGGATTAGATTTTGTAAAATGAAACTTGGATGGAAAGACTAGATACTGGAACTTGGTTGGGAAGACTGGATATTGGTAGAAAGTTTGGAATATGGTTTAGAATTGAGAGCCAGTTTTTTATTGAGAAATACCTAAAATTTATTATTATTGTTGTAACACCCTGAAGCCAACGCGCCATGGATGCTACCAAACCTCTATATAACTAATGACACCTCTAAACTCTTAAAAAAACAGCTTAAAAGCTAAGCCACCGAAATTTACAAAATTTTGGCATGACCACTCAGCAGATAGAAAACATTTGCAGTATGATATCATTCTAGCAGGTCCTTAGTTAACCAATCACACGACCAATAGAAATTTAATAAACTCCACCACGACGAACAACACATTACAATCGCATTAGTTACATCCAGACTTAACGAATTGGTTAAACAGATTGTTGGAGACCGAAGTCGTGCATGTGTTACTACTCCCAACCCGACAAGCCAGTTTCAAAGTATCTAAAACAAGAAAACAACAAGTGTGAGTCCAAGACTCAGCAAAGTGCAATCAAGTATGAAAAGTAATGAATTCGACTAGAATACAACTACTTCAAGGTATAAAGTAACAGTTTCTTTAATTGACATCCGTAAATAAAGGAAGCAGTTTGAATTCATATAAATCCAAACATAAGAACACAATTACTTCATCATTTGATATAACCATTACGTAATTGAAATCATCTAGTAAAAGAAACAGTAACTAACCCCACTTACCACATCCAACTTGGAAACGTAATTAAACTTTACTCATGCCTCAATAATCATTTCAGGATGAGCCCACGACTTAATCCTCAACCTGTCATTTCCATTTTCATCAATTAACATTTATCAATTGCAACACACAATGCAATGCAATGCTTTTATGCGTTCATGCTCAAAATGCAACATTTTAGCCTATACCGGTATAGGTGGGTGCACACCCGTCGGCGTGCACCCTCTTATTCCCAACCATCCTGTGGCGGGGCCTACTCTTACTGACTCACTCCCATCCGTAGATGGGACTACGAGGTAGGACTTTTGTACTCACTACGTGTGAGTACAGAGGCCCACATCAACATGGGTCGCCTCTTCTGTAATGAATGCGCAAATGCAAGTGACATGTTTGTAAGCACGACACAAACATGAATATAAACACGCACATTATCATTTAATCACTTTATCATTTGCATCAACATAACCATACTCATTTGTACAATTCATAATGCATTGCAATAATTGAAATTGAATAATTTACTTTCCAATTGCTAACATTCATCCATCCTCATCATCATACTAAGGACAACTTCTAGATATGCTATTAAATATAACCAAATTATTAGAATTTTCATAATCTTATCGCAAGCAAAGCATTTAACACCCTAATAACGCTCTAAGGAATGCACTTGCCTTTTACCGACGGAAAATGGAGTGGCATTTGGAATCTTAGCATTCGCATGACTTCCCAGGATTAAAGAAAGCCTGAATTTAGAACACATACACATAATATAACTTAAGACAACATACCACATAAATAAAATCACTAGAACTAGTGCCATTTAATCTCAGGAAGATGCAATATGAAAACATATACATTGATCTTAGATTTCAATAGCATCAGAGCATGAGTAAGTATCATTCTACCAAGGCACAAAGAGTAACCCTCCAAATCTTATCACCTACAACTTGCTTGCCGACCAGACCCTAGCGCCTCATTTCAGAATCCCATACATGAAAGTTTACTAAACCATAAAATTAGCCATAACCAAAATCCAAGTACAACATCAAACAGAGAATTTGGGCCAAGACGAAAGCATACAAAGCAATATGAACTACACATATATAATATCTCTCATGATCACAAGACAAAGGTCAAGCATCGATGCAATCAAATTAATCGGCTGGAATTCAACAAATTATTGGGGTTCAATAACTGAAAGATTGAAATCAAACGTAACACAAAAGGCGACCCACAATCTTTTAGGGCATACATCACAGCATACCAACATGAGCAACTCGGTTTCTAACAGAAGACAAAAACGATATCTATGACATTCAATTATAATTCTAGAACTTTTGCTGGAAGCTTTGGACCATGGATGGCACAAAAACAATACACCCCCAATCATAACAAAATTTCATTTTGTCTTTCATAAGATTTAGATCACCTCGACTGGTTTAGCAAATTGTCAAAATGCAAACAATCCTATTAAGAAACCACACACATGCAATATCATTTCTTCCTCGTGGAAACCTAGCTAGGCATTAGCACAAACAACTTGCAAGCAAAGAAAATACCCAAGCTAATATACCTCCAAGCAAATCCATGGAGGAAAGAGGGAGGTGGGGAAGGTGCTAGGCCGGAGGAGGGGTCGTCGGCACCAGCGGGGAGGAGGACCCGAGGCAGCGCTGCCAGCCGGAGGGTGGCTCGTCGCCAGCCAGAGGTGCCGGTGCAAGCCAAGGGCCGCCGGCAGCTTCTTCGGCTGCTCCTTCATTTCTGCCATCGCTCCTCTCAGGGGGGGGGCGCCGAGCCAGAGGGAAACCATGGGAGGCGGCGAGATGCCAGGCCGAGAGGAGGCGGCGGTGGGCCGGAGAGGAGGGCAGGAGGAGGCGCGGCCTAGGAGGCGCTCGACCAGGCGAGGCGCGGCCAGAAGCAGTCGGCCAGGGAAGAAGGAAATGGGGGGAGTCGGCAGGCTGATTAGGGAAAAAATCGGCCAAGGAAAGAAGAATGGCAACCACACAAAAGGAAGGAGAGATAAGGTTAGGTGAAAAAGAAATGAAGACCCTCCAAAGAATCCAGAAATCCAACTTTAAACCCTTAGAGCGAACCAAATAATTTATTTCCTTGGCGCGAACTGACATTTGACAGGATAGACAACTTGCCACAACACTATACGGCTCGGTAAAAACCTCAATCCGAAAAACTAGGGCAAATAACCAAAACCTTTAACAAAAGCTTCAGCCGCGCGATGATGAATATTTTCTCCCGAATAAAAAGAAAAAACCTTGAATCACTAAGATGGAATAATTTCCGGCCGAAAACCCTAGCCAAAAGAGATGTGCGGTATTACAATTGTTATTTATTTTACTGTCTTTTTAATCTATTTATTGTAATAATTTGTAAATACTGCTTTTTTTTTGCAAAATAGCCATATCAGTCATTCTATTTGAATAAGGCTTGCATATAGCTATATTAGAATTGCATTCTGTACACAACTTGTTAAGTGTTTTAAGTACTCACCCTTGCCAACTACAAAATCACCAGTTGAGAAAGAGTCTACAGTAGCTTTGGAGGAAAGAATACTAGGAAGAGACGAACGTTTAGGGTGCAAGTCTTGTCAATTTCTTGTGGTATACTGAGAGATTTATCTACGTTTTCATTTCACTGCATTTTAATTTGTTATTTATAGTTTAGCCTTGCGAGGCAAATTCATGTAAGGTTGACCATAAGGTCAGCCAACAAGTTAATAATTATTACATAAAGTCTTTTATTATGTTTCCGCTACGTATGATTGTGATATTTATGTATGTTAAGTCTGTGTGCACTAGCGTGATCTTGAACTAGTACAATATACATAGATGGTCCATATTTATATATTCAGATCCCAACAATAGGGTAACCTAATGCAGCTAGCTCTGTCAAGTTCTTGATTTGTGCCACCGACTCAACTAACCCACGTGAGGCATGTACAATAAAGTGGCATCAACCGTCTATAATTATTGCTAGTAAAATTTTTTATGATTTGGATGAGGACAATAAGAAGAGAGAATGAAGATATCTACCATGCAATAGACGACTGTAAGGTTTTTATAAGTAACATAAAATATTATTGTATGAGTTGTTATCTATAACTAGTATTTTGTCATTCAAAAGTTAAAAAGTTATGGGGGTTTTATATAGATTACTTAAGAGACAATCATCGTAGGAGTTGCTTGTTGTGTTGTCTACAGGTGAGATGGAGATATGCTATAGATAGTAATTATCTATACACTTTAAAAACCGAAGTTGCCAAATAGAAAATCTGGATTGGTTAGCATAGATGGGTTATGGTTAGCATAACCCGTTATCTTAATCTTAAGCTAAACACAACCTTTTAGTTCAGTGTCCAAATAAATAAACTTTTTCCTATTGAAAATTCTAACCTAGACAATTTAATTGTCTCTGCTAAAACTCATAACTGGTAAACCATTTTCCCATTTTCGAATGGAGCTAAGGAAAGCCAAGGGGCTACTAGCAGTGCATTTTTTTTAGAAAATGGAGTTGTCTCCGGCCTCTGCAAAAGCACGCAGCCCGGTTTTATTACAAAATAATTTAGCTATCCAGCTGATCTAAAGGGGAAGAAACATTACAAAATGAAAAATTTAAGCATAGCAAAGTCTTTTGTTATTCTTCCATCCATTCTTAGCAAAAATCTCCATTGCAACAACTTCCAAATGAAAGCACACGGAATGAATATGGACCCTTGCTTCCTCACGCTACAACAACGCCCAAAACCGCAGCCAGTAAGTTCCCTTGAAGATAGCCTGCATAAAAAAGCATATCTTTTCCTTTGAAACACAATATCATTATGACAACACCAAATTGTCCAACAAATAGCAGCCACACCCATAAAGATCAATTGCTTCTTATTTTTCCCTATGCTAGAGAGCCATTCCCCTAGCATAAGAGTTATAGATGTAGGTGGCCTTAACCCAGTAACTATCTGAATTATTCTCCAAATAGACCTAGCATGCTGCCAATGAAAAAAAGATGATTTATCGTTTCAATGCAATCGCAGAAACAACACTTGTGAGAGCCTACCCAATTTCGCCTAGCCAAGTTGTCCTTTGTTAAAATAACTCCACGCTGAAGATACCACAAATTTTTTTTAACTTTTAGAGGAATCTTCAGCTTCCAAATGAATTTATGGAAAAAAAGGAGTGCCCTGATTCATTATATATTGATACATGGAGTGTATTGATAATTGACCATGTTGTTGCAAATCCCAGATAAAATAATCCTTCTCATTTGATAACTGAATATGAGCTATTTTAGCTACTAGGCTCAACCAATTATTTAATTTATCACCCACTAATGCTCTACGAAAAGAAATATTTAGTGGCGCATTGCTTAACATCTTTGCCACTGTTATGTAATGATTAATAGCTATATTATAGAGGTTAGGGAATTACTCTTTAAGGGGACTAATGCCTACCCAAACATCTTCCCAGAATTTAGCTTGGGATCCATTTTTTATTTTGAATCTCCCACAACTTAGAAACTGGTCTTTGACCCTTAATAAACCTTTCTAAAAATGAGAATCACTAGGTTTAATCTGAATCTGTGACAAGGTCTTTGAATGCAAATACTTATTCCTAAGCAAAGTCTGCCAATTCCCTTCTTCATTAACCAGTTTAAAAAGCCACTTGCTCAAAAGACATCTATTCTTGATTTGAAGATTTGTTATACCTAATCCACCTTGATCTTTAGGACGGTAAAGGATGTCCCATTTAGCGAAATGGTATTTTTGCTTATTATTATTATCTTGCCAAAAAAATCTTGACCTATAATAGTCCAGTTTTTTTAATACTTCTTTTAGAATATCAAAAAAGAACATCATTAACATAGGTAGACTACTAAGTACTGAATTTAGTAAGACCAAACGTCCCCCATAGGACAAATGCTTAGCCTTCCAAGTACTTAATTTCTTCTAAAAACGTTCTTCAACCACACTCCAATCAATATTCTAGAGTTTTCGGTGATGCATCGGTATGCCTAAATAACGAAAAGGAAATGCCCCAACTTCGCAATCGAATAACGCAGTATATTCATCCTCAAATTGTTTTGCATCTCCAAAACAAAATATTTCACTTTTATGAAAATTTATCTTTAAACAAGATAATTGTTCAAATACACAAAGTAATAGCTTCATATTCTTTGTTTGTTCCAAATCATGGTCCATAAACAAAATGATGTCATCTGCATATTGCAAAATAGACAAACCATCAGTCACAAGGTGAGGGATGACCCCTATTATTTGGCCGTCTTCTTTTGCTCTCTATATCAAAATAGCGAGCATATTGGCAACTATATTGAAGAAAATAGGTGAGATATGATCTCCTTGTCAAAGACCTTTTTTCGTTTGAAAGTAGTGACCAATGTCATCATTAATTTTGATGCCCACACTACCACCAGTAATAAAATTTTCAATCCATTTGCACCACTTCGGACAGAAACCTTTCATACGTAATGTTTGTTGAAGAAAAGACCAATTAACCTTATCATAAGCCTTTTCAAAATCGATTTTGAGAATTACCCCCACTGCAACACGTCGGGCTTCCGATGGTGCCTACAAATACCTTTAAAACCTTATAAATGCCTTAAAAAGATTTTAGATGGCGTTTACATGGCGTCAAGAAAAATGACGTCAGGAAAAGTAATTGGCAGCGTTTAATTATCCACGGCGTTTATAAGTGCCATGGAAGACTCTAACCCGGCGTTTATAAGTGCCGGGGTTCTCTCTATTTATGGTGTAAGACTCTAACCCGGCGTTTATAAGTGCTGGGGTTCTCTCTATTTATGGTGTTTACAAGCGGGGGTTTTATCTAGCATGACGCTTATAAGCACTGGGGATCCCTCTATTCGTGGCATTTAAAATCACAGGTGCACAATGACTTCCCAGGAGGTCACCCATCTTATTACTACTCTTGTCCAAGCACGCTTAACTTCAGAGTTTTTATAAGATCTAGTACTTTAGTAGTGGTATGATCACATCAGATATATAATACGTCCCTCCTCCCCTTAACCCCGTTAAACACCCGAACACCGATTTTCAATTATTTCAAATTAGCAAACTATTGAGGTAATTAGCAAAATCATCATACGATAAGATCTCTAATTATATTCTTTTGGGCACCAATTCTAGTTTGCAAATACGAAATCCGAGCATATTTCTTAAAATAGACATAATTTTTGACTCGTACATCCAATCGAGGCGTTCTTTGGCTCATTGGAAAGATAACGAAAAGTAGCATCTGAAATTGATAAGTGTCACAAAATCATATGGTCGAAAAAATTTGAATTTTCAAACAAAATATCAACGAAAATTGAATTTTCGGACAAAATTTGAAATTTTAGACAAAATATCATCGAAAATGAAATATTTGGATAGAAATTATTGCAAATGGAATATTAGTTTCAATTATTTCAAATATAATATTATTTAATTTCAATTCTTTCAAATTCCCCGGTGTGGTATTCACGTTTATAAGCCGTAGTAGAGTCTACGACGCTTATAAACGCCGAGGAATTCCACTCTATACCGGTGTTTATAAGCGCCGTGGAAGACTCTAACCCAGCTTTTATAAACGCTGGTATAGAGTGGAATTCCCCAGCGTTTATAAGCGTCGTGGAAGACTGTAACCCGGCGTTTATAAATACCGGTATAGAGTGGAATTCCCTGGCGTTTATAAGCGCCGTGGAAAACTCTAACCCGGCGTTTATAAACGCCGGTATAGAGTGGAATTCCCTGGCATTTCTAAGCGCCATGGTAGACTCTAACCCGGCATTTATAAACACCGGGGAATTAAATGCCTCGAATGATAAAAAAACACCGGCTTTAGCATTATTAGGGGCGTTTAGATTAAACGCCGGGTAAAATAAACGCCGGGAAATCCATGTTATCTTGTAGTGCCCTCAAAATCGATTTTGAGAATTACCCCATTAAGTTTCTTAACGTGTAATTCATGAATAGTCTCATGTAAAATCACTACTTCCTCCATAATATTTCGACCCGGCATTAAAGTTGTTTCTGATGGACGTACTACATTCCCAGCTATTACACAAAGCCTATTAGTGCCAACCTTGGTAAAAATTTTAAAGCTGACATTAAGTAGACAAATAGGTCTATATTGCTGAATTTTCGTAGCCTCTTTAACCTTTAACCTTTGGAAGAAGAGTAATTACACCAAAGTTTAGACTAAATAACGATAAACGATTTTAAAAAAAATCACTGGAAAGAGCCATCATGTCTCTTTTTATTAATTCCTAAAAAACTTGATAAAATTCAGCCGGGAATCCATCGGGACCGGGAGACTTATTATGTTCCATTTGGAAAACTACCTCCCTGACTTCTTTCTCAGTGAAAGGAGAGGTAAGAAATCTGTTCTCCTCCTTAGTCAATTGTGAAATATCAACTATCTGGTCCTCCACCATACTAAAATTATTATCCTGTGGCGGACCAAAGAGCCCTTTATAATAGTTTGTGATATATGCTTTCAATTTAGCATCACCAACTATTACTCCATCTTCTTGTTCTAACTTGAAAATTCGTTGTATTCTATATTTACCATTAGCAACCAAGTGAAAAAATTGGGTATTATCATCCCCTTCCAACAGGTTCTTAACTTTAGCCCTTTCATACCACTTTATTTCCTCTTCCCTCAACAAATGAACTAAACGTTCCTTGAGATAATATTTTATATTAATATCTTGGTCTAAAAGGGCATATGTTTCTGCTTTTTTTATCAATCGAATCAATCATATTGATAAGTTTCTTTTTCTCTTTTTTATTATGGCCAGCTGCATGTTTGGCCCATCCCCTCAAATATTGCCTTAAGGTTCTTATTTTATTCTGCCATTTTTCCATCACCGTTTGACCCCTATTTTCTGATTGCCATATATTAGCCACTAATTCATAGAAACCATTTCTGAGAAACCAACCCCTTTCAAATTTAAAAAGCGACTGATGAGTACTATGAGAAGACGCACTAGTGTTCAAAAGCAACGGTGTATGATCCGATTGGCTTCTGTCTCTAGCCTCCACTGATGTAATGGGAAATTTTTGTCCCAATTCTGTACTTACTAAAACCATGTCCACCTTCTCAAAAGTGGGATCATCTCCACTACTAGCCCAAGTGTAATGGCGACCAGACATTTCAATCTCTTTAAGATCGAAAGCTTGAATAACCATATTAAATAAATCTGGCCACTTGGTCTCAAAATTTTCTTTATTTTTGTCCTCAGACTTGCGCATAATATTAAAATCACCACCAATAATATTTGTGGTGCATAGGAGCTTGTTTATAAGTTATCGGAACTTCTGACCTGATATCATTGGGGAGAAAAAAAAACTATATTCGAATGCTTCCACCGTTTTTCTATTCTAATCGATATTGCAGCGTTATCTTGCAAATTTCCGTTCAAAAAACGCCGTTTTGACTGTATATTTTTCATATTGGCTTGGAATTTTGGAAGCGTTTTTTTTTTTCGCTTACGCTTCCGTCAGAGAGTATAACGGGCTTGGGCCTTGGGGGCGTGGGGTCCCTGGTGAACAATGGGGCCAGTTTACCTTCTATCTTGTGCGAATGGGCCTTTATTGTGAGTGCCAATGTTGTACCTCTGCTTTGGTCTGTCATAGGGAAGGTAGATCATAAAACGACGCCGAGCAGATTACTTGGGCTTCTCTGCATTCTTCCGTTCTGTCCTTTTTGTAATTTTGTTAACGGAAGTGCTATAAAACATTCCACTGTTTTTTTCAGGAATCAGTCGAACCTCGTACCGTCTGGTTTGCGTCCGGCCGACCTCTATCTCCGTCTCTGGCGATGCTCCGGCTGGGCTCTCCGTCCTCTTCTTCTCTGGCGGCGGTGTCTTCAAGGGAGCGGCGAAAAGGAAAAAAAAAAAAGGGAATGTACTCTGCATCAGTGAACCAGAAGTCTGAGATCATGCAACTCGAAGTTCAATTCAAGATTCTGCTTTTGCTCTTTCGTCACAACAGAAAAAAGACAATTGGCAACGCGTTGACGACGATTGCAGTTCACTAACACAGTCCCAACGCCTGCCCTGATCCAAATACGTACCTTGCCACGGACATTTCACCGCTGGATCTTCTTTCACTAAGACGAAAGAGCAACACACTTCATTTCCTCAACTGACCATCTATCAGTTCTTTGAACTCAGTATCTCCAACCAGCTCATGATCAAAAAGCATTCAGCTCCACTACTACTCCAGATTATAAGCCCCAATGTTGTATAGGCATATGCATAGGTAGGAGGAGGATGATGCGATGACTGGGTTTCCATCCAAAGATCCAATAAAAGAACATTATGGAGTTCCCTATTCAGCACAAAAGAGAAATGGTGCAGATCTTGTTTCTCTCTTTCGACAGTCCATTGATGACGCGGTGCTTGGTCTGCTTTTAAGTATTGAAGTTCAGACTTCAGATTGTCCGTCTTTTAAGAAAAGTTTAGACTTTGAATTTTGATTCATTGATAGTAGCAACATCTTGTGGCAATCGCTAAGGTTGCACCCCCTGATTAACAATTTAAATCACTTGACTCCATCTTATCAAGTCCTAGATTACATAAGCTTATCCATGAGACGGAAATTTGTTGGCACAAGCCGCACAACCACACAGGCCCATGCAGTACAGAGATGGATAGTCCAACACTAACTAGGTCCGAGCTTTCCCTCCTCCTTTTTGGTCGTCGTCGTCATCCTCATCGGGGAGCTCGTTCTCGACATAGCCTCTGGCGATCAGCTCCCGCCAGATCCGAGCCTGCTCCTTGGCATGGCCTAGTTCATCGCCTTGAGCTCGGCTTCCGCCATGGGCCAGGATCTCCCTGACGTGGTCGGTCCATCGACCCGGGTAGCCTGGTGTCGGGACCTGGATATGCAAATCCGAAACCTATGTATACTGCACTAGTCTATAATCACCCTAGTGCACACAGTGAAAATATAGATGACATATCATTCCATACATCGAAATAACTAAGAAAAAGCAAATTATTATCGAATAAAACAAACGACCTTATGATCAAGGTTCATACATCAATGCCTCTTGGCTTAAGAAACAATTAAAAATTGTTGCAGCGGAAATAAAATAACTTAGGCCATTCGACATGCCACAGGCAATCGTCTAGGGAAAAGCTTTTCTAGTCGACGTAGTCTTCATAGTACTCCTCCTCTTGATATTCATTACCTGGTCCTTTCTCAGCAACTGAACAACAGGGGCTTAAAGCCGTGAGTACAAAACGTACTCAATAAGCCGTAGGGAAATGATGCAATATATTCATGTACGGCTTGACAAAGGATAGTCATATGATTCATTTGCAGAAATCAATAACTTGAATTTAAATACAATAAATAGATTGAAGGCAGATTAATAAAACAATAATAAATAACTGGTAAATCAATGGTAGATAACATGAACAGAATGACAAGGCATCACCCTACATCAATCGAAACAAGTATCAACCATACAATTCAACAGTATAGCTTGAGACAACAAAACAACAGTGAACTCCCTGTTCACATCCCAACAATTCCACATTTCATGAAACACTCTATACCCCGTGTGAATCCCCGGGCTTGTCCATGATCGCGGACATGGCTATTCGAATAGTTTTACACGCTGCAGAGGTTGTACAGCTTTACCCACAAGACATGAACATCTCTTAGTACAATCGATATTAACACACTTCCTTTGGTGTGTCGCAGAGATATCATGACAAAATATTTACAATGCATGTCCAAACTCGATACTGCCCTCTAAGGTTTCGCCTCTCGGGGCTCCCTCTTGAGCCATGTGAATCTACCCGTCCTTCCCGGAACCCACACATCCAATTGGCAGTACTCAAGAGTAAACAATGCAAATTAATCGGCTAGATCCGTCCCATACCGGACTTGTGGTTGCACAATTAGGCGCAGTTCAATGGCGCACAAGATTAAATCCTTAAATTGTCTCAGGCAAGACAGCCACATCCCAATGTGCTAGACAGCACACCCTTTACTACACGATCACTTGCCCGAGGGAAAACATTTTGTTCAACTAAGACCAATGGCATCCCTTGCCATAGTACAAGTTTTACAACAGTGGTCAACAGCCACAATTCAATATCTCATTAAGTCAAGATTAACATTAATTCATAGATGATATGATTCCCATTGGACAACTTGAAAGGACAGGGGATGTAGCCTAGAGGGGGGTGAATAGGCATTTATAAAATTAAACCTTAATTATCAGCGGAGAGATATCGGACAATCTGACTTTGAATATCGGACTATCCGTTAATATCGGACTATCCGATATGCACAATCGGACTATCCGATCAAAGCGTGAGCAAAACAGGTTTATCACAAATTAGAGCTGGACAAGGGTAGGCAACAAATAAGTAGGAGGCTAGCTACAGCAGTTACTTCAAGACACGTTTAATCAAGGCAACAAGAAAAGACCAAAAACTCACTAGAAAAGTAGATCGGGCAATTTCAAGATTCAAAATCAAATACTAAAGCAAGAGTAAGAAGCAAACTTGGAGACGATGATTTTTCACCCGAAGTTCGGATCCTTGAGGATCCTCGTCTCCGTTGAGGCGGCTCGGTCACACTTGAGCCGGGTCTCTCTCAACCCTTTTCCTCCGGTGTTGCACAAATGCACTTTCATGGTCTTGCTCGGTCACACTTGAGCCGGGGGTCTCTTTCAACCCTCTTCCACCCGGTGTTGCACAAATGCACTCGCCGGTCTTCACTCCTTTGATTCCTTCCCTTGCGGAGGCGGAATCGACCTTCACAAACTTCCTACGGCCAACCACACACAAAGCTCCGGTGGCTCGTAGGCGACCTCGTAGCCGTCTAGGAGTCCTCAACCTCCAAGAGCAACAAATTCTCACGAAGAACGTACTTGAAGACGATCACAAGTGCTCAACCAACTCACGCCTCACTCAAACTCTTCCCAACCTTTCTCACTAAGGGGATCACTAAGATCTAAGGGCAAAAAGGTATTTTAGGGGGATCAAGAACAAGAGAAACACACCTCAAACTAGCACACACACTGCCCCACTCAGCCTTGCTTCAGCCACTTCGAAATGGAGAGGAGAGGGCTTTAAATAGAGGCTCCAAAAAACTAGCCGTTATGCCCTGGTCAGACACATATCGGACTATCCGATATTGAACATCGGACTATCCGATGTGTGTAAAACTCCAGATTGACTCCACCCGAAATTCAAATTCTTTTGAATAAAAAGCACAGATCGGACTTTCCGACATGGAACATCGGACTATTCGATGTGTGTAAATCTCCATATTTTCAAGAGAACATCGAACTGTCCGATATCAAACATCGGACTATCCGATATTTCCAGAGAGTACCCATTTTCAAAGATGTTTCAAAAATTTTCTAAGTCTTCATCGGACTATCCGATGTCAACTATCGGACTATCCGATAGGCACCGAGCAACTCGACCAAAACGAGCATAACTTTTGACTCCGGACTCCGATTTCAGTGATTTTGGACTCTATGGAAAGCTAAGAATGAGGGCTACACAGCCCACCAGATCTCACTACCCAAATCCCAAAGGATAGGATCAGAATTCACAAAAAATTCAAGAGAGACCTACAACTTTTATTTTCCGGCACCACCAACACCACTTTCTCTCTAAATTTCATAAGGATGGATCACTTGAGCACTTGACACATCTAAAAGTCATTCGATGTCGCATCCCTCTTAATAGTACGGCAATCCTTAGACTCAAATTAAATCAAAGAAATCTAAGTCTTACATTCAATCCGCATGACGTCTTCTCCGTGGATGCAATGTGCATGATGTCTTTTACCAAATGATTGATGACATCTTCGCCTTGTCCAACTTGACTCAATTCATCTCATGAGACTCTTGTCCTATCGACATTGACTTGATCATCCTCTCTGACGATCTCCACGCCAAATCGATCTTGACTTAGTCCTCAACTCTTGGTGACACCGCCGTCTTGTTGACCTCGGCTTAACGATCATCCTCCAAGATATCTTGGTCATCATACACACACGGGACCTAATTCTTTCCAAACCACTCATAAAGGACATTAGTCCCAAAAACTCAGTAGATATAAATGAGTTGATATTTGAGCATCTGATTACCACAAGTGTTTCATATAAAGAAGCACAATATAACTGGAAACACTTGACATAAGAAATGTTCTCTACTAAGTGCATCATGATGAATATGTAATTGATCTATATGCACTAGAGAGATGATTGCCAATATGATTAATCAATTAAATCATGACAAGGATCACAGTCTTCACTTAAATGGAGCACATGATAGAATATACACGAATTGTACATGTGCAAATAATATTTGGAATAAGAGTAAATATGTGATCCAACTCTAGATTAAACTTCACTAGGAGAGGTGCATGAGAAGATACACAACTAGGACATGCATGCACCAAGTCAATCTATAGCAATGTGAAGTTTAACTCTAGTTAATACATGCATACTAAAAGCAAAGCACATAATGAACTCAAATGAATAAATATGCACAAATAAATATGACTTGAACCAATGTGCATATATATAATCAACATGTTACTTGGAGTTCATTATGCATTTGCACAAGAGGAATGCAATAACAAATATAGAAGGGATACCGAGATTGCATACCTTATCTTTGCTTACCTATCCCACTTGATTTTCCTCTAAATAGATGAGACTAATACTCAATCTTGGCAATAAACATGTTAGTCTCATAGCAATATAATCATATTAGAGGTTTGTCATTTGTTAAGCAATAAGTTAAGCATTTACACAATTATATAGATTGTCACTATATGCGTTTGTCATTAATCACCAAAATAACATAAGTGCCTAGATGCACTTTCAATCTTCCCCTTTTTGGTGATTTATGACAAATCTATTATCAATTGCATCAAATGACAATATTAAGACATTTAGCATTAAAATAAACATTAAAACAACAATAAGGGATCATACTTACAAATTATCCCTTTTTGACAATCGAGTAGGGGACAATTGATAAATCCATAAATTTTCCCCCTTTTGTCATTAATCCCAAAAAGGTGCTTAATAGATCATTATTGTTCATTCAATAACATCTATTCTCCCCCTTGGTTGCACACTCAATAAAAAGATTAGGGAGAACAAAATAAAAATAATGAGCTAGTAATAGTGCAATGATATTAAGCTCCCCCTAAATCTAGGCAAGATATGATACCAATTATATCCAAGATTTAGGTAATGGATGTTTCTAATGATACCAATCTAAAACTTACAGTTGATTATTTGAAATTTAACGAATAATTATACATTCTTATTAATATATTTATTTAAATTTACAATTAATTAGCAATATTTTAGTTACGTAAAGTTATGGTAAATTATTACTCTATGAAACATGCTTTATATTTCAATATTTATACTTCATCCAAACGATATATACTATGAATAGTATGACACGATATTATAAACTAATTTATTGTATTTAGTGAATAAAAATAAGCTATTTTCGTGAGGGAAAACCGGTGGAATTATATGATCAACTAATTGCTCGACTGTGTTAATCACATTTCAATTAAATTATTTATAGTGATTTAATGACCATCACCGATTAATGGTTGAATCAACCGTTTTGCGGGACAGTACGCCAGAAAAGCTAACAAAAGACATAGCCAGGCGGGGCCCATTCTTTTTGTCTCTTCTTCCAGATGCATCTTGCAAGTTGCAGCCATTCTTTTCCTCTCTCAAAAAGAAAAAAAAAATGTTGGAGCCCTTTTCTACTTGGACTCTGTAATCAATCTGATATCTGAATACCAATCATGACACGTTGAGGATACTATACTCTCTATAGGACCTGCCTGGTAAATGCATTACATGACAGCATGCGATCCAGGTCGAGCATTAACGGTGAACAACGCTCTGATGTTGCTCTTTTAGAGCCTTTTTGAATATCAGTATTAGGAATAAGAAAAATATATAAATAGGATAGGAAAGCACTAGTTGTGCGTATCGGCGTACCATACTTTCTAGCCAAAACTCGCTACAATTGTGACGGCCACAAAATACGTGGCACTCCATACTTTAGAACACATTGTTTGGCAATACATGGCTTCCGATCAAATATACCTTTTATTGTTTTAAGAATTCAAGACTTGCCAAAATTGGTCAAAAATATGGAAGTAAGTTTTAGATTGGCCAAAAAGTCCAAAACTACTCTTGGCTCATAGGGGCCATTTGGTTTGAGATCAAATTTGCCAAATCAAACCTTATAAAAAATTGACATGTCAAAAATTTGGTCACCAATTGATTGCCAACATTTGGCCAATAATTAGCAAGAAAATGAACTAGGGGTGCCAATGGAGAAGAGAATCTAGCCAAAATTTGGTTGCAAACCAAATGCTTGCCAAATTTAATCAACACTGCCAAAATTTAGTAAGGCAAATATTGGCAACAATTAGAAGCAAACCAAACAACCCCATAAACTTTAGGGAACACAATGGAACAGGGCGGCAGTGGCTGTACATACGCACTACATGTCATGATGCTTGCGCACCGTCTCGTCCCGAAGTAGTAAAGCACACTAAATGCATTGGTGGCTGATCTTTTACGATCAATAATGAACGAGGCACATTAAAAAAAGGGAGTTTTCTCTACGATTCCATCATCAATGCACAGTAACTTCCCTATTATACAGTATGCTGATGATATATTCAGAATTCAAAATAGTATGCTGAAACTACATATAGATATGACAAAATTGTAGACAGACATTGAATTTTTTTCACCATCTTAATTTCCAGTTGAATTTCATGTTTTTAGCCACCAATTTATATTTTGCAAGCAAATATTCAAGCTGTCAAAAATGCTATTTGAATGTCGATATAGGGATGTTCATCACCAACCAGATTCAAATGTAAATATTACTAAGTCCCCTCTTTAGAATTTAATCAGCTTATTAGCAAAACATCCATGCATATATAAGAGCCAGATTCTAACTTTTACACAAATTATAACCTCCATGCATATATAATCATCATATTAGCAAAACATCCATGCAAATCCATACTAACTACACCAAAGGATTAATAATAGAGCCATACATAAATTTTAATCACGAAGAATTAAATCATGACTGCAGCATAATGACTAATTTACATGCCTCGCTAAATCACCTCACACAAAATCTATGAATAAGAGCATAAGTAAATTGATAGTAAGGTCTTCAACCCACAACCAATTCGGATATAAACCGCAGTGCATAATATTTACCATACTACATTGCAAATGAAATAAGCTCAAGGCTGAACATCTTAGTATACAACACTCTTGTTAGTCTTCTTGCCAGATCTACCAACACTTGCCACAGATTTATGGGGAGGAAGTCATACATTCGGTTTGGGGGGAGGACTTCTGGCACAGGCGGAGGCGATCGAAGGGAGGAGGGGGCAGAGGTGAGGGCGCACCGCCGAGGGAGAGAGCCCGCAAAGAGAGGAAGGAGGGGGCGAAGGGAGGTGGAGGCGGGCAGCGGCAAGGGCTAGGGCTAGGGCTAGGGTGGAGGCAGAGGTGTGGTAGAGGAGAGGTAGGCTAGGGCGTGGGCGGAGGTGGTGGAGGAGAGGGAGGCTAGGGCGCGAGTGGAGGCGGACATCAGCATGGGCTAGGGCACGATGGTGGAGATTGATCGCGACGCTAGCGCGATGGTTTGGAGTAGAGGACAGAGGCGGACAGCAGCACGGGCTAGGGCACGATGGTAGAGGTTGATCGCAATGCTAGCGCGATGGTTTGGAGTAGAGGACAAAACGATGGGGGTAGAAGAAATAGAAACCACATTGCAAACGGTTCCAGTATAGAACCGTCTGTGATGCAAATAACCTCATATAAATAATAGGCATAAAATTTCACAAGTCGTACTTAACTCAGTTGGCAAAAGGCTCGGTCTTCTTACGGGGGCTCCGTCGCTTCGTGAACCCGAGCGCCGCCGCCCATTCCTATTCACCGGCCGCGTCGTCGTTTCGGCGTCCATGCCGTTCCGCCTCCCTAGGCCTATTTAAGCCGCCGCCGATCCTAGTCCGAGGTTCGCCTCCCCGCTGAGCGCATTTTGCCTTAGTTCTTGCCGTCTGAGACCCCGCCGACACGCCGTACGCCCTCGCCGAAGTCCACCGCCGTGTCCGAGATCTTCCGCCGCGCTGATCTCCCTCTCCGGTGAGCCTCCGCCGTGATGGGTTGCACCGTCGTGATGCTCGCGTCGCCCTCTCCACGAATCACCAAGTCTTGTGGCCGATCCGATCCAGCTTCACCGTGCACCGGGTCTTCTTCCTCGCATCCGGTGGAATATCACCGCCACTCGCCGTCGAACACCTTCACTCGACCGTGGCCGTCCGATCGTCTGCCAATGCACCCGATGGCGCCACATCTTCCCGCTTGTGCTCGTGCCCGTCGCCGTCCGATCTGGCCCCGTCGTCGGATGCACGCCGCATGGCCAAACCCCGCACCCGTGTTGCGTCAGCACACCATAGCTGCCGCGTCACCAGCAGCGTGGCTGCCAAGCCGGTGCCACCTCAGCCCTAGCTGCCGCGTCAGTCGACACCTCGGCAAAGTCTGCCGCGTCACCTCTTGAGCCTCTCGGTGCTCTCGGTCTGCGGTGAACCGTGTCACTGACACGTGGGTCCCACGCGTCAGAGGAATTCTTTTCTCTTTTCTGATTTTCCGGAAAACCTAAAAATCCCAGCCAATCACAGCCTGCCACGTGTCACCCCAGGGAATTTTCTCTGATTTAAATCTTCCGGAGGTTCGTTCTCGCTAATACGAACTCCGATTGAGCCGATTCAAATTTCTAAATTTTTATAAAATCAAGCTCTACATTCCAAAACCATTTATTTTCAGTTTTGAGCTTGTTTGGTTCTCTGTTTTGTATTTATTTGGTTTTATTGCTTTATTTTCCGGTAGACGCGAATCTCGAAGGAGCGAACGGAGACTTCGAAGACCAAGATTCAGCATTTGAACAGCAAGGCAAGTCGTAGTCCTTTGATCATATTGAAACCATGTTTGCAAAAGTATTTTGTTTCATACAATTGCATGCTATTTGTATATCAATGCTAGTTTATGGGAATAGCTATTCACCTGATTGACATTATGCCACCTTGATTATTGAAATGCCATATACCATTGTTAACCCTAGGATTGGGACATAATTAGTTGGACTTAATCATAGTACCAACATGGGGTTATCGTAGCTATGCTTAGCCATGCTTAGTTGTACGATGGGATTCATTTCACCTATGAACTAATGTTAATCTTGACTTAATGAGATATCGAATTATGGCTGTTGACCACTGTTGTAAAAATTATTGTACCATGGCAGGGGATGCCATTGGTCTTGGTTGAACAAAATGTTTTCCCTCGGGCAAGTGATCGTGCAGTAAAAGGGGTGCTGTCTAGCACATTGGGATGTGGTTATCTTGCCTGAGATAACTTAAGGACTTAATCTTGTGCGCCATTGAACTGGGCCTAACCGTGCAACCACAAGTCTGGTATGGGACAGACCTAGCTGATTAATTTGCATTGTTTACTCTTGAGTACTGCCAATTGGATGTGTGGGTTCCGGGATGGACGGGTAGATTCACATCACATTGCTCAAGAGGGGGCCCTGAGGGGCGAAACCTTAGAGGGCAGTACCGAGTTTAGACATGCATTGTAAAGGCTTTGTCATGATATCTCTGCGACATACCAAAAGAAGTGTGTTAATATCGATTGCACTAAGAGATGTTCATGTCTTGTGGGTAAAGCTGTACAACCTCTGCAGAGTGTAAAACTATTCGAATAGCCGTGTCCGCGGTCAAGGACAAGCCCGGGAATTTCACATGGGGTATAGAGTGTTTTCTTGAAATGTGGAATTGTTGGAATGGGAACGGGGAGTTCACTATTGTTCTGTTGTCTAAAACTATACTGTTGAATTGTGTGCTTGATACTTGTTTCAAATAATGTAGGGTGATGCCTCGTCATTCTGTTCATGTTGTCTACTATTGATTTACCAGTTATTTATTATTGTTTTATCAATTTGCCTTCAATTTATTTATTGTATTTAAATTCAAGTTATTGCTTTCTACAAATGAACCATATGACTATCCTTTGTCAAGCCGTGCATGAATATATTGCATCATTTCCCTACGGCTTGTTGAGTACGTTTTGTACTCACGGCTTTACGCCCATGTTGTTCAGTTGTTGAGGAAGGACCAGGGAATGAGTATCAAGAGGAGGAATACTATGAAGACTACGTGGACTAAGAAGGCGTTCCCCAGAAGATTGCCTGTGGCATGTCGAATGGCCTAAGTTATTACATTTTCGCTGCAACAGTTTCACTTGTTTCTTAAGCCAAGAGGCATTGGTGTATGAACCTTGACCATAAGGTCGTTTGCTTTATTTAATAATAATTTGCTTCTTCTTAGTTATTTCGATGTATGGAATGATATGTCATCTATGTTTCCACTGTGTGCACTAGCGTGATCCTAGACTAGTGCAGTATACACAGAGGGTTTCAGATTTGCATATCCGGGTCCCGACATACACTACGTGCATGATGTCCAAACAATGCCGAACTTCTACGTGCTCCCAATAAGGTAGGTCCCAAAATATTGATCTCTTCTTCCACACGCTCTTCTCATGGGTCCTCGATCTATATCCAAGTTCTTAACCATATCATGAATGTCTATCCTGCTTAAAGGCTTTAGAGCTAAATTTTCTTCGGTCATTCCGTCGAATTGTTTCTTCATTTTGCGGTATGGGTGATTCCTCCAAAGGAACCTACGGTGACATATGTACATGGTTTTGTGCGAGTAATTCAGCTGCACACTCTCGGTGTCATCCAAGCAGTGAGTATAGACTTTAGGTTCTTTTGTACTCTGCCTCGATAGGTTACCAAGGGCAAGATAATCATTTATGGTACAGAACAACAGGCAGTGGAAAGTGAAGTACTCTCGTTGTGAGTATCCCTTACCTGTACCGCTAGAGCCCACAATGTGTTCAGATCTTCCACCAATAGTGCTAGGTACACATCAACACCGTTCCCAGGTTGCTTTGGGTCTTGGATGAGTATAGATAGAAAAATGTACTTCCGCTTCAAAGACAACCAAGGAGTAATGTTGTACACACAGAGATTCATAGGCCAAGTGTTATGACAACTGCTCATGTCGCCGAAAGGGTTCATTCTATCCGTACTCAATCTGAACCTTATATTCCTCGGATCCACTGTGAATTCTTGAAACCTCCTATCGATGTTTCTCCAGTGGGTGGAATAAGCAGGTGCCTTATCATTCCATCATTCTTACAGTCATCCGAATGCCACCAAAGCAATTTTACCTCTTTTGGGTTCACAAACAAATGCTTCAAATAGGGAATTACAGGTAGATACCACATCACCTTAGCGGGAGGTCGTTTCTTCACCTCCATGCTCTCATCGTCATCATCCGATCTATCTTTACGCTTGTACCAGGATGCGTTGCACACTGGACATACATGCAAGTTTGCGTACTCTTTGAGGTAGAGGATGCAGTCATTCAGAAAGGCATGTATTCTTTCTACTTCTATTCCCAAGGGACAAAAAACCTTTTTGGCTTTGTAGGTGGTTGTCAGCAACTCGTTTCCCTTTAGAAGTATATCCGCTAACAGACCTAACATTGTCGTAAAACTTTTGTCAGACCAATCGTTGTTTGCCTTTAATTTAAACAGTTGCAGCACGGATGGCAACCTTGTGTATTTGAACTTGCAACACGTGAACAAAGGTTTCTCTAAGTCGTCTATCAAGCCTTGGAATTTTACATACTCTCTCTCATTGCGATTCCCTTTTGCATCCTGTAGCATCTGATCCAGATTGTCATCGTGAAACCTATCCTTATCGAAAGCACAGTCGATATCATCCGCAGTATCGTTGACTTCGTTGATGATATCCAGAGTATTGTTGACTTCGTCGACGATAGTAGTACCACTTGGTCCCTTCATAATCTGTTCTTCACCGCGACTAGTCCAACATGTATACCCCCTTTTGAAACCCCGTAGAATCAAGTGTGCTTCGATCTGCGCTGAGTTTTGAAATGTCCTTAGATTCTCACACTCATGCATGGACAAGGCATAAATTCCACCCCTTTGTTGAACATATCTTCCTCTGCAGCACTTCTAAAAGCGAAGACACTATTAATGTACTCGGTGCTCACACGATTCTCAGCGTACATCCAGCTTGGTCCATCTACACTACACATGTAACAATAGGTGTTAAATAATAAATTAAGTACACTAGGAGTGCACATGCGGACATATGCTACATATAGGCTACATTTCAACTTGTTGATTAACTTATATAGGTCCCAACATCAAAAAGAATGAATGGATATATAGACATATGCATGTAAGCTACATTTGGACTCAGCATCTTCAGTTTTCTCTTCACATGGCTGACTACATCTTTAGTGTAATGCAATTAGAACCAATTACTAATTTATATCAAAAAGAACAAATAGATCTACACCAAGCTATATCAAAACCATCTTCAATTCTCTCTTTGCCAAGCTAGATGTATATACCTTCAATATAATGCTATTACATCCAATTATTAGCCTAGGTCACATTCTTTTAAGTAACTATCTACATATTGAGTATAACACAATTAGAACCAATTACTTTTTTACATCAGAGAGAACAAATTAATCTACAACATGCTAGATCTACAAACTAGCTTTATTTCCTTCTTTACCAAGCTAGATCTTAAATATAATATAAATTTGAACCAATTATTATTTTACATCACGGAGAACAAATGGATCTACACCAAGCTAGATTTAGAAACAAGCTTCATTTCCCTCTTTACCAAGCTAGATCTAAAATATAATGCAAATTTAAAGCAATTACCACTGCTACAGAACAGCACATCAGAATCGGTTCTTTTTTAGCATTAGAATCGGTTCTAGTCGCGATACGATGTCCTTAGATAGTGATGAGGTGGAGCTATCAGAATCGGTTTTGACCCGATCGTGATAAAACGTCATCAGAATCGGTTCTTTAAGGGAAGTGATTGTGATGATACCATCATCAGAATCGGTTCTTTAAGGGAAGTGATTACGATGACCCCTCATCGAATCGGTTCTTTTAAGAAAAGTGATTACGATGACATACTCATCGAATCGGTTCCACAAAAGAACCGATTTCGATGAGTGTGTCATCGTAATCACTTTTCTTAAAAGAACCGATTCGATGATAGTCATCGTAATCACTTCCTTAAAGAACCGATTCGATGAGTGTGTCATCGTAATCACTTTTCTTAAAGAACCGATTTCGATGAGGTGGTCATCGAATCACTTCCCTTAAAGAACCGATTTCGATGATGGTATCATCACAATCACTTCCTTAAAGAACCGATTCGATGACCCATTGGGGTGTGCCATTTTGCAATTTCTCCAAAAAAGCCTGATTAAAACAATATGCACAATATATATATCATCACATTCACAAAACAGAAGACAGGATGCATATATCACATTCAGAGAACAGAAACGCTTTAATTACAACACATATATATCATAGTCGTTCACAATAGACAACACAAACATGACAATCAGTACATGGACTTCCTCTGATACATATCACATTGACATATATTATTAATATTTTTTACATATGGACTAGTATGATGCGTCAGGATCTCTAAACCTGCCATCCTCTGATATAACTTCTAACCAGTACCACTGGCATAAGTGGTCTCGTAAATTGTTGAGTGCTTTGCTGTCTAAACTCTTCTGGGGGATATTGATCTTCGCAAAAGCGAAATGATCAGTATTAATTTTAGTTTCAAAATTTCTATGTAAAAGGCTTAGTATATTATTATGCACGTACATAAAATTAGGGAAACATAGATAAGTATTAGGGGGCATTCACAAAAATAGACAGGAACTACGAGCAGGTTTAGAAAATATTTGGATTATAAAAGATTAATTCAAAACAGAAAAAAATCCAAATGTGAGAAGCTAATATTCTAGTAAAGACATTGAGTAATGCCTCAATGCGCTGAAAGGACAAATGTAAAAAGCTACTCCCTTCATGCCATTATATTTGTCTATAGCGTTGTAAAACGTTGTCGAACGCCCACGATCAATCACAAATTAACGATCAATCACAAATTATAGACGCAATCGCGGGATCAAGAACAATAGACACATAATGTAAGAGGTGAAATTCTCTCTCGCTTTTTTATTGAGTCTATCTTTTATAATGAGAAGCACCCGATATATATAACAGTATGAGAGAGGAGTTCGGATTTGACCACACCATAAAGAGATAGAGTCTAAACTGAATTCGGTTTAGAGTCCTAATCTCATAACACATAGTACACACACAAACCAACAAGTACTAAATCTAAGAAAATATTAATAATAAATAACACACCGTAACCACTTAATCTCTTTTAAAGCATTTAAATAGGGTCAAGAGTGGAAACATTACGATAACGCTCTCTTGAATCTCAAATAACAAATATTTTAAAACAGATACTCCTAAGGCCAAGCAAAAATATAGTGATGTAATTTTCTACTAAAATTCAAATGGAACAATATTCTGTCATGTAGCACCGTCTTTTAGAAGCTTCACGTTTTGGATTGGACCACACTAGTGTTTCATGTAGAGCTAACTAATACTAGTGCTTTTAGATAATGGCGGTGTTCCAATAGAATTATTTTGTATTACCTCATAAATCTAATACTTGATCAGTATAGAAAATTATACCTTAGGGAAATGGTGTGAGTTGTTGACCACGATGAGCATGTCTTGCATGACATAGAAGCCGAATGGTCACCGCTGCCTTACTGATGGCAATCGCTGAAGAAAGAAAAAGAAATTCAGCCCACGAAGATTAGATGTCAAAAAATTAATCATATATATGCTAGGCACTTGTACCTTAAATCGCTTATCTTTGCGGTGTCTTGCCCTTTTTGTCGTCGTGCGTATGCCCTCCTTCATCGACATAGTCCGAGAAACCCTACATACATTGGAGAGCACCATTGAGTCAAAAAATAAACGTAGTTAAATTCCTCGATGTGTTAGGTTTCAATAATGCGCTTACTTTCGCAAAGGAGGCTTGATCGCGTATGCCATCGGTCTCTTCTCGATCGAGTTAAATGTGTAGTGGTTGTTTTTTCACTCGGAGCGAGGACGAGTAGAACCCAATGGTTGCTTATTAAATAAAATGTAGTGCAAGGAAATAAGTTCACAGAGCGGTTTTAAGTGCGTACAAGTAATTGAATCGAAAAGTACTACTTACTCCTCGTGGTGCGGCAATACAATGAAGTCCTTCTTCGACTCGACTTGCAATACCCCTTGATGTAGCTAGCAACGAACCCGGTTGAAGCCTAGCCATGATCGCAGACACAAGCTCGGGTCGACAAACCCAACCGTGTAGATTAAATCACGGCTCGTTGTCTCATTATCCCGCAACTCGTGTTGAATGTGAGAAAACATAATGCAAAATCCTATAAAAGTCATGGCGCAAGCTATATGGTGTGATACTCACGGCGTCCATGATCGTAAAGTAGAAATATCGACGGCTTTCATTTGGTACACACGGAATAGATCCTCAAAAGCGACGGGAATGTTCCATTCTCCTCGCGGTGAAAATGTACCATTTTATACTTCACGTTGAAGTCGACTCGGCGCTCTTCCCCTTCACCTTATCAAGGTACCATCCATGGAGGAGGCGAGTCCACTTGCCTAGCTCATTCGGGCCATGCGATGCAATCGGGGGCTTTCCATGCTCGTAGGCCTTATAATCATCTGAGGTGCTGTGGCTGTCTTGACTCTTCTTCTGGGCGAAGGAGTCTCCGAGGTCGGGCAATGGGCTTTTCGGTACCTTAAGGGGCTGTGGCCTCTGTCGACTTTGCCCTCTTGGCGGAAGGAGTCTCGGAGGCCTCTTGTGGTTGTCTGGAGTCTCGGAGGCCTCTGTGGTTCTCTGAGGCAGAGCAGGAGGAGGCGCAAGCGCAGGAGCAGGAGCGCAGGAGGCAGGTGGTGTAGCAGGAGCAGGATCAGGCGCAGGAGCAGGAGCAGGCGGAGGAGCAGGAGCGGGATCAAAGCAGGAGCAGGAGCAGGCGCAGGAGGAACCTACGAAGCACGCATATATTTAACTTACTGCAGTAGTATTGGAATGGTAGAGAAGGCGTGGAGGGACATTTTACCTTGACCCGATCGACACCCGTCGTGGGCCACTTGATGAGCGACATGCGTGCTTGCCCGAGAGTGGTGATATCTTCGTTGGGGGGAAATCGAGCACATGTGATAAGAAGTCTTCGTGGGCGTAGTCCACCTGCACCCTCATGTAGCCCTTCCCCACGGTGACCATGCCGATGTCGGTCTCGTTGCATGGAAATGCAACCCGCGTGCGACCTCGGCGGAAATCCATCCTCCGTCAAGATGGTGGTGGCACCGCGCAGCACCGCAAGAAGTGTACAACGAGGAAAAACATTGCGGGAGTTACACTCGTAGCTTGAACTCAGAAAAATTAATTATTACCTTCACCGGGGCCGGTCGTATCATTTTGGAACCGCAATCGATAGTTCGGGCACAGACTTCTCTCGAGAGTCGAGGGCATCCGCTCGACTACGGGAAATCATCGCCATCATCTCGGCCCTCAGCGATCCTCACGTGCCGCCATCTCCCCTCATCTCCCTCTTATCTCTTCCTCACGTGCAGCATCTCCCCTCATCTCCTCCTTAATCTCCTCCTCATTTGCTCCCTTAGTGCGTTGAGGCGCCCGCATGTGCTCGCCATGACCTTGAGTTGGCACTCGCAGAGTCATCTTGAAAGTAGGACTTCTTCGTGTATCCGCCCCTCACGGCAAGCACCGCCCTTATGGTCGGACTTCCGATCGCAGAGCGACGTGATGTCCTGCGACCCTTAGCTCAGAAGGTCCCTGTTCTTTTTTTGGCTTACCTCTTCTGTAATAAGCGAGTACGAATTAGATTTGAAATACAACAAGTTGGGTCAATTGTATTGTACTAAGTTAGATGTCTTACGATGGTAGAGACGACTTGAGCGGTAGCAGGTTTGCAACTACAAGCTGCCGTCGTCAGTTTTCTTTGTCCTCGCTAATACCCGAGCTATGCCGCTCCTCGAGATATGTGGGAGTAAGGCATCACCGTCCGGAGTGAGCGCACTCCTCGGCTTGTCGCGCCCACTCGCCTTCTTCCCTCATAGCCGCATGTACCGAGGTGGTGCGGGTGCGTGTTAAGCCTACGACAGCGGTGTTCCTCTCTCTCAGCTGCGCTGCCTCGGGCGTACCCTTCATCCTCGTGAACTCCGCCCAAACATCAGGGGTCACAAATGGATACTTCTCGAATGGTGTACGGCCTTTCAGCACGTACTTGCTGTGCATAAGGGTCTTGAAGTGCCTCAAGGCCACACCCATCCTATTCAAGGCGTACCGTCTCGCTGTGGGTTCATCGTCCTGCTCTATAATCCATTTACTCTTAACCTCGCCCCACAACCGATTCTTACGCTTTCGTGGTGACATCCTTTCTCCAATCCTTAATTGTTATGGGCACTCTCCTCACCAATTGGCCAATAAATGACCAGTATCGCCCCTTGTACTTAGGAGGGCCGTCTGCAGACCCCCGGCATTGAAGCGGAGAACTGCGGCGTTCTCCTCAGAGCCCCTTTGTTTGGTCCTCGGCTCTTCCTCACCTTACTCGGCCCTTGAGTAGTTGGAACCATGCTCGGCCCCTCGAAGACCTTCTACTCTCTCTGCGGCGAGCCGATGCTCTCTAGTTGCGACATTTTGAGTTTTCTTATCGATAAGGTCATATGTGTGACATGAGAGAAAGCAATTTGAAGCTACTATATGCACTTGACAATAAATCTTGTAAAGGATCAACAGATAATTCATAGTATGCAATTGTTAGAACAAAAGTCTATCTATTGACCAACTCGGATAAAAAACAAAAGCCCATTCCATATGACAAGTGAATTTAGCACTAGCAGATGTTTACTTACACCAACAAGTTTCAGATTTCACAACATCAACAGAGAATATGAGCATTAAAGTACTAATGCAAGAATAGCAACACAAGAAGGTCAAGTTAGTAAGCGACATAACATGCAATATCTGTTGACCAACTAAATACGTACCAACGATAACCCCTAATCTCTAAATAGGTTTGGTCCTAATCCCATTCGAGGATATGTGGTTCGGGCAAGTTCCTAAGCCGTTGTACAACCGGAGAAAATTTGGCTGACATCTCATTGTTCTCCGGATACGTCTCGACAACGGGTCAAGAGGGTGTGTATCCGAGAACACCAGGAAACGCTGCGAAATCAACTCAAGTTGTACAACATAGCTCAGAACTTGCCCAACCACATATCCTCGAACTGTCCAAAAAACGTGGACAATTCGAGACTGCTCGCTTATAAATATGCTATTCCAGCATATTTATAAATAAGCACTCTCGAACGGGAGACGTAGGTTACGCAACCTAAACTCTAACATATGCTGAGATAAAAACAAAAGTAATATGTTGAAAGTAAACACATGTCTAAACAAAAGTAATATGCTAAAAGTGAATATTACCAGTAAGCAAGAACTAAAGAAAATGACAGTGACAGAAGACAGAACAAAGAGCTCAAGTTGATTATTAGAGTGCTCAAGTTGACAGTGACAGAAGACAGAACAAAGAGCTAAAGAACATAGTATGCAATTCATAGTATAAATCAACTAACATAGAGCTCAAGTTGATTATTAGAGTGTTCTCAGATGTCGGGTTGCCTTAAGAGGCCCTCCTCGCCACAATAGACGAGAAACAGATAGATTTGTGACAACCTTTCCACAATTTCAATTCAATACTTGACAGGTTTTAAGTTAATCAAATGTCAGTCAAACATGCACAGTTCAGGAATCACTTCAACTACTTTACTGGATAGTGGCAGAACACTTAAGCCCTCATTAAAGGTCCCCAAGTCAATATACTGATTTATGTGCACTATCCAGTAAATTGTCGCCAAGTCAAATGTCTTTACAAAATAATATAAAGTAAATTGGATCGACAACGATCGTTTCTTTTTGACAACAAGGACGCGCACGCTACACACACCTATATGGCTATATCCACACCAACACACACTTTTAACATGGTGTGTTGCGCACTACTTCCGATATGTAACTTTACAAATAAACCCACTCAAGCAGGAAATGAAGAGGCTTATTTTTTAGACCTATCACATGAACATACATTTGTATATCTATGCTGCTCTCCCCAACCTAAATCTTAGATCGGTTAAGGATAACCGTCTAAGAATCATTACTCTTTTTTTTTACTATTTGGTTCGTGGCAATGACACAGCTCCCACGAGTTGCTGGAATCATACAATTATCGAAGAAGTATATTCTTGAACCGCTTTCCTCAGTCGCTATACCAAATGCACAGAAATAAAAATGCAGAGGCCGCCTAACTTGACCCATTCCAGACGCAACACTTAAGCAGTGAATATTACCAGTAAGCAATATAGCAGTGAATATTACTAGTAAGCATTTCACTGTGAATGACAATTACACTAACCAAGTATATCACAATTATATATATATACCGATATCAAGTTTGTTGTCACAAATCATCTATTCGGTCCGAGATATCCTCACAGAACACTTAAGCCCTCATGCAAGGTCCCCAAGTCAAACACATAGATCGCCCTTTGCATTCACTTAAAAGAATAAGGCATGTAGTATAAAATACTTACGGGACGATGGCGAACGAAATGCAAGCGGCTAGGAGGCGTCGGCGATAGTGAAGATGGCGGCGGTGATGCTCTTGATTAGCCTGAGCCGCGCCTCGAAGCCGAGGTACCACTCGAGCGAAGGGCGAAGCGGCGTCGGCGTCGGCGTCGAAGAACCGGGAGTAGGGGCGGCGTCGGCGTCGGCGGTGTGGGGTGGCGTGGGGCGTCCTCGGCGGCGGCGGCAGGCGAGGCGTCCTCGGCGTCGGCGGCGGCGAGGCGTGAAGGCGGGCGAAGCGGCGGCGGCACTCGGCGGCTAGGGTTAAGCGTCGGCGACGGGCGAGGCGAGAAGGCGGAAGGCGGGCGGCTAGGGCGCGTGGAGAAGAGCTGCTTGCGAATGGTTATGGGCCGGGTTTTAAGAATTGCGTTAGTCATTAGTATCACTCTTTTAAGAAAACCGACATCGATGCTTAATCATTAGTATCACTCTTTTGAAAACCGACATCGATGCTTAACCATTAGTATCACTTTTTAATAAAACCGATCTTGATGCTTTATCATCACTTTTCTAATAGAACCACGATGTTAGTCATTAGTATCACTTTTTAATAAAACCGACATCGATGTTTTATCATTAGTATCACTCTTCTAAAAAACCGACATCGATGATTAATCATTAGTATCACTCTTTTCGTAAAACCGACATCGATGCTTAACCATTAGTATCACTTTTTAATAAAACCGATCATCGATGCTTTATCATCACTTTTCTATGAGAACCACGATGTTAGTCATTAGTATCACTTTTTAATAAAACCGACATCGATGTTTTATCATTAGTATCACTCTTCTAAGAAAACCGATCATCGATGCTTAATCATTAGTATCACTCTTTTCGAAAACCGACTTGATGCTTAACCATTAGTATCACTTTTTAATAAAACCGACATCGATGCTTTATCATCACTTTTCTAATAGAACCACGATGTTAGTCATTAGTATCACTTTTTTAATAAAACCGATACTGATGTTTTATCATTAGTATCACTCTTCTAAGAAAACCGATACTGATGCTTAATCATTAGTATCACTCTTTTCAGAAAACCGATACTGATGCTTAACCATTAGTATCACTTTTTTAATAAAACCGATACTGATGCTTTATCATCACTTTTCTAATAGAACCCTGATGTTAGTCAGTAGTATCACTTTTTTAATAAAACCGATACTGATGTTTTATCATTAGTATCACTCTTCTAAGAAAACCGATACTGATGCTTAACCATTATTGCACTATTCCTTTTCAGACATCTGCAAGTTCTGAAATTTCAGCATTTCATCAAAGAGAGAAAATGCCATAACTTTGTCATACATTGTTGAAATTATTAGAAATTTTGAAGAAACATATTTCAGGATACTGCAAAACTTTTCATAAAATAATTTTTGGAAAAAGCGACCTCATTCAAGAAATATGCCAAAATTCATTTCGTAGACATGATTTGTGCGTAAAGCGTAGAAAAGTCAAAACTTTTTCAAATTAATCTGGAATTGTACGAAAATTTCCAGAAATGAACTTTCGACTATTTACAAGCTTTCCCAACAATAATTTCGTCAAATAGAATTTTCTTTCACAAATTATGGCACAAAGTGCAGGCATAAAGAGAAATTGCATGCATTTCCATCGAAGCCTCCAAACAGCAATTAATCACCTTGGATTTACAATACTATTTTACATACATTATAATAGTCCATTTATTTACAATATTGCCCTTCATGATGATCTACTCGCATGTAATTGGCTCCATGTGTGTCGTCATCCCCGCTAAGATAAGCCCCATCTGCAAATGAAGGTATCTCATCGAATTGGTTATACTCTTCTTCATCTACAACATCTTCAACTCCTACGATCCGTCTCTTGCCATGAAGAACGGCGTGCAACCTTGGATTGGCGGATCGCGCATGTAAAAGACTTGAGTTGCTTGCTTCGCAAGGACAAGCGGATCATCTTTGTGGCGAGTCTCTCGAGATCCACAATAGTAAAGCCTCTCTTGTCGACCTTCACTCCATGTGGAAGTCGTACCCACTTACATCGGAACAATGGAACTTGGTATATTCCGTAATCGAGCTCCCAAATTTCTTGATCATCCCATAGTAGGAGTTCATTGCGGTTGGGGAGCTGTTTTGAAAGTGATGATCATCGAGAAAGCATTTATACTCACACCTTTGTTTTGGGACAGTACTCTTGGCATCTTGACTCTCGATGTAAAAGGTGTAACCATTAATATCGTACCCTGCCATATACGTACATTAAATCTTGGTCCGTCGACCAACCATTTTACATTCTCGATAAAGGAGACCTCCGCTTTTCTTTGAACCATGTGAGAATCGATCATTGTGTTCTTGTGCGATGGAAAGCTCATCCATTTGTGGATTCTCTTCCGTAATATCAACTTATCTTTGCTCGATGTATGGGCGAACCTGCGCTATTACGCAAGATCGTGAAATCGCCTTGCAATACATATCAAACCTCGGACTCATTAGTTTGGACCCGCGGTTCCTTTACCAAAGAAGTGCCCTCATGACGAGATACAGAACACCGATTGCTTGTCTTTACCGGGTAGTCCACATAAAACTCAATAACCTCTTGGTCCCATAACCTTCAACAATACTACCCTCGAGCTTCAACCGATTCCTCACGTCGACTTTAATATACCCATGTACCTCTCGAGCGGATACATGTAGCGAGGAAAGCGGGTCCACATATCTTAATCTCTCGACAAGGTGAACAACAAGGTGGACCATTCGTCAAAGAACGGCGGTGGGAAATGCATCTCAAGGTGACCTGAGTCCGCACCACCTCACTCTGTAAGTTGTCTAGTACATCGGGTCAATAACTGCAGGAGATCGCATTGAAGAAATAACACAACTTTGTGATTGCCAACTGACATCCTCTCGGGAGAATATTTGGGATTGGCCCAGGAGCATTTGGGTCATCAAGACATGGCGGTCATGGGACTTCATGCCCAACAACTTCAAATCATCCATAGACACAAGCTTCTTAATGTTGGCGGAGTAGCGGATGGAACTTTAATACTTTGGAGACATTTGCAGAGATCTTCTTTCTCCTTCTTGGACAGGTGTAGCATGCAGCAGGATGTACGGGCCTTTTCCATCCTCCTCTATCCTTTGCAAGTCTGGGCCTGATTCCCATGTAGGCCATGTCGCGACGAGCATTGACACCATCTTTGGTCTTCCCAGGTATGTTCAGCAGGATGCCAACCAAGTTGTCGCAGACATTCTTCTCAACATGCATGACATCAATACAATGCGGACATCTAACTCCTTCGAAGACAGTAAGTCCCGAATATTGACCTCTTCTTCCAAATGGTCCTAGGACGAACAGATTTACGGCTCTTTCCGTACTGAACATCGATATCCTCTACACGTGAATACACTTGGCTTCCACTCATAGGCTGCGGTGCCGAACGGGCTTCCCTCTTCCCATCAAATTTGTCATCCATCTTACGGTATCGATGACTTCGAGGTAGAAACCTACGGTGACCCATATACACAGTTTTCTTGGAATTCGGCAGCCATAGACTCTCAGTCTCCTCTTCACAAATAGGACACGCTTTGGCTCCTTTCGTACTGTAACCTGCCAAATTACCAAGGGCCAGGAAATCATTTATGGTGCAAAATATCATAGCCCGTAGGGTGAAATGCTCTCTTTTGTACGCATCCCACACGCACGACCCCTCATTCCACAATTTTACCAAATCCTCGATCAATGGTGCAAGGTACACATCAATATCATTTCCTTGTTTGGGTCCCGAGATTAGTAATGACATCATGATATACTTCCGCTTCATGCCTGACCAAGGAGGGAGGTTGTAGATACCTATGAATCGCCAGTCTTTGTGGACGATCGCTCATGTTACCAAGCGGATTCATTCCGTCGGTACTCAACCCAAATCTTATGTTCCTCATTTCGCACCAAACTCCTCATGTTTCCAATCGATGTTTCTCCATTGAGCGAATCGGCGAGGTGTCTCACTTGCCATCTTCCTTCGAGACTTCGTAATGCCAACGCAACAATTTTGCCTCTCTCGGATTTGCAAACAACCGCTCCAGACGGGAATGATGGGCAAGTACCACAATACCTTGGCGGTGCACCTTTAGTGATGACCTCTTCACCGTCGTTGCCTCGGCTCTTACGCTTCTTGTCGTTCGCTTCTCCTTTTGTTTGTACCGGGCACACCGCAAACTGGACAAGCGTGCAGCTCGATGTGCGTTAACGGTACAAGATGCAATCATTAGGACATGCATGTATCCTTTCTATTTCCATTCCCATGGGACATAGTAGCTTCTTCGCTTCATAAATGCTTGTTGGCAACTCGTTTCCCTCGAAGCAGATCCGATAGAAGAACTAGTAGTGCATTGAAACTTGTATCGTCCAATGGTGTTTTGCCTTGATTCGAACAATGCAAGGACCAAACCCAACTTTGGTGTATTCCGCTTTGCAACCTATGAACAGCGGTTTGGCATAAATCTTCTATCAAGCTTTTAAACTTTTCAAACTCTCTTTCCGTGTAATTACCCTCCACATCCCGCAACATTTGCTCCAAATTATCCTCCTCAAACATATCGATCGCAACTCGTCATCCGGTTCCACCGTATCTTCGTTGCATATCGAGTGGTACTACCGCCTCCCGTGATGGATCCAACATGTGTAATTCCTCACGAAGCCACGTCGAATCGGTGGTCCTCAATTTGAGATGAGTTGTTAAATCTCCTCGATTGGTGCAATTAATGCAAGGACAATATATGAAGTTTACACCCTCCTCACCATGTAGATCTTCGCAATTTTTTGAACTCCTTAACACCCTCTGAAATTCAGCACTCACACGGCTTTTACGATACATCCATTCCTCACGGTCCATCTGCAATTAAATTTCGCACAATAAATTAAGGAAAAACTGGAGCGACAACTAGCTATAGCTATTTTAAATATTGAGACATCATTTCAATTAATATTACCTTTGCAAAATAGTGGACAGGTTCCAAGATATATAAATGTACTCACGATCGATACCTAGCTTCTTCCCTGGTTTAAAGCTTCCGCCAATTCCCTACATAAGAGACATAAATTTTTAACAACAACAACGATATCAAATAATCTAATTATATAGCTAGTGCAGTAGCTTGCAAATCTTTCTACTACAACGAAACAAATCAAGGGTACCAACGATGACTCCTAATCTCTACATAGGTTAGGTCCTAATCCCATTCGAGGATATATGGTTCGGGCAAGTTCCTAAGCCGTTGTACAACTCCAGAGAAAATTTCGGCAGCATCTCCCTGCTGTTCTCCAGATACACGTCTCGACAACAGGTCAAGAGGGGTGTGTATCCGGAGAACACCAGAGAGACGCTACCGAAATCTACTCTGAAGTTGTACAACACAGCTCAGGAACTTGCTCGAACCATATATCCTCGAATTGTCCAAAAAACGTGGACAATTCGAGACTGCTCGCTTATAAATATGCCCTTTCGTTCAGCATATTTATAAATAAGCACCCTCGAACGGGAGGCGTCGATTCGCCGCCTAAACTCTAATAACAGTTACCACATGATAGCAATAATAATTCCATATATATAAGCAGAGATCGCACTACAAAATTAAATAGATATGCGCTTGTCAAATAAAGAGTGTGAAATCTGAAAGCACGTACACAATTCGAAGGCAACCTAAACTTTATTGACGACATATTGAAATTACGAGCAAAATTGAAGGGTTTAAAGAATTGCTGCTCACATTTTGAAGAAAACCGCAATAGAGAGCAAAAAGAGGGGAATCTCCTCAAGATAGGGTTTCAATTTTGCCCTCTTAATACCCACCCATGAGGACTTCAAATTTTCTCACCCAACTATTGCTTCCAACCACACAATATGAGCTATTTTCTCGGGTGGCGGCGAGAAATCTCCTCTGGAGCAAAAGCAGAGAAGAGTTCAAGGTGAGTGGTATATATAACCTAGCGAGGCACATCGAATCGGTTCTTTTCAAAAGCGATCTTGATGTGCACGACCATTTAGACATAAGCACGAGCACATCGTAATCGGTTCTTTTCAACAAGTGATAGTGATGTGCCTTCGTCATCACTATCGTATCTATAAAAAGAATG